>JALJVW010000245.1:1321317-1508817 GCA_024865655.1 Emberiza elegans | reverse complement strand
TATCTTTAGATTTCTCAGAATGCCAGGATTTTGTGGTTTGCTTGGAGGCAATGGTTTGCCCAGAGAAGCCAGGGCTGCCCCTGGATCCCTGGCAGTGCCCAAGGCCAGGTTGGACACTGGGGCTGGAGCAGCCTGGGACAGTGGGAGGTGTCCCTGCCATGGCAGGGGTGGCACTGGGTGATTTTTAAGGTCCCTCCCAACCCAAACCATTCCTCGATTCTGTGACAATCCCAGTATTGATTTGCTCTCCTCTTGAAGAAGTGACTTTTCATCCCATTTCCATTGAGATAATCCCTGGGATGGGCAGGGTTATGCCCAAATTCTGACTCTGATGCTGCAGCACCAGCAGAACAGAAGCAGCCTGGGGGAATTGTGTGTGCCCTGCCCGTGTTCCACAGACAGCACAACTTTGCATTCCCCGAATTCCTGCCCTAACTTGCCACTGGCTTCCACTGTGGAGCTCTGTCTGTCAGATGTGCAGCTGGAGGATGGAATCCTGGAATATCCCGAGAGGGAATAAACCCACAGGAATCATCCAGTGCCACCCCAGACCCCACCAAGCCCAGCCTGGGCATCCCTGGCAGTTCCAGGAGCTGTGGCAGCCTCGGGGCCGTGCCCATTCCCTGGGCAGTGCCAGCACCCTCTGGGCAAGAACCTTGCCCTAAAACCCAACCTAAATCCCTCCTGGCCCAGTTCCAGCCAGGATTCTGTCCCTGTCCCTGTCCTTGGGGCTGCAGCTCAGGTGAGCTCAGGCTCCTCCAGCTGAACATCCCAAGTGCAGGAATCCCCAGAGCAGAGGACAGGGAGTGGTGTGAAGGCTCTGGGCTCAGCTAATCCCTTAATTTTCCCTTTTTCTTGTTTAGACAGGAAGTGGTGTGAAGGCTCTGGGCTCAGCGAATCCCTTCTTTTTCCCGTTTTTTTTTGTTTAGATTTGGCCTCTGGAGTGGAAGCTGCGATGGCTTTGAGCAACCACACCAACAGCAGCTCGGTGCTGCCCAATCTGCTCCCCATGGAACAGAAGAAGGCCCTGAGGTTCAACAACTACAGCAACCCCGCCCTGGAGCTGCAGGAGGAGATCATGGCCTCCTTCTACATCCTCATCATCGTGGGCTTCTTCGGCTTCCTGCTCTTTGTCATGATGCTCAGCAACATCGTTTCCAGCAAGCCCGAGAACTACATGGACTACCTGTACTCGGGCAAGCTGAGCCCGCCCCGGGGCCAGCTGGAGCTGCCCCAGACCCACAGCAAGGACACCAGGGACACCAGGGACACCTTTGTCATCATCAACAGCGCTGCCTTCCTGGACCTGCAGCGGCAGGATGGCACAAACCAGCCCGGCACCGAGGGGCTGAGCGCACACTCGGTCCTCAGGGATGTGTGAAAATGTTTTTTATTTTTTTATTTTTCCTTCTGTTCAGCCTACCCAGGGATCGTTTTCCTCCTTTGTGGAGGCTTCCCACGTGCAGCTGTGAAGGCACTGGAGGGGAAGCTGTGTTATTCCAGCTCCAGGCCTTTGGATGGGGGGCTGGAGATGAATTTCCTCTTGGCTGCTCTTCCACGGCTGTTCCTGTGGTGTTTTCATGGCTTGACCCTCAGGGGAAGGGATCACCCTTCCTTTGCTGTTGCCTCCAGCTGGGACAGTGTGTCTGTGGCTGCTTCCTGGTATTCCTTATTCCCTCATTTATTTGGGAGCTGCCAGTGAGCCCCGGCTGTGACTGTGCCAGCGGGAACAGCCTCAAATGATGGGAAAGGGTTGAAGATCTTCTGTGGAATCTGTGTCCAGCCATTCCACAAGGAATGAAGGTTATTCCAAGGATCTGGAGGCACATGCTGGACTTGGACTTGTTTGGTCTGCAGCAGGTTTTGGACAGTGGTCATGCATTTCTCAGCAGCTCTTCCACACCTGGCTGCCCTAAACCAGGAAAATGAGGAGGGCCAGGACATCCCATTCCCAAGGGTTTGGAGACAGGACAATGGGGAATGGCCTGAAGCTGTCAGGGGGCAGGGCTGGATGGGATCTTGGCAAGGAGGAATTGTTCCCTGGCAGGGTGGGCAGGGGCTGGGATGGAATTCCATCCCTGGATCCCTGGCAGTGCCCAAGGCCAGGTTGGACACTGGGGCTGGAGCAGCCTGGGACAGTGGGAGGTGTCCCTGCCATGGCAGGGGTGGCACTGGATGAGCTTTAAAGTCCCTTCCAACCCAAACCATTCCATGCTCCCGATGTCCCTCCCAGAGCCCCCCAGGGCAGCCTCAGGGCTGACAATTCTCAGCTGGAGCCCTTGGGGATGTGGCATTGCTGTGCCAGTGATCCCAAAACAAAATCCCTGCAGCTTCCCCAGGAGCTCAGGAGTGCTCAGCCTGTGCCCTGCAGAGTCCTGGGGTCCAGGATGGCAGATGTGGAGAGGCAAATGCTGGCAGAGGGTTCCAGCTTGCTACACTTGGTCCAAGAATTCATTGGCAAAAGGTCTGGAGTCTGCCAAATCCAAATGGTTGGAGACCAGTGGGGCAGATACTGTGAGAACTTTGAGGCATTTGGTTATAGGAGCAAAAATCCTATGAAATCCTATAAAATTGTGAGTCTGAATGTTGGGGGTTCCTCTCAGCCTTCTTTATGTTCCTTTGTGTGTTTGCTCCTTGTTACTGACAGGAAAAGAATTCCCAACAATTTTATAGGGAGCATTGTTTCCTAATTCTCGTTCCACAGGTTTTTACTGTCTGGAACTTCACAATTTGCTACTGTGATGTTTTTCTCTCCCAGATTTTCCTGTATCCTTTTCAGCCATGATGAAGTGTTGCTATTATGGGATTTTGCCACTGTCTGGGCCAATCCAACCGCCTGGAATTGATTTATTCCATGTGGGCCACATCCTTAAAGGGAGCTTTCAGAGCCCGATCTCCTCAGAACTGTTCCAAGGCTGCTACTTCAGCTGATATCCAGGCTGAAATCCAAACCACTCTCTTGGCTTTCCACACTTGTCCTTGGAATTCCAGAGGTTCAGCTTTCCACCAGAGACCTCTCCTTTTTTGGACAGGTGCATATTCCCAGCCCTGGCTCCAGCAGACACCAATCAGGGATTGGGGTTGGTTTTGGATCCTGTTCCTTTGGCTTCCCCGAGGTGTCCACAACTCCAGCTCTCAGCAGCCATGCTCCCATTCTGCTGCTCAGCTGGAAAATGGGAGATGTTTAAAGGTAGGAACAACATTTGCAGCTTCCAGGTTTATTCCTTCTCCCCAGTGGGGCTGTTTTCCAAAAAGAGACAGGTGGCACCATCCAAAATTGGATCCAATTTCTGCCATGCCAGCACAGAGAGGAGATCTCAGCCTGACTTCCAGCAGCTCTGAAAATTTATGCTTTGCACACCCAGCTTCTCCATTTTTCCATGCAACAGAATCAGGAGGCAGAGTTGGAGCTGCCTCATTCCATGGTGAGATCCAGGTTTTGGAGGTGCCTCATTCCATGCTGAGATCCAGGTTTTGGAGGTGCCTCATTCCATGGTGAGATCCAGGTTTCATTGGTGCCTAATTCCATGGTGAGATCCAGGTTTCGGAGGTGCCTCATTCCACAGTGAGATCCAGGTTTTGGAGGTGCCTCATTCCATGGTGAGACCCAGGTTTTGGAGGTGCCTCATTCCATGCTGAGATCCAGGTTTTGGAGGTGCCTCATTCCATGCTGGGATCCAGGTTTCAGTTGTGCCTGATTCCATGCTGGGATCCAGGTTTTGGAGGTGCCTCATTCCATGGTGAGACCCAGGTTTGGAGGTGCCTCATTCCATGGTGAGATCCAGGTTTTGGAGGTGCCTCATTCCATGGTGAGACACAGGTTTGGAGGTGCCTCATTCCATGGTGAGATCCAGGTTGTGGAGGTGCCTCATTCCATGGTGAGATCCAGGTTTCATTGGTGCCTCATTCCATGGTGAGATCCAGGTTTGGAGGTGCCTCATTCCATGGTGAGACCCAGGTTTGGAGGTGCCTCATTCCATGGTGAGACCCAGGTTGTGGAGGTGCCTCATTCCATGGTGAGACACAGGTTTCATTGGTGCCTCATTCCATGGTGAGACCCAGGTTTGGAGGTGCCTCATTCCATGGTGAGATCCAGGTTTGGAGGTGCCTCATTCCATGGTGAGATCCAGGTTTTGGAGGTGCCTCATTCCACAGTGAGATCCAGGTTTGGAGGTGCCTCATTCCATGGTGAGATCCAGGTTTGGAGGTGCCTCATTCCACAGTGAGACCCAGGTTTCATTGGTGCCTCATTCCATGGTGAGATCCAGGTTTCATTGGTGCCTCATTCCATGGTGGGACCCAGGTTTCAGCCTCCATCACCCACTCCAGATTTTGGGCAGGGATTTCACATCCTGCACCAGTGGCTCCTGCAAGAAGTGCCAGGCTGGAAGTTGAATTCCACAGGGAAGGGCAAACTGAGCTTCCAGCAGCAAATTCCCTGCTGAGGGATGACAGAACTCTGCAATTCCCTTGGGAATGAGCCCATTCCTGGTCACTCCTTCACCAGCTCCTGCAGGTGGCTGAGGTGGGTCCTTCCCTCTGCACTGGGGGCTCCACATCCCAAAAAGAGAAGGGAAAATCAAATTCTGACCACTCAGGAGCTGGTCGGTGGCTTTGTCCCCTTCCCAACCACTCTGTCCCAGCCCCTTGGAGCTTTTTTTCCCTCCTGGCTTTTCCCTCCCCACCCCAGCGAGATGCAGCTGATAAAACCATACTGATAAAAGCTCCAACTCCTAAAGAAATCCTGATCCTACAAAGTCCAGTGTTCACTTTATCCACCGGGAATGGTGTCTGGGATGAGGCAGAAGCCATGAGGGGAGGGGGATTAACTCCGCCTTGGCTGAGAATTCCTAATGCCCAACCCCAAACTCCATCAGTTTTCACAAAGCCTCTCCCTGGTTTAGCAGGAAACCACCAGCTCTTGTACTGACTCTGTTCTGAGGAGTAGAAGGCCCTTAATTTAATTATTGTCTTAATTTATTCTCTAAATTTCTCCCTTTTTTCTCTTTCCATCCTGAAACCATCTTTGATTTGGGCAAGTTTTTCTCTCTTGGTTCCAGCAGAGCTAAAATTACACATTTTTGGAAAGTATTTTTGACACCAGAACTACAGCTTTGGTGTGGGACTTCAGCTCATGCTCAGGAATTCATCAGCCGGCAGGAAGGAAAAGAGATTATTTAAATTGGGGATGGTATTGGTTAGAAAAAGAATCCTCATCTTTGTCACTTTTTGTAAGACTGGGAGAAAACCAAATTCCCTGTGGAGAGTTGGTTTTGGAAAAAAAAAAAAGAAACCTACAAAACATTTAATTTAGATAAAAATAAAATATTAAATTTCAAACTTAATTTTAGCTGTAATATAATACAGCAGTTAAAAAAAAACCCCACTACTGTTGCTGTGGATTTCATTATGTTCTGAATTTCATGATGTTTTTTGTTGGCATTTTAAAATAAATGTGAAAATGTGTGTAAAATAAATGGTTTTATGATGATTTTTAGCTCGAATCTCAAATGTGGTGACTGGGAAGGTAATGGCATAATGACCCCTGAAGTGGGTAACTGGGATGTAAGTGATAATTGCCACCCTAATTACTCCACTAACAGGGATTTTGTTCAGGGGGAAGTGGTAAATTTGGTGGTTGGGTTGGTTTGTGTCACTGCTGTGGGGCTGGGACAGAGAATCCCCTGCTCAGTGCCACTGGGATTGCCAGGTCACAGAATCGGGAATTCCGAGTGGGAATAAACCCCAGGGACCACCCAGACCCCCCAAGCCCAGCCTGGGCATCCCTGGCAGCGCTGCCCAAAGGCTCCTGGAGCTGTGGCAGCCTCGGGGCCGTGCCCATTCCCTGGGCAGTGCCAGCACCCTCTGGGCAAGAACCTTGCCCTAAAACCCAACCTAAATCCCTCCTGGCCCAGCTCCAGCCAGGATCTATCGGTTTCTCTGGGTCTGGATTGAAGGCACTCGAGATGGTGTTTCATGTTGGAACTCAGGTGTTTATTATTTCCTATTATTTCAGTAAAACACTTATTACTTATTTCAGTAAATCACTTATTATTTCAGTAAAACAGTCTCACTACTGTGAGTTCAGCAGCTTTTCATTAGAAGGCACAAAATGGCCAATAGTCTCTTGTTCCAAGGTCTTTTAAGACTGAACTCTCCAATGAAGAACTGACACCTGGATTATTTTCCCTTTTAACCCAATCACTGATCCCAAAGAGCTGCAATGGGGACTTTCCTGCCCAATTACAAAATGCCACCCAAACCCATGGAGAAGGAGGAAGAAGAAGCATGAAGAACAAACCCAGGGCAACACCCTGTGCCCTCCATCTTGCTTCCATCCACAACAGACTAAAAACCCCAAAACCTCAATTTCTCACCAAGTGATGCACCTGCACTGCTCTCTATAATCTATTTCACACTTTGGTGGATTCCAGTCTATCTTGAAGTCTGGAAAACTTTCTCCATGGATGAGGGTCAGAGTCAGTGCTGCCCTGGGGGTCAGGGCACCCCAGAGCAGACACAGAAATATTCATGGTTGAATATTTCTGTGTTTCCACAAGGATCCTGTCCCTGTCCCTGCAGTGGCCATTGCCCTGCCCCTCACCAGGATGGTTTGATTTGGGGGTGAAGGAGACAGGCACAGCCAGAGCTGGGTGAGGCCACCTGGCAACCTCAGAGCATCACCCTGGGACAAGGCCGTGTCCCCAGGGCCTCAGGAGCACCATGTCAGCCTGGAACAGGGACAGAGGAGGGGACAGGGAAGAAGGGAAGCGCTGCTTCATTCCTGGATGCTCCACAGCCCTTCCCTCACTGCTTTCCTCCCAATGTCCACTCATAATCAGGAAGGGCTAAAAGCAAGAGTGACAAAAGTGACAGGGCCTTTTGGAGCCTGTCTCAAGAAGGGCACATCCTGACTGGTGCGGGATGAAATAAATAAAGAAATAAAATTATTAAAGAAGGAAGAAATAAAATTATTAAAGAAGAAGGTGCCCTGGGGGCACCTCTGGCTGCTGTGCCCAGCTCTGGCTCCTCAGCACAGCAGGGCCAGGAGCTCCTGGAGCTGAACAAAGGCCTGGAGCAGCTCTGTGCCCAGGAAAGGCTGAGGGAGCTGGGGCTGCTCAGCCTGGAGAGGAGCCCCGGGAGAGAGAGGGGCCTCAGCCCTGCCTGGCCCTGCCTGGCCCTGGGGCTGGCCCTGGGGCTGTCCCCGTGTCTGTCCCCATGTCTGTCCCTGTGTCTGTCCCTGGCTGTCCCTGTGTCTGTCCCCGTGTCTGTCCCCGTGTCTGTCCCTGTGTGCAGAGGTCAGAGCAGGCCCAGGCTCTGCTCCAGGCCCAGCAATGGCCCCAGAGCCACGGGCAGGGCCTGAGCCCAGCAATTCCCCTCACAGGAGGCACAACTTCTGCCCTGGGGGACTGATGCCTCAGGTTTGAGCTTTTCTATGTTTCACATTCTGTGCTGCTTTAGTGTGTGGGGCTGAGCTTCACATTATGGGATGGTGAGCTCTGTGCACAGAGCAGGGACACAAAACAATTCCTGCTCCAGCTGGGCACCAAGGACAAATGACCCAAATCTCAGCCCAGGAGCACAAACCCCGTGGGCTGCAGAGAGAAAAACAAGCAGGGTGGGACTGCAGGGGCTAAAGCTGGGATGGGACAATGAACTGCAAGGTGCAAATGGAGCAGAGCTGATCCCAGGGACAGACCCCGTGCCCGGCCGTGCATTTTGGGGCCATTTGGGTTCATCTTGGGTGCAGCCCTGGCTGGGCTCTTGTGCTGCCCAAGGTGCATCCATGGAGGAGATCCTAAATCCCTACTTTATTCTTTAATTTTGTCCAGCCTCTGCTCTGGGTCAGCCTTCCTCTGTGTGCAGAGGGATCCTGACAGGCTGCCCCAAAATATCCATATCTGCTACAAACCTGTCTAAATACTCCAATAATTCCATGGCTGAAGGTCAAAGACCACATCAGGATGCCCTGTCCTTCATTCCTGCTGGAGAGGGACATCAGGCTAAAGGAAAATCCCAGAGTCACAGAATCCCAGAATCACCAAGAGACTTCCTTGGGCATCCAGCATCACCCCAATCCCTGTCCCCAAGGCCACATCCAGACTGCTCTGGGACAATTCCAGGGACTCCAAACCTCCCTGGGCAGCTCAGCCCAAGGCCTGACCACTCTGAGAGGGACAAAAATGTCCCAAAGCTCTGCAGAAACCTGAACAGAGACTCTGAAATGTTCCCATCTCACAGAGATCCAGGGGACAGCCAGGAAAAGATCCACCAAAGGAATCTGGGTGAGGATTTCTTGTTCAGTTTCACAGGAAGTGTTTTAAAAACCCTGAGCCTGTCCTGGTGCCATTTGAGGCCATTTCCTCTCCTCCTTTCCCTGGTCTCCCCCTCCTGGCAGGAGCTGTGCAGGGCACTGAGGTCCCCCCTGAGCCTCCTTTGCTCCAGGCTGAGCATCAGAGAGCTGGGACTGACCCAGCCTGCCCTGAAGGTTGGATCTTCTCAGGATCCCAGAATCAAGGCTGGGAAAACCCTTCAGGATCACCCAGTGCCACCCCAGCCCCACCAGCATCACCCCAAACCCTGTCCCAAAGGGCACATCCAGACTGCTCTGGGACAATTCCAGGGACTCCAAACCTCCCTGGGCAGCTCAGCCCAAGGCCTGATCCACTCTGCCAGGGAAATTTTCCATGCCAATCTCCACCTGAGCCTGCCCTGGTGCCATTTGAGGCCATTTCCTCTCCTCCTTCCCTGCCCCTCCTGGCAGGAGCTGTGCAGAGCACTGAGAGACCAGGTTTGAGCCTCCTTTTCTCCAGGCTGAGACCCCCTTCCCAGCTCCCTCAGCTGCTCCTCCCAGGCCGTGCTGATGGATGGGGCTCATGTGAAATCAGAATGAGGTTTCATTGGTGTTGTGGTGCCTCTGTGCCCCAGGGGAAAGTGCAGGGATTGCACAGCCCTGGGCTCAGGTTCTTGAGCCACAGCTCTGCTCACCCCCAGGCCCAGTGACTGCTGCCCTGCCCTGCTGACCCCTCTGGGGACTGGGAGCAGCCCCAGACAGAGCAGCACAAACCCCAGCACTCCATTGCTGTGTCTGGGTTCCCAGGAAGGAGAACGAGGCCAAACCTGCTGGGCTCAGAGTCCTGGCTCTCATCCCTCCCTGAGGCTTTGCTTCCAGGGCTCAGCAGCTGCAGGTTCTGGTGCTGTTCCACCCTTGTTCCATGGAAAGGTGTGTCCAGGTGCCCCCCTCCCTGACACAGCCGAGCCTTTGGGACCAGGAATGGGATCCTGGAGGGTCCATGGAATGCTTTGGCTTGGAAGGGCTTTAAACCCATCTTGTGTCACCCCCTCCCACTGCCCCAGGCTGCTCCCAGCCCCAGTGTCCCACCTGGGCACTGCCAGGGATCCAGGGCAGCCACAGCTCTGAGGGAATTGCATTCCAGGAGCTCCTTCCCCCTGCCTGGGAACAATTCCTCATCCCCAAGATCCCATCAAATCCTACTCTGAAGCCATTCCCTGGGTGCTGTCCCTGCAGGCCTTGTCCCCAGCCCCCTCTGCAGCTCTCCTGGAGCCCCTTCAGGCCCTGGGAAAGATCTAAAATTCCCCAGAACCTTCTCCTCCCAGCTGGACAGCTCCAATCCCCTGCTTTTCCAAGGAAGTATCCCAAGGAAGCAATTTGTGCCACAGGAATTGTCCTCCTGGTTTGGATTCCTTGGGAAACCCCAAAGCCCCCATGAAGGATTTCATCCAAACTCTCCCTTTAGAAAGAGGAAGTTTCATGCCAAATTCCCAGAAAATTCTGGGGAAAATAGAACAATCTAATTTTTCCTGGGAAATTTTTGTCCAATCCCTTTTTTCCCTCGGGGAGGTTGAGGCCTGGCAAAGTTTTTTTTTCTTCCCAATCCCTTTTAACATCATGGAAACCCGTGGGTGGGAAAAAGAGCTGAGTCTGAAATCCAAGGAACGGGAAGGGGATTTTTAAAGAAACCCCAACTCCGAGAGGAGTCCTTGCCTTTGCTCCAGTTTTTGCTGCTGTGAGGGATAATTGCAGCCCATGTTTTGGAAAAAAAAAAAAAAACCCTGTAACCATTTAATTGGGGAAATAAAAAATATTGTGGCTGATGCAGCTGTGACTCAACTGCTAATTTGGCGTGTTGAGCAATTCCTTGAGCATCTGACTCAAGCTAATGGGAGGATGTTACCCAACAGCAGCAACTTAGTCAAGAGCCCTTGAAATAAATGGCTCCTCAGCAGGGCTTGAAATCCTCATTGTTTTATTGGGTTTAATACCAGGAACTCTTGGAGGGAGGCTCTGGGCACTTGGATATTGCAGGAGAGCAAAGCCAAACTCTGGTCCCTCTCAGGAATCTCTGTGTGTGTGGAGATTTTCTCTAAAATGTGGGAAAAAATAATTAAAGGGTCTTTGCATAGGGACAAGAGGCAGAGGCAGATGCAAATGTTGGGGAGAAGCTGTCACAGATGCCCTGTGCCCGAGCTGGAATGCAAATCACTTGAATTTCCATCATGTCTCGTTGACTAATGACCCCTAAATGCTTTTCCAAGCCTCATCTTCTGGAAAAAAACCCCACAAACATTTGGTTTTCCTCCAGCTCTTGAAGCAGGTCAGTGTTATGGATCACCCCAACACATTTTTGGATGGGAACATTTTAAATGGGTTTATTATCCCCCATTTTCAAGTAAAACACTCCTGACGGCTTTCTGCAAATCGGGGCCAATTTCAGTTGGGGACATAATTTAGGGTGATTCTGGGGGACTGCAGGATCCTGGAGGTTTCTCATTAGCTGGATGATTTGGGATTTGGGGATAAAGGTCTTTTCTGAGTGAACTCGAAGTGAAGCCCACTGAGAGGTGGGAGAATTTGGGCAGGAATGGAAGCACTGATCCCACAGAGCTGCAATGGCTCCTTTCCGTCCCTGTGAACTTCAAAATGGAACCCTTCCCCAGGGCCCAGGAGGAAGAAGAAGCAGGCATGGGAGGCAGAGGGCACACCCCTAATGAAGGTCTGGGTCCAGAAAAGACAGAACAACAAAACTGGTTCAGAGCCCAAACACAAGGCCCAGGCTCATTTCTTTAATCTATTTCCACTGCTGGAGCTGCCATTTTGTTGGTGCTTGGCTCTGAGGGCAGCAGGCTGGGAAATGAGCCTGAGTTGGGGGCCAGAGAAATGAGTCAGGGCAGATAAAAAAGAGCTGGAGGAATGTTTCTGGGCCACACTGTTGGAAGGGAGGCACTGGGGAGCAAAGCCCCTCAGCAGGAGGAAGTTGGGGTGAAAAAAAAGGATGATCCAAAAGGAGAGTGAGGCCACCTGTGCTCCATGGCATCAACAGGAACAGCCACATCCATCCAGGGCCCAGGACAGCCCATCCCAGCCTTGGGACACATTGGAACAGGGAAGGGTGCTGCTTCATTCCTGGACATTTCCAGGCCCTTCCCTCACTCCTCTGATCCAAGCAGGAAAGGCTGCCAGCTGGGAATGCACAGGGGACAAAAGCCTGATCCCTCCTTGGAGCCTGTCCAAAGAAACCTTTCCTGTGCAGGAGATGATTAAATAAAGAAATAAAACCTGGGGCAGCTGCCAGGAATTCCTGTGAGCAGCTGGGATTGTCCCAAAGTGCCCCCACACTGAGCCCAGGCAGGCTGGGACTGCTCCAGCAGCCAAGACTGGAGCAGCTTCAAACCAAACCCAGCCTGGGCAGTGAGCCTGGACTGTGCCACCAGTGGAAGAGAGAGACCTCAGTCCCTCACAGCCAAAAAATGGCCCTTGGATCAAATCCAGGGGCTGTCCAGTGTCTGGAGATTGTCTGTCCCTGAAAAGGTACATCCTGTCTGACCCTGGGTCTGTTTCCCACATGTCTGTCCCTGTGTCTGTCCCAGGTGCAGAGGTCAAAGCAGGCCCAGGCTCTGCTCCAGGCCCAGCAATGGCCCCAAACCATGGGCAGGGCCTGAGCCCAATTCCCCTCACAGGAGGCACAACCATGGGGGACTGATGCCTCAGGTTTGAGCTTTTCTATGTTTCACATTCTGTGCTGAGCAGTGTGTGGGGCTGAGCTTCACATTATGGGATGGTGAGCTCTGTACAGAGCAGGACACAAACAATTCCTGCTCCAGCTGGGCACCAAACAATGATCAAATCTCAGCCCAGGAGCACAAACCCCGTGGGCTGCAGAGAGAAAACAAGCAGGGTGGGACTGCAGGGGCTAAAGCTGGGATGGGACAATGAACTGCAAGGTGCAAATGGAGCAGAGCTGATCCCAGGGACAGACCCCGTGCCCGGCCGTGCATTTTGGGGCCATTTGGGTTCATCTTGGGTGCAGCCCTGGCTGGGCTCAACATTGTGCTGCCCAAGGTGCATCCATGGAGGAGATCCTTCCATAAATCCCTACTTTATTCTTTAATTTTGTCCAGCCTCTGCTCTAGGGTCAGCCTTCCTCTGTGTGTGCAGAGGATCCTGACAGGCTGCCCCAAAATATCCATAACTGCTACAAACCTGTCTAAATACTCCAATAATTCCATGGCTGAAGGTCAAAGACCACATCAGGATGCCCTGTCCTTCATTCCTGCTGGAGAGGGACATCAGGCCAAAGGAAAATCCCAGAGTCACAGAATCCCAGAATCACCAAGAGACTTCCTTGGGCATCCAGCATCACCCCAATCCCTGTCCCCAGGCCACACCCAGACTGCTCTGGGACAATTCCAGGGACTCCAAACCTCCTGGGCAGCTCAGCCCAAGGCCTGACCACTCTGAGAGGGACAAAAATGTCCCAAAGCTCTGCAGAAACCTGAACAGAGACTCTCAAATGTTCCCATCTCACAGAGATCCAGGGACAGCCAGGAAAAGATCCACCAAAGGAATCTGGGTGAGGATTTCTTGTTCAGTTTCACAGGAAGTGTTTTAAAAACCCTGAGCCTGTCCTGGTGCCATTTGAGGCCATTTCCTCTCCTCCTTTCCCTGCCCCTCCTGGCAGGAGCTGTGCAGGGCACTGAGGTCCCCCCTGAGCCTCCTTTGCTCCAGGCTGAGCATCAGAGAGCTGGGACTGACCCAGCCTGCCCTGAAGGTTGGATCTTCTCAGGATCCCAGAATCAAGGCTGGGAAAACCCTTCAGGATCACCCAGTGCCACCCCAGCCCCACCAGCATCACCCCAAACCCTGTCCCCAAGGGCACATCCAGACTGCTCTGGGACAATTCCAGGGACTCCAAACCTCCCTGGGCAGCTCAGCCCAAGGCCTGACCACTCTGCCAGGGAAATTTTCTGTGCCAATCTCCACTCTGAGCCTGCCCTGGTGCCATTTGAGGCCATTTCCTCTCCTCCCTTCCCTGCCCCTCCTGTCAGGAGCTGTGCAGAGCACTGAGGTCCCCCCTGAGCCTCCTTTTCTCCAGGCTGAGCCCCTTCCCAGCTCCCTCAGCTGCTCCTCCCAGGCCGTGCTGATGGATGGGGAGTGCTGTGAAATCAGAATGAGGAAAGGAATCGTTGTGGTGCCTCTGTGCCCCGGGGAAAGGCAGGGATTGCACAGCCCTGGGCTCCTCTTGAGCCACAGCTCTGCTCACCCCATGGCCCAGTGACTGCTGCCCTGCCCTGCTGACCCCTCTGGGGACTGGGAGCAGCCCCAGACAGAGCAGCACAAACCCCAGCACTCCATTGCTGTGTCTGGGTTCCCAGGAAGGAGAACGAGGCCAAACCTGCTGGGCTCAGAGTCCTGGCTCTGCTCCCTCCCTGGGCTTTGCTTCCAGGGCTCAGCAGCTGCAGGTTCTGGTGCTGTTCCACCCTTGTTCCATGGAAAGGTGTGTCCTGCCCTCCTGACACAGCCGAGCCTGTGGGACCAGGAATGGGACCGGAGGGTCATGGAATGCTTTGGCTTGGAAGGGCTTTAAACCCACCTTGTGTCACCCCCCTCCCACTGCCCCAGGCTGCTCCCAGCCCCAGTGTCCAACCTGGGCACTGCCAGGGATCCAGGGCAGCCACAGCTCTGAGGGAATTGCATTCCAGGAGCTCCCCACCCTGCCAGGGAACAATTCCTCATTGCCAAGATCCCATCAAATCCTACTTTGAAGCCATTCCCTGGGTCCTGTCCCTGCAGGCCTTGTCCCCAATCCCTCTGCAGCTCTCCTGGAGCCCCTTCAGGCCCTGGGAAAGATCTAAAATTCCCCAGAACCTTCTCCCCTCCCAGCTGGACAGCTCCAATCCCCTGCTTTCCAAGGAAGTATCCCAAGGAAGCAATTTGTGCCACAGGAATTGTCCTCCGTGGTTTGGATTCCTTGGGAAGGTGAGGGGGAAGCCCCCATGAAGGATTTCATCCAAACAAGCTTAAGAAAGAGGAAGTTTCATGCCAAATTCCCTGAAAATAAAGGGGAAAATAGAACAATCTCCTTTTCCTGGGAAAGCTTTGTCCAATCCCTTCCCATTTCCCTCGGGGAGGTTGAGGCCTGGCAAAGCTTTTCTTCCCAATCCCTTTTAACATCATGGAAACCCGTGGGCAGGAAAAAGAGCTGAGTCTGAAATCCAAGGAACTTGGGGGATTTTACAGAAACCCCAACTCCGAGAGGAGTCCTTGCCTTTGCTCCAGTCCCCCTTTGCTGCTGTGAGGGATAATTGCAGCCCATGTTTTCCACAAAACCCTGTAACCCTTCGTGGGGAAGGAAAATATTGTGGCTGATGCAGCTGTGACTCAACTGCTAATTTGGCGTGACGAGCAATTCCTTGAGCATCTGACTCAAGCTAATGGGAGGATGTTACCCAACAGCAGCACCTTAGTCAAGAGCACTTGAAATAACACCCCAGCTCCTCAGCAGGGCTTGAAATCCTCATTGTTTTATTGGGTTTGCTACCAGGAACTCTTGGAGGGAGGCTCGGGGCACTTGGATATTGCAGGAGAGCAAAGCCAAGCTCTGGTCCCTCTCAGGAATCTCTGTGTGTGTGGAGATTTTCTCTAAAATGTGGGAAAAAATAATTAAAGGGTCTTTGCATAGGGACAAGAGGCAGAGGCAGATGCAAATGTTGGGGAGAAGCTGTCACAGATGTCCCTGTGCTCGAGCTGGAATGCAAATCACTTGAATTTCCATCATGTCTAGTTGACTAATGACCCCTAAATGCTTTTCCAAGCCTCATCTTCATGGAAAAAAACCCCACAAACATTTGGTTTTCCTCCAGCTCTTGAAGCAGGTCTGTTATGGATCACCCCAACACATTTTTGGATGGGAACATTTTAAATGGGAACATTTTCCCCCATTTTCAAGTCCTCACTCCTGACGGCTGTCTGCAACCCGGGGCCAAAAGCACTTGGGGACATAATTTAGGGGTGATTCTGGGGGGACTGCAGGATCCTGGAGGTCTCTCCCAAGCTGGATGATTTGGGATTTGGGGATAAAAGCTTTTCTGAGTGAGCAGGCGAAGTGGAGCCCACTGAGAGGTGGGAGAAGGGTGAGCAGGAATGGAGAGCCGGGAGACATCACCCAAAGCTCCTGCTCCGTCCCTGTGAACTTCTCCAATGGAATTTCTTCCTGCAGGGCCCAGCTGGGAGAGGAGCAGGCATGGGAGGCAGAGGGCACACCCTAATGAAGGTCTGGGTGAGAAAAGCAGAACAACAGAGCTGGTTCAGAGCCCAAACACAAGGCCCAGGCTCATTTCTTTGACTCAAGCTCCACTGCTGGAGCTGCCATTTGTTGGTGCTTGGCTCTGAGGAGCAGCAGGCTGGGAAATGAGCCCGAGTTTAGGCCAGAGAAATGAGTCAGGGCAGATAAAAAGAGCTGGAGGACTGTGAAAGGGCCACACTGTTGGAAGGGAGGCACTGGGGAGCAAAGCCAAGCAGCAGGAGGAAGTCCAGGAGAAAAAAAAAAGGATGATCCAAAAGGAGAGTCACCCATCTGTGCTCCATGGCATCAACAGGAAGCAGCCACATCCATCCTCCTCCACGTGACAGCCACATCCCAGCCTTGGGACACATTGGAACAGGGGTGCTGGGACACGTGGACATTTCCAGGAGCTCCCTCTGATCCAGCAGGAAAGGCTGCCAGCTGGGAATGCACAGGGATAAAAGCCTGATCCCTCCTTGGTGCCCAAAGAAACCTTCCCTGTGCAGGAGCTCATTGCCATGGGGTAACCTGGGGCAGCTGCCAGGAATTCCTGTGAGCAGCTGGGATTGTCCCAAAGTGCCCCACACTGAGCCCAGGCAGGCTGGGACTGCTCCAGCAGCCAAGACAAAGCAGCTTCAAACCAAACCCAGCCTGGGCAGTGAGCTGGACTGTGCCACCTCCCGGACCTCAGTCACTCACAGCCAAAAAATGGCCCTTGGATCAAATCCAGGGGGAAAAGATCAACTCAGATTGTGGAGATTTTAGCTGAGCTGTCCCTATACACTCCTGGGTTGGACATTGGGCTGTTTTCCACATGGAGCTGCAGTGGAAGAGCCAGAGATGCCAGAAAGAGCCCAAACCATGGGGAAAGGCCACACAAAGATCTCAGAGAGAGCCCAAACCATGGGGAAAGGTCCCACAAAGATCTCAGATCCAAACCATGGGGAAAGGTCACACAAAGATCTCAGAGAGAGCCCAAACCATGGGGAAAGGTCCCACAAAGATCTCAGAGAGAGCCCAGACCATGGGGAAAGGTCACACAAAGATCTCAGATCCAAACCATGGGAAAGGTCCAAAACTCAGATCCAAACCATGGGGAAAGGTCCCACAAAGATCTCAGAGAGAGCCCAGACCATGGGGAAAGGTCACACAAAGATCTCAGATCCAAACCATGGGGAAAGGTCACACAAAGATCTCAGAGAGAGCCCAAACCATGGGGAAAGGTCACACAAAGATCTCAGATCCAAACCATGGGGAAAGGTCCCACAAAGATCTCAGATCCAAACCATGGGGAAAGGTCACCCCAGGAGCAGCCGAGGGCACCTGGAAGAGCAGCTGGAGGAGCTGAGGGAGACCCTCAGGGGCTGCAGCTCCAACCTCTGCTCCTGGCACAGGACCAGCACCAGGGAGCAGCTGGGGCTGGGCAGCTCCAGCAGGAATGAAGGACAGGGCATCCTGATGTGGTCTCTGATGTTCAGCATGGCAGGATGAGAGGAAATGGCCTCAAATTGCACCAGGGGAGGCTCAGATTAGGGATTACCAACAATTTTCCCTTCACAGAGTGGTCAGACCTTGGGCTGAGCTGCCCAGGGAGGTGATGGAGGCACTGGAAGGGTTCAGGAGGAGTCTGGATGTGGCCCTTGGGGACAGTGTTTGGGCTGATGCCCATGGAAGTCTCTTGGTGATTTTGGGATTCTGTGACTCTGGGATTTTCCTTTAGCCACAAAGGAGCATCCCAGGTGTCCCTCTCCAGCAGGAATAAAGGACAGGGCATCCTGATGTGGTCTCTGGCCTTCAGCCATGGAGTTATTGGGATATTTAGGCAGATATGGATGTTCTAGGGCAGCCTGTCAGGATCCCTCTGGCCACAGCCAACACTGCAGCAGCTCAGCTGTTCCTGTGATCCTGTGGGGAAAGATGGGCTCAGACAAACCCAAAGGGTCACACCAGGAGATCAAACACGAAATGGGGCTCAGACAAACCCAAAGGGTCCCACCAGGGGATCAAACACGAAATGGGGCTCAGACAAACCCAAAGGGTCACACCAGGGGATCAAACACTAAATGGAGCCTCAGAATCCCTCCGGAAACCAAAATACCCCAAGGGCTGACCCACTCAGCACTCAGTGACCCCAAAAGATGCAAGAACTGATCCATAAGAAAGGAGCAGTTCCAAAGAGTTTCCCAGGTAAAAAGAAAACCCTGGCCAGGGCAAGGCATCCAAAGGGCAGAGTTTGTTTCTTGCAGATGGTGCAGGCAAACAAGGGAATATTGGGAGAGAAAGGGATCGAGTGCACTGAGAACTCCTCTGAAGGGAAATGTCTGGGGCAGATCATCATTGATTCCAATCCTCTGCTGTTCAGGAGAATCACAGAATCAGCCGGGTGGGGAAAGACCCCAAATCACAGCACAGGGACAGCACCAGGGAGGGGCTGGGGCTGGGCCAGGAGGGATTTAGGTTGGGTTTTAGGGCAAGGCTCTTGCCCAGAGGGTGCTGGCACTGCCCAGGGAATGGGCACGGCCCCGAGGCTGCCACAGCTCCAGGAGCCTTTGGCCAGCGCTGCCAGGGATGCCCAGGCTGGGCTTGGTGGGCTCTGGGCAGGGCAGGGCTGGCACTGGGGGATCCCTTCCCACTCAGCAATTCCATCATCAGCATTGCTCCATCAGATCAGGAGCATTTTGCTTGGCATGAGTCTCCAGTCCAGGGCAATATTAAGGTTTCCACCTTTCCTGCCCATTTGTCTGCTCCTCCTCCTCCTCCTGTTCAATCATTCCCCCCTGTGTGTCCCTGACCCCCTCCCTGCTCTCCAGACTCAGCAAACCCTGAGCTCAGTGACCTTCAGGGCACACTGGGACTGGCATTATTCAGGGAATCTTTGGTTTCAGGAGCAGCTGCTAGAGGAGAGGGGTTGAGGGAGGGATAAATTTCTCATTATTGGTAGTGATTTTTCAACTTGGGAACTTCCAGGCTCCTTTCTGATCCCTGGGGGTTTATTCCCACTCGGGAATTCCATGGCTCAGTCCCACCAAGGCCAGCACTGCTGGATGCTCAGCAAGCTCCAGCAGAGGGAAGATTTAAACCTTGTTCACAACTCAGATGTGATTTGGGATAATTCCACCTCTTGGGGTTTTTTATATTTATTTTTCACATCTCCCTTCAGCTCCCAGGCAGAGTTTTGCAGGAAGGAATCTCTGTGTGTGTGGATGATCCTGAGATGGTTCCCACTGGCATCTGCTCCCCAAAATCCCATCAGGAATTCGAGGAAGGAGCTGCTCCTGCCATCCTGCCGTGTCTTAAAATTTGTCAGGATGTGGGAAGGAATGGAAGAGGGAAAAACAAAATTCTCAATTTCCTTGGGTCAGCAGGGCTGGACAGAGTTCCAGGAGTGTTGGGACAACATTCCCAAGGAAAAACTGGGATTGTTGGGGGGTCTGGGCAGGGCTGGGCTGGGACTGGATGATCCCTGTGGGTCCTTCCCACTCAGGATATTCCAACTCCCTCATGTGAGGTCCATCAGCTCCCCATTAGCCTTGAAGACTGAGGTTAATAATACTTAATGAATATTAACTAATTAACTATGTCATATGCGCTATAATTAGAGGATGCAACAAGTTAAAGCAATCCTGCCAAGACTGGAGCTGGGATGGCAGGGAATTGTGAAGGATTCTCCCCCACCCAGAACATCTACAGAGCAGGAAAAAGCAGGTGGAATCGCTGATTCCCAAGAGGAAGAGCAGGGAGGGCAACGTTGGGATCCCTGTTTGGATGCTGGATCCCCTGGGATGCTGCTCAGGGAGCTCTGCCTCCCTCCAGCCCCAGCCTGGGGTGATTCTGGCACAAGTCTCAGACTAAAATCTTTCAGTGGGGACTAAAATTAAGCTGAGCTTATCGCAGCTAAAGTCAAATGACAAAACTGTCCTATTGAAAGTTCATCCTCTCATTTTAAGACCTCAGAAAGCCCAGAGCCCCGAGCTCCTTATTCCAGCAGCCACTTGAGTCACCTCAGAACCTGGCAGAGTTTGGTTTGCTTCCCTTAAAATCCCACAAGGGGGATTTTTCCTGATCACTCCGCAAGGATTGCAGCTTTTGTTTAAACCCACACAGCCTTCATGTGAATAAAAGGAACCCTAAAGGTGCAAACTGGAAGTTTAGAAGCCAGTTTTGAATTTTAAGCCTTTTATTTTGTGTCTTCAACCCTTGGTGCTGGTGACAATGACAATATCAGAAACACAGACCCGTGCAAGGGAGGTACAGCCTGATCCCTGCTTTGGAAAAGAGGAATTTTATGGAACTGGGGAGGAGGAGAGACCCTGTGCTCTGTAGGCAGCACAGTGACCTGGCTCGTTTTTGGGGATGGGAATATTTCCAAGAGGTTCCTGAGCAGATCCTCTGGTGCTGAAGTGGCACTTGGGGACAGCCTTGGGGGTGATGGTGGCACTGGATGATCCTGGAGGGCTCTTCCCACCCAGATCATTCTGGGATACACCAAGCACTTCAAGGCCCTCTATCCCTGCTGCCTCCTCTCCCTCACAAATGAAACTGAACTGAATTCTCTTTTCCTCTTTTAAACATGTTTTTAACCATAAAAAACCTTGCTGTGTCCAAGGAAGGCCTGGAGGTGGCACTGAGTGCTCTGGGCTGGGCACAAGGTGCCCATGGGGCACAGCTGGCACTCCACGGGCTGGCAGGGCTGTGCCAGCCCCAGGGATTTGAGGATTCTTTCAGAATTCCAGGCCCCCAGCTGCTCTCTGAAGGAGGAACTGCAGCAAAGCTGGGCTGCTGTCTCCCCCCAGTGTCAGGAGATTCCTCCTGTTCGAGCTGTGGCACAAGGGACTCCCAAAGGTGAAATCACCTGGAAGATGCAAGAGCACAGCTCAAAGTCCCCATGAACAGCAGGGAACAGCCCCGGCTCAGTTTGGGACAGGATTTGGAACAGCCATGGCTCATTTTGGGGACAGGATTGGGAACAGCCATGGGACAGTTTGGGACAGGACTTGGAACAGCCATGGCTCAGTTTGGGGACAGGACTGGGAACAGCCATGGCTCAGTTTGGGGACAGGACAGGATTAGGACCAGCCATGGCTCAGTTTGGGGACAGGATTGGGAACAGCCATGGCTCAGTTTGGGACAGGATTGGGAACAGCCATGGCTCAGTTTGGGGACAGGACTGGGAGCAGACATGGCTCAGTTTGGGGACAGGATTGGGAACAGCCATGGCTCAGTTTGGGGACAGGACTGGGAACAGCCATGGCTCAGTTTGGGGACAGGATTGGGAACAGCCATGGCTCAGTTTGGGGACAGGACAGGACTGGGAACAGCCATGGCTCAGTTTGGGACAGGATTGGGAACAGCCATGGCTCAGTTTGGGGACAGGACTGGGAACAGCCATGGCTCAGTTTGGGGACAGGATTGGGAACAGCCATGGCTCAGTTTGGGGACAGGACAGGACTGGGAACAGCCATGGCTCAGTTTGGGGAAAGGATTGGGAACAGCCATGGCTCAGTTTGGGGAAAGGATTGGGAACAGCCCTGGCTCAGTTTGGGACAGGACTGGGAACAGCCATGGCCCAGTTTGGGAAGGGACAGGATTGGGAACAGCCATGGCTCAGTTGGAGACAGGACTGGGAACAGCCATGGCTCAGTTGGGGACAGGACTGGGAACAGCCATGGCTCAGTTTGGGGACAGGATTGGGAACAGCCATGGCTCGGTTTGGGAAGGGAGAGGACAGGACTGCACAAGACCTTCTCTTTTTCTGGAATTGTTGGATATCCCCCATCCCAAGCTCTGATTTTACACGGACATTTAGGAATGGCCTCAAGCAGGAGGAAGGCAGGGCTGGATGGGATATTGGGAGAAAATTCCTGACTGGGAGGGTAGGCAGGGCTGGATGGGATATTGGGAGAAAATTCCTGACTGGGAGGGTGGGCAGGGCTGGGATGGAATTCTCAGAGCAGCTGGGGCTGCCCCTGGATCCCTGGCAGTGCCCAAGGCCAGGTTGGACACTGGGGCTGGAGCAGCCTGGCACAGTGGGAGGTGTCCCTGCCATGGCAGGGGTGGAACAAGGTGATTTTAGGTCTCTTCCAACCCAAACCATTCCAGGATTCCATGGCCAAGTTCTCCAGGATTTGGTGCCACAGCAGAGGCAGGAACAGCTGCCCCAGGCTGAGCAGAGAACCAGGAACCAAAGAGATTTCTCAGGACAAACCTCCTGCCATGAAACTCCTTCTGTGATCTCCACGGACCCAAGGAAGCCCTGGGTGCACCAAGAGCCTGGAGCTGCTCCTCTCCTGGGATTGTCCTGGTTCCAGGCAGGCCCCACAGCCCAGCCCTTGCAGGAAGCAGCTGCAAAAGCTGCACTGAGCCCTCTCCACTTCCTTCTGCCTCTCCATGAGCTTTGGAGCCTCCCAGGACACATCCAGAGCATTTTTCTCCTCCATCTTCCCCTCCAGAGCGTTTCCCTCTTCCATCCCAGCCACCTCCTTGCAGCTGATCCTCCCCAAGTGCCTCCCCTGCAGCTCCAATCCTTCCAGGAAGCAGCACCCACGTTTATTTTTTAAACAAAGACTTTTTTATTGCATAAATAGAGGCTCAGCTGCTTTGTACATATAAAACCAGAGATAATTTAAGTGTCACTCTGAGGTTACCCATCCTTCTTTTCCAGGAAGGCTTCATCCTTCTGGGAAGGGAATCCAAGTGTCAGGAACCTGCAGGGTGGGGACAGAGCAGTGAGAAGAGCAGGCACAGGGGCTCCAGTGTTCACAGGGCACCTCTGGAGCTGTTCCCAGCTCCATGGGGGAATTCCTCCCTCTGAATCCCAGAATTTAGCAAAGACAAGGTCTCTTCTAGGCACCTCTGGGGAGTGGGAAGGGAATTTCTGTGGAATCAGAGAGGTTTTAACACCAAGGGTGGTGTCACCTGCTGGGCACTGAGGTTTTGTGATGATCCTGGGGCAGAAATCCCTGGAGCTGTGGGGTTTGCCAAACAGAATTCCCTGGGATAACGCTGCACAGAACCCCAAAATCCAGGGCTGGTTTGGGTTAGAGGGATCTTAAACCTCATCCCATCCACCCCTGCCATGGGCAGGGACACTTCCCACTACCCCAGGCTGCTCCAAACCCTGCACAACCTTTCCTTTGCCAGGGAATTGCCCAAATCTGCCCCAAAGCCAAGTCCTGAATCTGCTGGAAGCAGGAAACTGAAAAACCCCTTTGGTTTTGTTGTTGGGTTTTCTTGTTTGCTTGTTTTGTTGTTTTGTTTTTTTTGCGTGTAAATAGAAAAAACTTTGTTCCCATGGTTATTCCCAGGGCCTCATTTCTAGGCACCATTCCCAACCTTTGGGAATAAAGGGAATAAAACAGTGGCAGGGTGGAAATAAAACTGAGGAAAGATTTTACATGTTGTCTTTAGATGGGAGGGGATGACCTCAGAAAGGGAAGTAAGATTTTATTTCAATAAAGAGCAACATGACATCAAACTCCCACTGAGCTTCCAAAGGGCAGGCAGGAATAGAATTCCCATTTTGCTGCAGAACAGGGAGAAGTGAAGCAAACTGCTCTAAAAATGACAAGCAAGGCAGGGAATAGAATCCAAGCACCAGGCAGGACTCATTCTGCTCATGGATTTGCTCCAAGAATGCAGGGATTGCTTCAACTTTGGAAACAGAGGGGAGGAACTCGGGAATTTCAGAATGAAAATCCCAAATGTAGGGAATTTTGTAATGTTCATTTTGCTCTTTCAAGCAGAAAAATGTGCATTTTTTCTCAGGGAATTCTACACGGTGGATATTCCAGGGCAGAACCTGTCCCTTTGGGAATTCCAGGTGTGGAATTTGCCCTTTCCAGCTAAACCACCCCCAAGTTGTCAATAATTTCACTCCTCTAGAAAGGCTGATTATTTTCTCTCTTTATTTTGTGACTTCAGGCCCAGAGCTCTGATTGCAGCATCCTGCCTACCTGCTCCCCTGCAGTTATTCCCAATTTATCCCTCTCTTTGTGCATCAGGCAGATAAAACCAGAGAGGGAATATTGTGCTAAAACATCCTCAAACAGGACAGTGGCTCATGCAAGTCCCACAAAAAATGAGAGAGCAAATCCCTGAAACATCCCAAATATCCCAAGAGCTCATTTTGGGATCCAAAATCCAAATCAATCCCACTGGGATTAACAATGTCCAAGCCCAGGAGCTGGGATCGATTCCACACCTGAGGCACTCTTCACTCATCCTTCTTCTCTGCTTCTGCTTTCAGTTTCTCCTCACGTTCCCTCTTCAGTTTCTCCTCAATTTTCTTGCTCTGGTACATTTTGACTCCAGCAAAGGCCAAGCAAAGGATCAATGTTTTAGCTGCCAAAATGTACATCAGCAGTGGGAAGTTCTCCAGAGCCTGGAATGCCAAAGAATCTGTTTAGGCACTTCTGGAACACTTGGACAATTAAAATTTCATTTATAGGGATGCTCTGCATCTCCCATTTCAATATTAATGCTCCTCTCTCACCGTGGTTTTTATTTGTGTGGGAAATTAAACCAGGCAGAGCAACAAAGTCAAAGAAAAATCCCCTTCCCTTAAGCCCTGAACTCCTTTTGCTCATTTTCCAGCAATATTTGCACCACCTGGAGCTGAAAAAAGGGAAGAGCTGAGTATTTTAGGGAAATTGTGCAAGTGGAAAAGCTGCTGAAGAGTCCTCACAAGTGAAGGATCCCTGGGGATCAGCTCTCAGATGGGATCCCCAAAACCACTCCAGGAAATCTTAATTCACAGCAATTCTGTAATGAACCTGCTGAGAAATGCAAGGGCCAGATAAATGACATGAAACTGGGAGAAAAGTGAAAAATCCAAGGATTGCTGAATGCCTGGAATTGCACAGAGTGTTTCAATGCCATAAAAATACAAACTTGGAGAGGAAAATGCAATGGAAACGGGTGGTGGGCACTGAGCAGCCCCCAGGGATGGGGTGGGGTTGTTGGGGGGCTGTGCAGGGCCAGGCCTTGGACTGGGTGATCCCTGGGGGTCCCTTCCCAGCAGGATATTCCAAGGTTCTGTGGTAACTCTGTGGATTTGGAATCCACCCTGTTCCCTCAGGACCTCCCAGAGCTGTCAGGACACATCAAAACTCTGAATTTAGGCCAAGCCTTGTGTCCCTACAGCAGCAGGGAGCTTGGAAAAACAGCACCAGGCTCTGTCAATGTCCCCACAGCCACAGAGGCAGCAGCTCTGCAACACCAGGGCAGGGGGAAAGTTTGATTTAATGAGCTCAAATTGTTAATTACAGAGTCATGCAATGGTTTGGGCTGCAAAGGATTTCAAATTTCATCCAGTTCCAAAGGCAAGGACACCTTCCACTGTGCCAGGCTGCTCCAACCTGGCCTTGGGCACTGCCAGGGATCCAGGGGTGGAATTCCATCCCAGCCCTGCCCACCCTGCCAGGGAACAATTCCTCATTGCCAAGATCCCACCCAGCCCTGCCCTCTGGCACTGGGAGCCATTCCCTGGGTGCTGTCCCTGCATCCCCTGGGAATTGTCTCTCTCCAGCTTTCCTGGGGCTCCTCCAGGCCCTGCAAGGCCACCCTGAGCTCAGCCCAAAGCTTCTCCTGTGCAGGTGAGCAATGCCAGCTGTGCCAGCCTTTCCTGCCAGCAGAGCTGCTCCATCCCTCTGCCCATCCTGGAGCCTCCATGGACTTGTTCCAACAGCTCCATGCAGGAGGAACCTGCTCCAACACTGTGGTGCCTGACACAATGACCCCAAAACCCCAAAAACACAGTGGGAGAAATTCCCCTCCAGTAACAAAAGCAGCTGAGGGAAGAGCAGCCAGAGAAAAAACCTGGGAAGAGGAAAGGCAGGAGCAGCAGGGCTGAGCAGAGCTCAGGTCCAGCATGGGCAAGGAAGGACAAGAAGAAATCCCCAAATCCCCAAATCCCCAAATCCCCAAATCCCTGTCCCTGCAAGGGTGGGGGTGAAACACCCTGGGAAAGGAACCATCAGAACCCACCCAACACATCCCCCATGGAAAGCACGAGCAGCAATCCCTGCTCTGGGAACCTGCCCAGGCTCACCTTCCAGTTAAAGGCCACCATCTCAGCTGTGGGGTGCCCCAGCACTGGGGGGGTCACACTCCGGCAGGCACAGGGCAGGGCAGGAGCATCTTGGAGACACAGAAAACAAAGCAGAATTAACTCTTGCAGAAATGGAAGACAAAGCAGAATTAACTCTTGCAGAAATGGAAAATAAAGCAGAATTAACTCTTAGAGAAATAGGAAAATAAAGCAGAATTAACTCTTGCAGAAATGGAAAATAAAGCAGAATTAACTCTTAGAGAAATAGGAAAATAAAGCAGAATTAACTCTTGCAGAAATGGAAAACAAAGCAGAATGAACTCTTGCAGAAATGGAAAAGAAAGCAGAATTAACTCTTGGAGAAACGGAAAATAAAGCAGAATTAACTCTTGCAGAAATGGGAAATAAAAGCAGAATTAACTCTTGGAGAAATGGAAAATAAAGCAGAATTAACTCTTGGAGAAATGGAAAACAAAGCAGAATTAACTCTTGGAGAAATTGAAAATAAAGCAGAATGAACTCTTGGAGAAATGGAAGACAAAGCAGAATTAACTCTTGCAGAAATGGAAAACAAAGCAGAATTAACTCTTGGAGAAATGGAAAATAAAGCAGAATTAACTCTTGCAAAAATGGAAAACAAAGCAGAATTAACTCTTGCAGAAATGGAAAATAAAGCAGAATGAACTCTTGGAGAAATGGAAGACAAAGCAGAATTAACTCTTGCAGAAATGGAAAACAAAGCAGAATTAACTCTTGGAGAAATGGAAAATAAAGCAGAATTAACTCTTGGAGAAATGGAAAAGAAAGCAGAATTAACTCTTGGAGAAATTGAAAATAAAAGCAGAATTAACTCTTGGAGAAATTGAAAATAAAGCAGAATGAACTCTTGGAGAAATGGAAAACAAAGCAGAATGAACTCTTGCAGAAATGGAAAATAAAGCAGAATTAACTCTTGCAGAAATGGAAAATAAAGCAGAATGAACTCTTGCAGAAATGGAAAACAAAGCAGAATTAACTCTTGCAGAAATGGAAAATAAAAGCAGAATTAACTCTTGGAGAAATGGAAAACAAAGCAGAATGAACTCTTGCAGAAATGGAAAATAAAAGCAGAATGAACTCTTGGAGAAATGGAAAAGAAAGCAGAATTAACTCTTGGAGAAATGGAAAATAAAGCAGAATTAACTCTTGCAGAAATGGAAAATAAAGCAGAATTAACTCTTGGAGAAATGGAAAATAAAGCAGAATTAACTCTTGGAGAAATGGAAAAGAAAGCAGAATTAACTCTTGGAGAAATGGAAAAGAAAGCAGAATGAACTCTTGGAGAAATGGGGGAAAAATGCAGAATGAACTATTGGAGAAATGGGAAATAAAAGCAGAATTAACTCTTGGAGAAATGGAAAACAAAGCAGAATTAACTCTTGGAGAAATTGAAAATAAAAGCAGAATGAACTCTTGGAGAAATTGAAAAGAAAGCAGAATGAACTCTTGCAGAAATGGCAAACAAAGCAGAATTAACTCTTGGAGAAATGGAAAAGAAAGCAGAATGAACTCTTGCAGAAATGGGAAATAAAAGCAGAATTAACTCTTGCAGAAATGGAAAAGAAAGCAGAGTGAACTCTTGGAGAAATGGAAAAGAAAGCAGAGTGAACTCTTGCAGAAATGGAAAATAAAAGCAGAATTAACTCTTGGAGAAATGGAAAAGAAAGCAGAATGAACTCTTGCAGAAATGGAAAATAAAAGCAGAATTAACTCTTGGAGAAATGGAAAACAAAGCAGAATGAACTCTTGGAGAAATGGAAAAGAAAGCAGAGTGAACTCTTGCAGAAATGGCAACCAAAGCAGAATGAACTCCTGGATGAACAGCAATGCAAAGGGAATTAGGCGAGCTGCTCTCTAGCCCCCCTGCCCCGGCAGGGGCTCATCCCCAGCAACCCCAGGCAGCTCAGGGCCTCGCTGGGCTCGGTGCCAGCAGCAGGACAGGGCTGGGACAGCCCAGGGCAGGTGCTGGGGCTGCAGTTCCACGCCCTGGCAGCTGCCCATGGAAAACACGGGCAGCAGGGCTGCCTGCGGGAGCTGGAGCTGCGGGCGCTCCCCCTGCCCGCCTCTGCTGGGGCTCAGGGACTCACAGCAGCTGCCTTGGGCCTTCTTTGAGGGTTTCTGAGCCCACCCGCTCTGCTTGGAGCCTGAACACGGAATTAATCCTCTAATTTCTCGGTCCTCTGTGATTGATAAATTGAATTCTCCATACTAACAGTTTATAAATATAGAGGTTAGCAAAGCAAGCAGTCTCTGGAGCCCTGAGAGCTCACCAACCATTCCAGAGCTGAACTGCTGGGATGAAAAGGCTGCAGCACACACAGCACTGCCCTGGGCTCTCTGCTCAGCTGCTGGAATCCAAATTAACCCCTGCAGGCCTTTCCTGTCCGTGGAACAGCAGCAGGGAACACTCCAGCACCACGAAAAGCTGGGCTGGATAAACCAGCACCACACCAGAGAGCAGCTGCTGAGCTCCCTGCAGAAATTAAATGTTCTTGCAGCTCAGTTTCTGGGTAGATTTTCTAATTTCTCCATCCAGAGCACCCTCTCCTCTCCTCTCCTTTTCCCTCTCACCCTGCTGAGACCCCTCTGGAAACATTCCCACTCCTCCAGAGTGATGAAGACCCAACTGTACCAAAGCCCTGGAGTGGCAGCCACCAGCAAATTCCTGTTGATCAGTCACTGTTGCTGTGCTGATCCTGTTGTGCAGCTCCTTCTCCTGCTGAGGAAATGTCAGGGGGCTTGTGAACAGTCACTGCTGTTACACCTCCAAGAAAATGTATCTTCATGGAATCATGGAATGGTCTGGGTTGGAAGGACCTTGGAGATCACCCCTGCCATGGCAGGGACACCTCCCACTGTCCCCAGTGTCCAGCCTGGCCTTGGGCACTGCCAGGGATGCAGGGATGGAATTCCACCCCAGCCCTGCCCACCCTGCCAGGGAACAATTCCTCATTGCCAAGATCCCATCCAGCCCTTCAGCTTGAGGCCACTCCCTGTGTCCTGTCCCTCTGTCCCCTGTCCAAAGCCTCTTTCCATGTTTGCTGTAATCCCAGGATGTTCCCCAGAGCTGCCACCTGTGCTGCTCTGTCCCCACAGTGTCCTGTGCAGTGGGAATGTCACTGCCCCCTCCAGTCCAGGCTGCATTCCCACATCCCAGCAGCCTCCATGGCCAAGCACTTCTCCCCCTCTCATCTCCTGGCCTTTCCCAGCCCTCATGAAATCCAGACCTCAGGATTGAAAAAAGCAGCGCAGGGCAGGGAGAACAAAGTGGAAGAGGGAAGAAAATGGGGAAAGGGGAGGATTTTAAAGCTGTGGCTGCCCCTGGATCCCTGGCAGTGCCCAAGGCCAGGTTGGACACTGGGGCTGGGAGCAGCCCGGGATCAGTGCAAGGCGCCCCTGCCCATGGAGGCTGGATGGGCTTTGAAATCCCTTCCAATCCAAACCATTCCAGGATTCTAGGATTCCCTTCACACTTAAAAACCACCATTTATGAGCACTGAGGACGTCAGTGCAAGAGCAGAAAGCCCCAGCACTGCTTTTTCAAGGCTGGGATATCTAAAATCAACAGCTGGAATGGAGTGTTTGCCTTTCCTGAGGAGATAAGGCACAGAAAGGAGCAGGGACCACATCCACAGGCAGGCATTGTTCCCTCCCCAGGGAAATGCAGGCCAAGCCAGGCCTGGGCCCCACACAAGGGCACCGCTCCCTGCCCTCACCTGCTCCTGTGTGCAGCCACGTGAGGAGGGACAGCAGCAGCAGGCTCTGCCAGCAATTCCCTGACAGATGCTCCAGAGCTGGGATAAAACAGCCCCAGGCTGGCAGGGATTCCCTGGCGCTGCACTGCCAGGTCCCCTCTGCAGTTTTATGCAGCCCCACATTTCTCTTCACAGAGGAAAAAAAGCAAGGCACCATTCTTCCCAAGAATATTTCTGGGTTTCACATTGTGTGAACCTCAGAGAAAGGGAAAACAATCCTTATCTCATTTGCTGTGCCTCTGTTTGTGCAAAAGTAGAATGCAATATGAAAATTGTTTACCCACAGTGTTTTGTTTCCTTGGCCTGTCAGGGCCAGCTGTGTGTGTGTCAGGACTGCTGGGTGACAGTCACAGATTCTGGGCAGTGTGTGCAGGGTTGCAGGGTTCATCATCATCATCGGATCATCATAAATATTATATTATATTATATTATATTATATTATATTATATTATATTATATTATATTATATTATATTATATTATATTATATTATATTATATTGTATTGTATTATATCATATTATATTATATTATATTATATTATATTATATTATATTATATTATATTATATTATACATATTATATTATATTATATCATATTATATTATATCATATTATATTGTATTATATTATATTATATAGTATTATATTATTTTATATATATTATATATTATATTATATAATATATATATAATATAATATAATATAATATAATATAATTATATAATATTATATAATATTTAATATAATATAATATAATATAATAATAATATAATATAATATAATATAATATAATATAAAAATATAATATAATTGATATATAATATAACATAACATAACATAACATAACAATTAATTAGCCTTCTGACACCCATGGAGTCCTCTTCATCATTCCTCCTTGGTCAGCGCCCTCACAGCATTGCTATTGTTTTATTCCTTTATTCCTTATAGTTTTAATTCCTTTTATTCTTCCTTTTCCAACAAATGCCACCATGGCTGCCCCTGGATCCCTGGCAGTGCCCCAGGCCAGGTTGGCCATTGGGACTTGGAGCAGCCTGGCACAGTGGGAGATGTCCCTGCCCAAGGCACTGGATGGGCTTTAAGGTCCCTCCCAGCCCAAACCACGCTGGGATTTTGGGATTCTGGGCTTTGTGTGCAGCCTTGAACCAGGGAATTCTGTCTGGTGAAGCAGATCAGGCTCCTGCAGATGGGAAAGAGGAGAAGGTCTGGCCAGATCCCACCTTCCAGCAATTCCCTGTGCACCCCAAATCCTCTGGGATCCCCTGCAGGCACAGCAGGCTCATTGCAGAGGGTGGTGTCCCTCAGGGAGGGCTGCAGCACCTGCCAGAGTTTGGGATTAGCCCTGATTCCAGCCCCAGGATCTCTGCCCAGCTCAGCCCCACAGCTGTGCCTGTGCTGGAGCAGGGAATCGAATCCCAGCAGGGATTGCAGCTCCAGCCCTGCCCAGAAGCACAGCCCAGGCTCTCAGGGCATTGTCTGCAGAGCAGGGAGGGCCCCAGGCACCACAGAACATCCCCAGAACATGCCCAGCATCCAAACCCCCTGGAGCTGTCCTGGCAGGCTGCACATCTCACCCTGCCTGCCAAGAGCTCCAGCATTCCCACAAAATGGGCTGGAGATGTTCCTCTGGGCATGGCTGCACAACTCCAGCCACGAGGCCTTGGAAAGCACCAAGCTACTGAATGATCTGAGTGCACTTAAATGTGGCATTTCTGAGCTAGAAAAGGGTGTCACTCACCAAGGCCAGGCTGGCTGGGATTCTGAAGGTGTCCCTGCTCATGACAGGCTTGGAATGACATCATCCTTAAGGTTCTTTCCAACCCACACCTGATTCTGATTCTGATTCTGGATCAACTCAAGGCTCGAATTTGAGCAACATCAAAACAATTGAAAAAACTATCAAGACCTTCATACCTGATGAAGCAGAAATTAAAATATGAGTGATTCCTCTGGCAGCTCCTCACATACTCCAAACTCTGGAAAACAGGAACAGAGCACATGGGATGTTTCATTCACATTGGCTGGATTAAAATCAAACCAAACCCAGAAATGCCAGGGGCACATCAGACTCTTCCACCATGGCATCACAAAGATGATCCCAAAATTGGAGCCCCTCTGCTCTGGAAAGAGGCTGGAGAACTGGGATTGTCCAGCCTGGAGAAGGGACAATTCCAGGGAGACCTTAGAGCCCCTTCCAGTGCTAAAAAGGGGGGAGAGGGACTTTTTATATGGGCAGACAGTGCCAAGACAAGGGGCAATGGTTTTAAACTGCCAGAGGGCAGGGCTGGATGGGATATTGGGAATTAGGGAGGGTGGGCAGGCCCTGCACAGGGTGCCCAGAGCAGCTGGGGCTGCCCCTGGATCCCAGCCCAGCTCTGTCCTGGGCTGGAGCAGAACGAAGGGACTGGGGAACAACGAGGGAAGGTGGAAAGCAAGAAAAGCAGGGGATGGAGAGCAAGGAAAGGGGATGGAGAGCAAGGAAGGGGGGCTGAAGGGGGGCTGAAAAGAAAGGGGAGTGGAGAACAAGAATGGAGAGCTTGGAAAGGAAGGAAGGCTATGGAGAACCAGGAAAGGGGGTTGGTGAGCAAGGAGGGAAAGGTGGATATCAAGTAAGGGGGCTGGAGGGCAAGGAAGGGGGGGCTGAAGAGAAAGGAGGGATACTGGAGACCAAGGAATGGGGGCTGGAGAACAAGGAATGGGGGCTGGAGAACAAGGGGAGAATAAGGAGGAGAGTGGAGACCAAGGAATGGGGGCTGGAGAGTAAAGGGAGAATAAAGAGGGGGGCCTGAAGGGAAAGGAGGAGAGTGAAGAATGGAGGGCCTGGAGAGGAAGGAAGGCGATGGAGAACTAGGAAAGGGGGCTGGTGAACAAGGAGGGAAAAGCGGATATCAAGAAAGGGGGCTGGAGAGCAAGGAGGAGGCAGGAGAACAACGGAACAAGGGGACTGAGAGCAAGGGCGGGTGGAGGGCAAAGAGGGGCTGGAGATGGAGGAAAGCGGGGCGAGCAACACGGAAGGGACTGGAGAGAGGGAAGGGAGGGTGGATTAGACAGGAGGGGGGTTGGAGGGAAAGGACGAGGCCTGGAGGGCAAGGAGGCGGTGGAGAAGGGACAGGGGAAGGCCAGGCCGGGCAGGGCAGGCAGCGGGCCCGGCCCCGGAGAGCGGCCGAGGCTGCGGGGAGCGGAGCGCTCGGGGCCGGCGGCGATGCGGGCCAGGGTCCGCCGGAGCCCCGCGGGGCCGTGAGAGCAGGGAAAGGAAGAAGGAAGGGAAGGAAGGAGGGAAGGAAGGAAGGGGCTCAGGCCGGTCCTACCTGCGGGCAGCCATGGCAGCGGGGGCGGCGCTCCCTCACGGAGCTCCCGGCAGCGGCAGCGCCGGGCCCGGCCGGCGCCGCTCCGCCCGCTCGGCTGCGGCGCTGGGCATGGCGGGGCTCCGCTTTCTCCCTCCAAATGAACAGTTCTGCCGTAAAACAGCTCCTGCAGGGACCGCGGCGAGGTCTCAGAGACCACCGTGCCCAGCTGGGGATTGTGTCCCTGTGCCCCCCTCAGGTGAGAGCTCACCTGCAGAGCTGCCCCAGCCCTGGCCCAGCCCAGGGAGGAGCTGGAGCTGCTGCAGAGAGCCCAGAGGAGGCTCCAGGATGGGCAGAGGGATGGAGCTGCTCTGCTGGCAGGAAAGGCTGGCACAGCTGGCATTGTTCACCTGCACAGGAGAAGCTTTGGGCTGAGCTCAGGGTGGCCTTGCAGGGCCTGGAGGAGCCCCAGGAAAGCTGGAGAGAGACAATTCCCAGGGGATGCAGGGACAGCACACAGGGAATGGCCTCAAACTGAAAAATTACAGGTTTAGATCAGATATTGGGAACAATTTCCCCCCTGTGAGGGTGGGCAGGCCCTGGCACAGGGTGTCCCTGGATCCCCGGCAGTGCCCAAGGCCAGGTTGGACACTGGGGACATTGGAGCAGCCTGGAACACTGGGAGGTGTCCAGGTTGCTCCAAGCCCTGTCCAGCCTGGCCTTAGACATTTCCAGGAATGTGGAGTCCGCATCCTTTCTGGGCAGCCTGTGGCAGGGCCTCACCACCCTCACACTAAGGAATTTCTTCCTAACATCTGACATAAACCTGTCCTCCTTCAACTTAAAGCCATTTCCCCTTGTCCTAGCAATACATTGCTATGTGACAAGTCCCTCTGCAGCTCTCCTGGAGCCCCTTCAGGGCTCTGAGCTCTCCCTGGAGCTTCTCCTGTCCAGGTGAGCACCCCCAGCTCTCTCCACCTTTTTCTGGTGTTGGTCCAGGGGCAGCTCTGCAGGTGGGGTCTCACACAAGCAGAGAAGACAATCCCTTCCTCCAGCCTGCTCCTTGTGCTTCATTTGCACCTCCAGCACATCCACAGAGTGATGGTATCAGCTCTAATCTCAAAACCTGTGTCCAAGACAAGCCAAAGGCTCCCAAAGAAAAGAAGTCCTTTGTCATTTTTTATTTAACATGAGCGAAAATAGGAATGAGATCACTAAAAAGGAGTTGGGAGTGAGTGTGTGCAGGTATCAGGTCCCTCCTGTGATTCATTCCCTAATTGCTTCTTCAGTCAAGGCGTGCAGATTGGAGATTTCACTGGATATTTTCAGGTTATTTTTAAAGTGGTTTTAAGTCACACAGTTTGGATCTAAATTGGCACTTTTGACCAGCACTGATTCACAGTTATTCTGATGTGGGAACATCCCACATCTGCTTGTGGATTTAAAAAATGCTCAAATAATCAAGTTATCCCTGTCATGGCTTTATTTTCCCAAAGGACAAGCTATCAAAGGGAAGCACAATCACAGATTTTTCTTGGACTTTCCCAAGATCCTCACAGGAACCATCACATTGATTTCCTCAGCACTCCATTATCCATTGACCTCTGTGTAAATTGAATCAACACTTCCATAGCTCTTTGGAATTCCAGTGAGCTCCCTCTGTGTGACTCCATGAATCCCTCACTGCTGGCATTCCCAGAAAATCAAGGTGACTCTGGGCTTGTTTTATCCCTTGCCCCCAGGTTTTCATGGATCACACACTTGAGATCTTCTGGGTTCAGCACCTGGTTCTTGTATTTCTCCCCCCAGTCCTCCACGATGTACTGGTGATAGGGATCATTGGAGTGCTCCCTCCTCTTGGATTTCACAGTGCTCACCAGGATGGCCACAATGATGAAGGAGAACATCCCAATCATCACCATCAGGTACAGGATAACGTAGTCAAAGTTTTCAGCAGCCACCTCAGCGTGGAGTTTATTTGATGCTTCTGTCATGTTCCTCCTCCAGCTGTTCATGTAATTGAGGAAGGTTTCCTTGAAAATATCTTCCACTGCCCAAGTGAAGTTCTGCAGCTTGGTCATCCTCATCAGTTATGCTGCTGAAGACAAGAAAATATTCTTTTTAATCAGATGTCTGCATTAAAAGAGTTGGTTTGGAGTATTTTGTCAGTGTAATGTCAATTATCTGGTAACAGTCACCTTCTGACACTTGAAGGTGCAGCTTTATCAGCTGAGAGTTCCCATCTCTGAGTGGTTCAGTATGTCCAGAGACCCAGGAGGTCCTGCTCAGAATCATGGAATGGGTTGGGTTGGGAGGGACCTTCAAATCACCCAGTGCCACCCCTGCCCTGGCAGGGACACCTCCCACTGTCCCCAGTGTCCAGCCTGGCCTTGGGCACTGCCAGGGATGCAGGGGCAGCCCCAGCTGCTCTGGGCACCCTGTGCCAGGGCCTGCCCACCCTGCCAGGGAACAATTCCTCATTGCCAAGATCCCATCCAGCCCTGCCCTCTGGCACTGGGAGCCATTCCCTGGGTGCTGTCCCTGCATCCCCTGGGAATTGTCTCTCTCCAGCTTTCCTGGGGCTCCTCCAGGCCCTGCAAGGCCACCCTGAGCTCAGCCCAAAGCTTCTCCTGTGCAGGTGAGCAATGCCAGCTGTGCCAGCCTTTCCTGCCAGCAGAGCTGCTCCATCCCTCTGCCCATCCTGGAGCCCACTCAGGTCCCTTTGCTCTGGGGACACTTTGGTGCAGACCCCCTTGGCCCTGGCACTGGGTTTGGGGCACTGTCCCTTCCCCACAGAGGGGAATGTCCAAGGGAGGAAGGATTGCTCTGGAGGCTGAGACTCCATCCCTGGAGTGGCCTCAGGGACCATTTGGGACAGTCCCCAAAGGGGAAGGGACACTGCCTGGTACTGCAAAGCCATGTTTGATCCCATTTATCCCAAAATTCAGACCCCAGTGCTGCTCAGACCCCATAAACCAGGTGTGTGTCCCACAGGAGGAAAATCCCCCTCCAGAATTCCTTCCCACCAGATCCCATTCCCACAGCTCCCATTCCCACACAGATCCCATTCCCACAGTGATTCCCATTTCCACCAGGAAGATCCCAAAGATCCCATTCCCACACAGATCCCATTCCTTCCATTCCCACCAGATCCCATTCCCACAGCATTCCCACACAGATCCCATTCCCACACAATCCCATTCCCACCCAGATCCCATTCCCACACAGATCCCATTCCCACACAGATCCCATTCCCACACAGATCCCATTCCCACATGATCCCATTCCCACCCAGATCCAATTCCCACACAATCCCATTCCCACACAATCCCATTCCCACACAGATCCCATTCCCACACAATCCCATTCCCATACCGATCCCATTCCCACACCGATCCCATTCCCACACAATCCCATTCCCACACAGATCCCATTTCCCATTCCCACACCGATCCCACACGATCCCATTCCCACACGATCCCATTCCCACACAATCCCATTCCCACATGATCCCATTCCCACACGATCCCATTCCCATTCCCACCCAGATCCCATTTCCCATTCCCACATGATCCCATTCCCGATCCCAGATCCCATTCCCCACACAATCCCATTTCCCATTCCCACATGATCCCATTCCCACACGATCCCATTCCCACACGATCCCATTCCCACACAATCCCATTCCCACACCGATCCCATTCCTACACAATCCCATTCCCACATGATCCCATTCCCACACGATCCCATTCCCACCCAGATCCCATTCCCACACAATCCCATTCCCACATGATCCCATTCCCACACGATCCCATTCCCACCCAGATCCCATTCCCACACCAATCCCATTCCCACAGATCCCATTCCCACACAATCCCATTCCCACACAATCCCATTCCCACATGATCCTATTCCCACCCAGGCTGTCCCACTTTAATGTGGGCAATTCCTTCCTCTCTCCAGGCCAGCCAAGCCCCAAAACCTGTGGAAATCTTCCCCCAAAGCCCTTTGTTCCCAGTCCCATCCTCAAGAATGAGGAGTTGGCTGCATCCAAGGGGAAGAGGCAGTGAATTTTCATTGCTAATAAAAATTTGGGATGTGTTCCAATTCAGGAATTCGGGAATTCAGCCTTTGTGCACACAGGCAGGCATTCAGGTACAGGTGCAGAGGGATCCCTCTGCAGTTACTCCCTCACACGTGCTCAAATATAGGGGATAAAGTTAATTAATGAAACTAAATGAGAAAACACAAATACAAACTGCCTTTACTGCCTGTAAAACCTGCTTTTTCCTTGGTTTCCATCAAAAATTGCTATCATTTTCCAGGAGGAAATAGACTTGTAACAGCAGCTTACCTTTGCTGTGTCCTTCCCTAAGGAGATTCAGAACACTCAGGATTTTCCAGCTCCACTGGATAACGGGATGAAACTCCCCAAAAAGAGCAGGGATGTGTTTAAGGAGCCTGCACAAGGCTGGGAGCAGGTGCCTGTGAAATAAGTGCCTTGCACTGCACTTATGTTTATATTAAATTAAAAGCTAAATCTAATCTCACCTGGAAAGTCAAATATTGGCTGACAGCTTGCATCAGTCATCCTGTCGGATCTGGGACTGAGCCTTTGTGCTGACTGCTGCAAGTTCAGATATTGGAAAAGAGCTTTCCTGGGGATAAATGGGTGCAGCTCCATTTTTGGCGAGCTAGAAGAGTAAAGACGAGCTCTGTAAAGTAATTATAATGTTAAGAATTGCTAGAGAAGAATTCTTGGCAGGACCTTACACAGAGTGCCCAGAGTAGCTGTGGCACTTCCAGGATCCCAGGATGGGGCTTGGAACAACCTGGGACAAGGAAATGGGATCATCTTTAAGGTCCCTTCCAACCCAAACTATTCCATATTTCTATGAATAAACCAGTAGCAATAGCAGTGATAAGAACAATGATTTCCTTTGCTTATCTGGGCACAAGAGGTGAGCACTGAGCAGTCAGGCTGCTCAACACCCTAAGTTTGAGTTTCCTTTCCTTTCCTTTCCTTTCCTTTCCTTTCCTTTCCTTTCCTTTCCTTTCCTTTCCTTTCCTTTCCTTTCCTTTCCTTTCCTTTCCTTTCCTTTCCTTTCCTTTCCTTTCCTTTCCTTTCCTTTCCTTTCCTTTCCTTTCCTTTCCTTTCCTTTTTCCTTTCCCTTTCCTTTCCTTTCCTTTCCTTTCCTTTCCTTTCCTTTCCTTTCCTTTCCTTTCCTTTCCCTTTCCTTTCCTTTCCTTCCCTTTCCTTCCTTTCCTTTCCTTTCCTTCCTTCCCTTTCCTTCCCTTCCTTTCCTTCCTTTCCTTTCCTTTCCCCTTCCTTTTTCCTTTCCTTTCCTTTCCTCCTTCCCTTTCCCTTTTCCCTTTCCTTTCCTTTCCTTTCCTTTTCCTTTCCTTCCCAAACCTTTCCTTTTCCCTTCCTTCCCAAACCTTCCTTTCCTTTTCCTTTTCCTTTCCTTCCCAAACCTTTCCTTCCCAAACCTTCCCTTTCCTTTCTTTTCCCTTCCCAAACCTTCCCTTCCCTTTCCCTTCCCCTTTCCCTTCCCAAACCTTTCCTTTCCTTTCCTTCCTTCCTTCCCAAACCTTCCCAAACCTTCCCAAACCTTCCCTTCCCAAACCTTCCTTCCCTTCCCAAACCTTCCCTTCCCTTCCCTTCCTTCCTTCCTTCCCTTCCCTTCCCAAACCTTCCTTCCTTCTTCCCTCTTCCCCCCTTTTCCTTTTCCCCTCTTCCCTCTTCCCTCTTTCCCCCTTTTTTTTCCCCTTTCCTCCCCTTTCTTTTCCCTTTCCCCTTTCCCCCTTTTTTTTTTCCTTTCCCCATTTTTTCCTTTCCCCTTTCTTTTCCTTTCTTTTTTTTCCTTTCCCCTTTTCACTTCCATGCCCTTGCTGCAGAAATAAATCCTCAGAGCTCTGCTCTGTGGGCACCTCACTCATGTGCTGGAGCAGGAAAAGACAAAAAAACTTCCTAAAAAAACTTCCTAAAAAAACCCCAGAAAACCAAACCAAAAGAGAAAAAAAAAAAAAAAAATGAATGAATGAGATTTGGCTTTCTTTCTGGCAAGCAGCAGATGCTGACAGCCCTGAGAGGCTCTGAGACACCTGAGGAGTTTGTTCAGAGAAATGAGACCACATCAGGAGCATCAGCAGCAGCTCCTGCTCTGCTGGGGACATCCAGGGACGGGGATTGTGGTGGGACTGAGGCGCAAAAGGCTCCTCAAGCACTTGGGCTGGGACTAAAAAAGAACAGATTTTCATCTTTCAGCCAGTCCTGCCTAAGAAATGTCATCTTTGCTGGGCAGGAAGGTGGCGTGGAGTGATCCCAAATCCACAGCACACCCCAGAGGGAGGGAGATCTGCTCCTGGTATGGAAAATGCTGATCCCTGAGGAAACCCTGCTGCTGCCACCCTTGTCATGGTCACTGCAGCATCCTGGAGATGTTCTGAGCAGGAAACCTCCCAGCACAGGGGTCATCTGCTGGCAGCATTTCCTCCTGATCCCACACTTTTCCTGGCAGGTTCCCTTGGCTTTGCCCCCCGAGAGCTTCTGTGTGCCGTGAGGAACCCCAGAGGCACGTCCCTGTGCTGGGCACAGACATTCCCTGGCTGCTCCCTGCTGGATGAAGTCACTTGGAGCTCTTTTGTCTGGCTACGGAAATGAGGAAGGAGCCTGGAAGTTCCCAAGTTGAGAAATCACTACCAATAATGAGAAATTTATCCCTCCCTCAACCCCTCTGCTCTAGCAGCTGTTCCTGAAACCAAAGATTCCCTGAATAATGCCAGTCCCAGTGTGCCCTGAAGGTCACTGAGCTCAGGGTTTGCTGAGTCTGGAGAGCAGGGAGGGGGTCAGGGACACACAGGGGGGGAATGATTGAACAGGAGGAGGAGGAGGAGCAGACAAATGGGCAGGAAAGGTGGAAACCTTAATATTGCCCTGGACTGGAGACTCATGCCAAGCAAAATGCTCCTGATCTGATGGAGCAATGCTGATGATGGAATTGCTGAGTGGGAAGGGATCCCCCAGTGCCAGCCCTGCCCTGCCCAGAGCCCCCCAAGCCCAGCCTGGGCATCCCTGGCAGCGCTGGCCAAAGGCTCCTGGAGCTGTGGCAGCCTCGGGGCCGTGCCCATTCCCTGGGCAGTGCCAGCACCCTCTGGGCAAGAGCCTTGCCCTAAAACCCAACCTAAATCCCTCCAGGCCCAGCCCCAGCCCCTTCCTGGTGCTGTCCCTGTGCTGTGATTTGGGGCCTTTCCCCACCCGGCTGATTCTGTGATTCTCGTGAACAGCAGAGGATTGGAATCAATGATGATCTGCCCCAGACATTTCCCTTCAGAGGAGTTCTCAGTGCACTCGATCCCTTTCTCTCCCAATATTCTGTTGTTTACCTGCACCATCTGCAAGAAACAAACTCTGCCCTTTGGATGCCTTGCCCTGGCCAGGGTTTTCTTTTCACCTGAGGAAACTCTTTGGAGCCTGATATAATATAATATAATATAATATAATATAATATAATATAATATAATATAATATAATATAATATAATATAATATAATATAATATAATATAATATAATATAATATAATATAATATAATATAATATAATATAATATAATATAATATAATATAATATAATATAATATAATATAATATAATATAATATAATATAATATAATATAATATAATATAATATAATATTAATATAATATAATATAATATAATATAATATAATATAATATAATATAATATAATATAATATAATATAATATAATATAATATAATATAATATAATATAATATAATATAATATAATATAATATAATATAATATTCATTTCCAATTCCTGAATTGCAACATATCCCAACTCCCCACAAATAAATTACCACACTTAGGACATGGAAGAAGAGAAGTTGCTGCATCTTCCTGTCAGGGAGGGGTGGAGAGCAAGGAGATCCTGCCAAGAAAAGCTGTGCTGCAGGGATGGAGAAATGGGAGGCAGGAGGAGGCTGCAGTGCCCAGCTTTGTTGCCCAGCTTTGTTGCCATGGTTTTATGTGGTGCTGTTGCAAAAGCTGCAGGGGATAAATGTGGGTGTTGGCTGCACAGAACCTTGAAGTGGAAAAGCAAACACGGGTATTTCTGGCTGGGAAGAGCAGATGAGACACCTGAAATGCTCAGGTGTGTGTGTGTCCCACAGAGGGGAAGAGAAACTCGAGGTGCCCATGCTGATCCCTCTGAAATATGGGGGGGTTCCTCATTCTTTCAGCTCTAATTAAAATATTGGTGCTGCAGCTGAGCTGCAACAGCCTGACCTGAGGGCAGCCTCTGCTCAAAACATCATTGGAGGCAAAGAGAATCACTGACAGCAGCAATGGCTGGAGCTTTGGGGGTTTTAGTTTGTTTAATTGGTGGTTTGGGTTTTTGTCCTAATGGTTTGGGTTTGAAGGGATCTTGAAGATCATCCAGTGCCACCCCTGCCATGGCAGGGACACCTCCCACTGTCCCCAGGGTCCAGCCTGGCCTTGGGCACTGCCAGGGATGCAGGGGCAGCCCCAGCTGCTCTGGGCACCCTGTGCCAGGGCCTGCCCACCCTGCCAGGGAACAATTCCTCATTGCCAAGCTCCCACCCAGCCCTGCCCTCTGGCACTGGGAGCCATTCCCTGGGTGCTGTCCCTGCAGGCCTTGTCCCCAGTCCCCCTACAGCTCTGCTGGAGCCCCTGCAGGCCCTGCCAGGGGCTCTGAGCCCTATGAGAAGTACAAATGTCACCAAGGACAGTCACACAGCAAGGTGCTGTCTGTCCCCACCTCCCCTCTGCTTCCATGGGGTGGAAAACCTGAACGCAGAGCTCCTCTGCCATCAGGGCTGGAACCAGCAGCAGTGGTGGCGTGGAGGCCCCAGTGTCCCTTGTGTCCCTCCTGTCCCTCATCCAGGCTGCCAGCTGGGCCCGCTGCTCTGATCTTTACTTGACAGCCACACTCTGAGTCCTGGAAATAAAAGTGGGTCCTGATCCACCACATTCAAAAGGATTTTTTTGGCATTTGCTAGGATAAACACAACTGTGGAGCTGAAGCCTCACTGAAGAATCACATTGGGCCCTCACAGGAGAGCCCTGGAAAGGCTGGAGCGTGTCCAGGGCAGGGGAAGGGGCTGGAGGCCCAGGAGGGGCTGAGGGAGCTGGGCAGGGGCTAGAGAATCCCTGAGGAGCTGGGCAGGGGCTGGAGAATCCCTGAGGAGCTGGGCAGGGCCTGGAGAATCCCTGAGGAGCTGGGCAGGGGCTGGAGAATCCCTGAGGAGCCAGGCAGGGGCTGGAGAATCCCTGAGGGAGCTGGGCAGGGGCTGGAGAATCCCTGAGGGAGCTGGGCAGGGGCTGGAGAATCCCTGAGGAGCTGGGCAGGGGCTGGAGAATCCCTGAGGAGCTGGGAAGGGGCTGGAGAATCCCTGAGGAGCCGGGCAGGGGCTGGAGAATCCCTGAGGAGCTGGGCAGGGGCTGAGGCTGGAGCAAAGGAGGCTCAGGGGCCCCTGTGGCTCTGCACAAGTCCCTGCCAGGAGGGCACAGCCGGGGGGGTCGGGCTCTGCTCCCAGGGCACAGGGACAGGAGCAGAGGGAACGGCCTCAGGCTGGGCCAGGGCAGGCTCAGCTGGGCCAGCAGCAGGAATTTGCCCATGGAAAGGGAGCTCAGGCCTTGGCAGGGGCTGCCCGAAAGACAGATCCCTGGAGGGATTTCAAAGCCATGTAGATGTGGCTCTTTGGAACACGGTTTTGGGATGGACGTGGTGGTGCTCTCTTACACCTTGGCTCCATGATCTTACAGGTGTTTTCCAACCTAAACCATTCTGTGATTTCAGGTTCTCTCCACTTCCACACATGATTCCAGAGACAGGGAACTGAGGCTGCAGATGGTACCAGAGAGACAAAGGTTCGTGGTTTGGCCTCAAGGAGACCTGAGGTTTTATTTGGGATTGCAGTGGGAAACAGTTCCCAGAAGCTGCAGCCCAGGTGGGCAATGGTCACAGCCATCTCATCCCCCCTGTCACTTGTCACAACCAGCCCCTCCTGACCCTGGGGTTTCCAGGGAATGGAAGCTGGGAGAGGCAGCCCTGCTGATCCCCATTTTCCTGCCAAGTCCTGTTCTCCCAAAGCAGAGGGAGGCAGAGCAGCAGTTGCAGCACGAGCCCCTGGGTTTGGCAGGAGGGCAGAGCCCTGCCAGGGTTCACTGATTGCCACAGCTCCCATGGGCAGGGACAGCTCAGTGTCTGACAGGGCTGAATTCCCACAGCAGCACTCCTGCTTTCCAGTCTCATTCCTTCTCCTCTAATCTCTTCACCACAGTGGCCTGGAAGCTGGATCCAAGTCCTGAATCTCCCGATTCACCTTATCCCCTTCTCCCCTCACGCTGCTCAGCTGTGGGACCTTCATGCCACAGAACACTGGAGGTGCAAACATTCCAAAAGAGGCTGATTCACAGAGGGAAAATGCATCCAGAGGGTTTGAGTAAAAGGACATGGTGTCCAGTCCCAGCAGAGGATTAGGCTGGGGAGGTGTGACCACATGCCTGCCCCACTTGCGTGTTCTTCCTTAATCCCTCAGGTTTGTCCATCCCCTTGATGGATTTCTTCACCTAAAACCTCCCCACCCTGTCTGGGAAAGGAGAGGGAGAGGCAGGAAAGAGGAGGGTGGGAAAAGGAAAAAAATGCATGTAGGGAACAATCTGTCCATGGGAGGCAGAGCAGACCAAGGAAGGATGCAGAGGTCACCTGGATGTTCCTGTCAGACCTTCCCTTCTGGGGCAAAGGTGCTGGGACTTCATGGAACTTCAGATGGGACAAAGGAAATAAAAAGGGGAGGGCAGGAGAGCAGCCAGAAACTTTCTAGAAGGTTCCTCAGGGCTCAGAAGAGAAATAACAACCTGTCCCCCTCATGGTGCTTTGTGTGCCAGTGTCCCTCTTGGACTTGTGGCTGAGCCAGGAGGGGCATCCCAATGTTGGTGTATTCCAGGGATGTGGGTGTATTCCATGGACATTGGTGTATTCCATGGATATTGGTGTATTCCATGGACATTGGTGTATTCCATGACATTGGTGTACTCCATGGCCATTGGTGTATTCCATGGACATTGGTGCATTCCATGGATGCTGGTGTATTGCATGAACATTGGTGTATTCTATGGACGTTGGTGTATTCCATAAAGATTCGTGTATTCCATGACATTGGTGTATTTCATGGACATTGGTGAATTCCGTGGATGTGGGTGTATTCCATGGACATTGGTGCATTCCATGGCCATTGGTGTATTCCATGGACGTTGGTGTATTCCATGGATGTGGGTGTATTCCATGGACATTGGTGTATTCCATGGATGTGGGTGTATTCCATGACATTGGTGTATTCCATGGACATTGGTGAATTCCATGGATGCTGGTGTTTTCCATGGACATTGGTGTATTCAATGGATATTGGTGTATTCCATGGATGCTGGTGTATTCCATGAACATGGGTGTATTCCATGGACATTGGTACATTCCATGGACATTGGTGAATTCCGTGGATGCTGGTGTATTCCATGGACATTGGTGCATTCCATGGACATTGGTGTATTCCATGGACATTGGTGTATTCCATGGACGTTGGTGTATTCCATGGATGTGGGTGTATTCCATGGACATGGACATTGGTGTATTCCATGACATTGGTGTATTCCATGGACATTGGTGAATTCCATGGATGCTGGTGTTTTCCATGGACATTGGTGTATTCCATGGACATTGGTGTATTCAATGGATATTGGTGTATTCCATGGATGCTGGTGTATTCCATGAACATGGGTGTATTCCATGGACATTGGTGCATTCCATGGACATTGGTGTATTCCATGGACATGGGTGTATTCCATAAAGATTCATGTATTCCATGGACATTGGTGAATTCCGTGGATGCTGGTGTATTCCATGGACATTGGTGTATTCCATGGACATTGGTGAATTCCATGGACGTGGGTGTATTCCATAAAGATTCATGTATTCCATGGACATTGGTGAATTCCGTGGATGTTCAGAATGGGTTTGACGGCAGCTGTGAGGTGGATCAGGATGGAGATGCAGGGATACTTGGGCTGGCTTTGGTTCCAGTTTCACCAGCTCAGATCAAAACCAAACTGGTTCTGTTCTCCTGGCTCGAGTGAAGCCCATGGAATTCCATGGGGAATTGGGATGGAACAGTCCCTGGAGAGCCTGAACTGGAGCTACAGTCCCATCAACGCCCACTTTCATGGAGTGTGGAGTTGGTAACCCACATGTTCATGGACTTGCACAATTATTCCTGAGAAGTGGATGGAGGAGTGAAGGATCTGTTTCCATAATTCATCAGGAAAACAAGTGGCCTGATCCCCATGGCCAGGGGAATTCCACACTTCCCTGACTCCTCAGCAGCATTCCTGGCCTTCCAGGCACATTTTTAAACAGGGCTGTTTAGAAGACACAGGGATGAAGTCAAGGATTAAATCCCAGCCCTCCTGAGCTCTGAAAAAATCCAAGGCACTCCTGAGCCTTGTTCTGTTGGAAGATTTTCCTGGTATTCTGATATTGTTCCTACTGCCATAGGAAGGGAACATTCCCTACACCAGGTTGCAAACCAGACGTAAGAACTCACAAGTTTACTTATCTTAATCCCTTCTATTTTTAATGATTGTTTTATTCTTATTACTAAAGAGCCAGGGAGGAGAAATGGGTTGGAGTTCCACCTCAGCCTGAGGAGAGATGTTTTTCCATGGAGCTGTGGAAGAGCTGCCCAGGGAGGTGAGGGATTCTCCCTCTCTGGAGCCATCCCAAACCCACTTGGATGTGTCCCTGTGTCACTGCTCAGGGTGACCCTGCCTGGGCTGGGTGTTGGTCTGGGTGATCTCCAGAGGTCCCTTCCAACCACAACAACTCTGGGATTCTGGGATGGTGTTACTGGTGAGGTCCGGGCTGTGTTTGTGCCACAGGCAGGAACAGGAGGAACAAATCCTTCCAGAATTCTGGGATGGGCACCCGGCCACTGGGTACAACCTGTGCTGAGCTCAGAGTTTGGCAGAAACATCAAGTCAGGTCTAGAACTGCTGCATGTTTTGGGTTGGCTGCACCCTGTAACTGACTATTAAAGAAATGCTGGTTATTTTTCACTTGATACAGCCCAGAGAGGCTCATTCCCATTCCTGGGACTGGGATGGAGCCCTGGGATTGTGGTCCCAGTGGGGGCTGCACAGTCAGACGAGAAGCAAAGGCCAGGTCAGGACGTTTGAATGACCCCAAAAACCAGGACAGCCACCCCACACGACCTCCAGCAGTGGCATCTTCTGAGCCCAACTGTCAGAGAAAATTCCACTTCCACTGCTGTTTACTTTGGCAGGAAAAAATCTCAGTTTGACTCACAACCATGCCGGGAGGTCACGGAGGCCAAAACTCATCCCGAGGCCACTCAAAACCCCGAGTCTGGGGTTATGTGGGGCTTCCCACATGGTAAAAAGCAAGGAGAGCTGATCATTTCCAACCCAAGGAAAGCAAACAAGGGTGTCAGCACAGGAGTTAAGAAATCCCTGCCCACGAACCTGGGATGTGTTGCATGAGCACAGGAACATTCCTCGTTTCTTGTTTCCTCCCCCTGCCTTGACCTTGGGCCCATTTGCGATCCCGTTGCGCAAACGGGTCTCGCAACCCAGCTCCTGCTTCCAGCAGAAAATCCTCGCCTCTGGAGGGGCAGGCAGAGGCCAGCCCTGCCCTGGCACCCAGCCTGGGCTCCAGGTGACGGTCTGGTGGCACCCAGGAGACCTGGCACCCCTAGGAATGCTCTGGATCCTCTGCTCTGTGCCAGGCTGGCTTCCCAATATCCCCTATCCAGCACCAGCTCCCTCAGGAAGGTTCTGGAAGCCAGGGGAAGTCCTCATGCTGGTTTGCTGGGTCACACGGGGTCATCTCCCTCTCTGGGATGGCTCCCAGGGTAGGGGATGTGGGATTTGGGAGATAACCTGCACTCCAGGACTCTGGGTGTTCCCATGGTCGAGGAAGGCACAGAGTGATAGCACCGGGGGGATGAGTGTAAGCTGGAGGAGGGCAGGGATGGGTGGGATCTTGGGAATGAGGAATTGTTCCCTGGCAGGGTGGGCAGGGGCTGGGATGGAATTCCCAGAGCAGCTGGGGCTGCCCCTGCATCCCTGGCAGTGCCCAAGGCCAGGCTGGACACTGGGGCTGGGAGCAGCCTGGGACAGTGGGAGGTGTCCCTGCCATGGCAGGGCTGGCACTGGGTGGGATTTGAGGTCCTTTCCAACCCAACCCATTCCATGATTCCATGACTTTCCCTTCTTTTTCTGTGCTATCATCTGTCTTCATCTCCACCCACAAGTTTTCCCTTTTTTCCAATTCTCTCCCCTCCCTAGGGGTGTCCCTGTGCCTGGCAGGGCTTTGGCTGCCAGGATAAACCACCAGGTCCCTTTTGGTGCTCCAGGGGTTGAGATCCCAGAATCCCAGAATCCCAGAATGACCAGGTTTGGAAGGGCCCTCTGGAGATCCCTCAGCCCAGGCAGGGTCACCCTGAGCAGGGACACAGGGACACATTCAAGTTCCTTCTGGAAGAGCCATCCCTGGAAGGTGATCCCTGTCCAAACCCAGCTGGGAATGGCTCCCAGTGCCAGAGGGCAGGGCTGGGTGGGATCTTGGCAATGAGGAATTGTTCCCTGGCAGGGTGGGCAGGCCCTGGCACAGGGTGCCCAGAGCAGCTGGGGCTGCCCCTGCATCCCTGGCAGTGCCCAAGGCCAGGCTGGACACTGGGGACAGTGGGAGGTGTCCCTGCCATGGCAGAGGGGTGGGATTGGGATCATCTTCAAGATCCCTCCCAACCCAAATCATTCCATGATTCTACAAAGCGCAGCAAATCCACAGAGATTTTCAGCAGCCTCCTGCCAGCCCTCTGGAACCCACTGGAACCTTCCCGCTGCCGCTCTCTGCGTTTAGGGAGGCAGGGATGGCACCGTTCCCTGTGTCCTGCCGGGAAGCGCTGCTCACGTGGAGCCGGAGCTGCTCCGCACCGAGATGATTTCCTGAGCCGGAGCCTCCCCTGGGAGCTGGAGGGGATCCAGGAGAAGGTTATCCCGGGTAAGCTGCCTGAGGGATTTCAACAGATAATTCTGTGCATCTCTAGAACACTCCTGGCTGGAGAACAGTAATCTTTTAATTGGATTCCCTGCGGATAATTGCCCTGCTGGAGCTGCTCATGTCCAGCTCTCTAGAAACACGTCCTGGCGTCTCCACGGAAGGCTCCAGAAACAGCTCCAGGAGAAAGCCAGCAAGTGTTGATTCACCTTGGAATTTCTCTCTGAGTGTGATGGCCAGAAAAGCCTGGTTTATCCATTTATCCCACCATCACATCATCCTGCTTTTTTTTTTTTTGGAAGCACATTTTGATCCTGACCTGAGGATGGAACAAAGATAAGGAATTACCATTTCCATCAAAATTCATGTTCATTTTGAAAATAAATCATTTTTCAAGAACCATGAGTTGGGTATTTCCTGGCTTGATTTTCAGGAATTTGCTGCTGAAAAAAACCTGAGGATGGAACAAAGATAAGGAATTACCATTTCCATCAAGATTCATGTTCATTTTGAAAATAAATCAGATTTTTCACGCTGTGTCTGCAGACCTTGGTGTGTGTGTAAATCTGGGATTGTGTGCAGTGTCTGACTTAGGGGGGGATCCTGGAGCTTGATTTTCAGGAATTTGCTGCTGTTCTAGTGGCAGAAAAAAAAAACCAGCACAAGGTTCCTAATGCAAATTTGTGGTAATAGACACCAGATTCCAGCTAAAAGTCAGGATTTGGTCCCACAAACGTCCAAAAGTCTGGAGTCAAGTGGGTGTTTATTTGTTTGCTCCAGTGACCTTCAGCTTGTTGTTCCTGTGGGGCTGGGAATCAGTGGATTTCACCGGACAGAATCCTGGTTTTGCATGTGTGTCTCCAGTGAGGTTATCCCAAAAGATATTCCAAGGGAAAAGCCAGCACTCACCTCTTCAGGGCTGTAATTCAGGAATTCTGTTTGCTGAGGAGGAGCTGACTTTCCTGACCACAATTCCCTCAGCTACAAATCCAGACCTGGATTCCAACGCTGCATCCCACGCATTCCTCTGTGGAAGGAGCTGAGCTTCAGCTCTGGATATTCCTCATGCTGATCCATCCCCATTTGAGCTGGGATTTCAGTGCTGTGCCATTGGTGCTGAGCCCAAATGGAAAGGTTCCTCCAGGAAAACTGATCCTCCTCCAGAACAAGCCCAAACATCCAAATTCCAAATCCTGGCATGGCTTGGATGGTTTGGCTGAAGACAAAGAGCCTTGAACAGGAGGGATCCCCATCTCTGGGGGCTGGCTTTGCCAGAATGATCAAATTCTGCATCACTAAAATACAAACACAGATCCCACAGCTCGCCTGGAGTAATTTAATCCCAAAAGGGAGGTCACAAACCTCTCATCAAACCCTCTCTTCTGACTGATCCCTAAAACTTCATATTTTGTGCTTTATTCGGGTTTTAATTTTGATAAATATTCCACATACTGCCAAGAATATCAGAATTAAAACCCCAAGTGGTCAGGAGAGGGTTGGGGAGTGATGTGTCACTTGTGTCCCCACTTCTCAGGAGCCCAGACCTGTGGGGAGGACGTTTGTTCCCATTCCTCTCTCCAAAGGCTCCGTCTCAGCCCGTGCCTGGCCGAGCAGGGAGCTGTGTGTTTGACCTCCAGCTCTGCCTAAACATCCTGATAAACGAGAGGGAGCCTGATTACATAGAAAAATACCTGGGGCACTTTTGCCAGGGAGGCAGGAGAGTGATTTAATCTCATCCAGAAACACGTTTTTCCATAAATCAGGACAGCAGGACGTCCCTTGGCTTTTCTCTTGGAGCATCCCGGAGGATGCAGGTCCCAGCTCCAGCTGGAATCACTGGTCTCAATCCCATTTCCTGCTGGGAGGGACAATTAAAGAAGCAAAATGTTTATCTTTCCCTTTGGATATAATTCCAGTAAAAAAAATCCACGTCAACAAAAAGTCCATGTCAACAGTCCAAATGGGATCCTCCTGCTGTTTACATATGTAGAAAAAAAAACTATAAAGCAAAAAATGATAAAACAAAAAAACTACAAAAAAATCCAAATTATAAACCAAAGAGGCCATGAAGAAATGGCCAAATAGGAAGACTCCATAAATTGCAGGAATTTTGAGTATTTGGCTGGGATGATGGATGCATTCTTGTCTGGAACTCTCTGAGGTGTAACCAGGTGCTGTAACCTGTCCTTTGACAAGGGACAATGATTTTAAATGGAATGAGAATGGAATTAGATGGGATATTGGGAAGAAATTCCTCCCTGTGAGGATGGGCAGGCCCTGGCACAGGGTGTTCAGAGCAGCTGGGGCTGCCCCTGCATCCCTGGCAGTGCCCAAGGCCAGGATTCCTGGGGAAAGACCACCATGAACTCCATAAATTGAAAGGAAAAACATGGATTTGCTGAGTCTCTTTCAGGAAAGCAAAGTGTAAATTCTCATGGAGTGTAATCCAAATTTAATCAGTGGGACTGAGGAACCAAAACACCTCTGAGAATTTGGGTGGTTTGTCCCATGGGATTGTGACTTCCATAATGGGCAACAGAGCTGGGAAGGGGCTGGAGAGGGAGCCAGAGGAGAAACCCCAAATCTCTGGGGCTGGAACAGATTTCCAAGGTCATGGAGTGCCAGCTGTGCCCCATGGGCACCTTGTGCCCAGCCCAGAGCACTCAGTGCCACCCCCAGGGGACACCTGCAGGGATGGGCACTGCAGAGCTCCCTGGGCAGCCCCTGCCAAGGCCTGAGCTCCCTTTCCATGGGCAAATTCCTGCTGCTGGCCCAGCTGAGCCTGCCCTGGCCCAGCCTGAGGCCGTTCCCTCTGCTCCTGTCCCTGTTCCCTGGGAGCAGAGCCCGACCCCCCCGGCTGTGCCCTCCTGGCAGGGACTTGTGCAGAGCCACAGGGGCCCCTGAGCCTCCTTTTGAAGGAATCAGAGAAATTCCCCTGGAGGTGCAGCTGGAGCTGGAGGGGCCTGCTGGGATTGCTGCAGGGTGGAGGGAGCCCCTGGCACGGGCAGAACTCCCCCAGTTCAGTCGGTGCTGCCTGAGGGACCCTTGCACACCCCTGGGGTTGCTCCAGAGGCAATCCCAGCTCCTGATTTACAGCACCTGTGATGTCCTTGGCCTTTCCTCTGAATCCAGCTGAGTGCAGAGCTGGAATCACCATTTTCCTCCTCTCAAGCTGCTCAGCGCTGAAATTTGGCCACCAAAACCCGGCCCCTGCTGCCCCTCTGAGTTGGCACCTTGGGTTCCTCACCCGCTCCTGCTCCCAGCCAAGGAAAAGCAGGATTGTGCTGCTTTTTTTGGGGTTTTTTTTTGGTTTTTTTTTTTTTTTTTTTTTGGCGTTTTCGGGAGCCACCACAGCGTGTCCCCAAAGAGCTGCGCTTCCATCCCTCCATCCCTGCTCCTTCCAGCAGGACCGCGTCCAACTGCGAGCTCATCTGCATGGCCATAAATATAAATACACCCCCCTCCAGCGCTGCTCCAGCCACTTCCATGGGCAGAGCTGGCAGGAAAACGCTCCTGACCTTCAGCTGTGCCCAATCCACCCGGCTCGGGGCTGCTGAGGCGAGGACGGAGCCATAAAAAAAAAATAAAAAATCCAAAACCCAACAAATGGAGCAGCAGAGAGAACCCAAGAGCGGGGAAAGGTCACGATTCAAGGTCTGCTGCTCATTACTGGGGAATAACACCAGGAGCCAGCCTCATTTGCATAATGAGTTTCGTGCTGGGCTCTGACACGTCCCAAAACTGCCATGGAGTAGGGTTAGGTTGGAAATTGAGGAGACATTGTTCCCTGGCAGGGTGGGCAGGCCTTGGGATGGAATTGCTGCCCCTGGATCCCTGGCAGTGCCACCTGCAGGGACATTTCATGGAGGGGAGTGCAGGAGCTCTGGGATACAAGGAGGTCTCTGGCCAAATGGGAGGAAAAGCAGATTGGAGGGCAAAAGGGAAAAAATGGAAAGATTCCTTCAAGATTAGAAGAGCAACCATTTGAGATGGAGAGAGAAAATGCTGCCTCAACTGGGAAAAGATTTGGGAAGCCCAGGGACAGGAAAACCTTCCTGAGGGAGCTGGGAAGGGGTGGAGAATCCCTGAGGAGCTGGGCAGGGGCTGGAGAATCCCTGAGGAGCTGGGCAGGGGCTGGAGAATCCCTGAGGAGCTGGGCAGGGGCTGGAGAATCCCTGAGGGGCTGGGCAGGGGCTGGAGAATCCCTGAGGAGCTGGGCAGGGGCTGGAGAATCCCTGAGGAGCTGGGCAGGGGCTGGAGAATCCCTGAGGAGCTGGGCAGGGGCTGGAGAATCCCCCTGAGGGGCTGGAGAATCCCTGAGGAGCTGGGCAGGGGCTGGAGAATCCCTGAGGAGCTGGGCAGGGGCTGGAGAATCCCTGAGGAGCTGGGCAGGGGCTGGGGCTGGAGCAAAGGAGGCCCAGGGGCCCCTGTGGCTCTGCACAAGTCCCTGCCAGGAGGGCACAGCCGAGGGGGTCGGGCTCTGCTCCCAGGGAACAGGGACAGGAGCAGAGGGAACGGCCTCAGGCTGGGCCAGGGCAGGCTCAGCTGGGCCAGCAGCAGGAATTTGCCCATGGAAAGGGAGCTCAGGCCTTGGCAGGGGCTGCCCAGGGAGCTCTGCAGTGCCCATCCCTGCAGGTGTCCCCTGGAGGTGGCACTGAGTGCTCTGGGCTGGGCACAAGGTGCCCATGGGGCACAGCTGGCACTGCCTGGGCTGGCAGGGCTGTGCCAGCCCCAGGGGTTTGGGATCCTGGGATCTGTGTGAGAGAGGCCATGGAGTAAATGAGGTGTAGCCAGCACGGCTGAGGTCAGGGGTACCTCCAGCAGTGACAATGAGCAGAGCTGGGGCACAGATGTCCCACAGATGTCACTGCTGGGTGCTGAGCAGCAGCACTGATTCCCTCCTGGTAGAAGGCCAGGAGTGGGCTCCAGATTCCAAATCCAGTGGTTTTTTTTTCTTTCAGGTCACTCCACTGCCCTGCAGCTCTGCCTGTTCCTGCTTTGATCAGTGCCCCCACCAAGCCCAGCCTGGGCATCCCTGGCAGCGCTGCCCAAAGGCTCCTGGAGCTGTGGCAGCCTTTGGGCCGTGCCCATTCCCTGGGCAGTGCCAGCACCCTCTGGGCAAGAAGCCTTGCCCTAAAACCCAACCTAAATCCCTCCAGGCTCAGCTCCAGCCCTCCCTGGGGCTGTCCCTGTGCCAGAGCAGAGCTCAGAGCTGTCCCCTAAGGAGCTGCAGCGGGACCTCCAGGATCACAGAGCTCCTTGACATGGGGCCAGCAGGGAACTGAGGGGCTGGGCCTGTTTCAGCTTTACTATTTTTTGATCCTCTTGATTTTTGTCATTTTTGGGGAGGGGTGCCATGGACCCCCTTTATTCCAGCCTCCATTACCACGGAGCTGGGGAAGCAGAAGAGCAAATGCCCCTGATCCTGGAGCTGCTGCCATGGCAGAGGGAGCTGGCAGAGGGATCTGAGCTGCGCCTTGCAGCCAGGGGAAGGAAAAGGTCAGGCCAGCATGTGATGGCCTCCCAGCTTCCTCCCAGTGCCCTGACCCTTCTCCCTGGGCACAGCAGTGTCAGTGACCCTGGAGTGCCTGCTGCCAGTGGTTCCAGATGTGCAGTGCCATGGGAGCTGACTTTCAGGAATGATTCCTTGCCAGCTGCTCCTCTGTGTGAGGCCAGTGGTGATTGCTGGGCCTTGACCACAGGATTACACTTGTCAGCCACAAAGGGGTTTGACCACACGAGCCTCGCTCTGCACTCGCTGACCTGCAGGACTGTCCCCACCTCTGTCCCTGCTCTCTCACCCCAAGGGCGCTCCCAGCCTGGCCTGTCCCTGCTGCTGCCCCTGGGGCAGGGCGCTGAGGCCATGACCCCCTTGGGCTGCTCACATGGAGGGGACTGAGAGGAGACTCAGTGCAGGTACAGCTTCCATGGGAGGGGAGAAGGAGGGACAGCTCCAATCTCTGCTCCCTGTGGGCTGACAGCCCCCAGGGAGCCAGGCCTGGAGGGATTTAGGTTGGGTTTTAGGGCAAGGCTCTTGCCCAGAGGGTGCTGGCACTGCCCAGGGAATGGGCACGGCCCCGAGGCTGCCACAGCTCCAGGAGCCTTTGGCCAGCGCTGCCAGGGATGCCCAGGCTGGGCTTGGTGGGCTCTGGGCAGCAGGGCTGGCACTGGAGGGTCCCTGGAGGTCCCTTCCCTCAGGACATTCCATGGTCCTGTGATCTCTCCCAGGCACTCAGGACACATTTGGCAGGAGCTCAGGACGGGGCTGAATTCCCCATGGTCATTGGGCGGTCACAGAGCTGATAATCCCAGTGTGGGGCTGAATTCCCCATGGATTTTTGGAGGGGGTCACAGAGCTGATAATCCCAGTGTGGGGCTGAATTCCACATGGATTTTTTGAGGGGGTCACAGAGTTGATAATCCCAGTGTAGGGCTGAATTCCACATGGATATTTGGGGGTCACAGATCTGATAATCCCAGTGTGGGCCTGAATTCCCCATTGTCATTTGGGGGTCACAGAGTTGATAATCCCACTGTGGGCCTGAATTCCCCATGGATATTTGGGCATCACAGAGTTGATAATCCCAGTGTGGGGCTGAATCCCCCATGGATTTTTGGGGGGTCACAGAGTTGATAATCCCAGTGTGGGGCTGAATTCCCTATGGATTTTTTGGGGGGTCACAGAGCTGATAATCCCAGTGTGGGGCTGAATTCCACATGGATTTTTTGAGGGGGTCACAGAGTTGATAATCCCAGTGTGGGGCTGAATTCCCCATGGATTTTGGGGGGGGTCACAGAGTTGATAATCCTAGTGTGGGGCTGAATTCCCCATGGATTTTTGGAGGGGGTCACAGAGCTGATAATCCCAGTGTGGGCCTGAATTCCACATGGATATTTGGGGGTCACAGAGCTGATAATCCCAGTGTGGGGCTGAATTCCCCATGGATTTTTGGGGGTCACAGAGTTGATAATCCCAGTGTAGGGCTGAATTCCCCATGGATTTTTGGGGGGTCACAGAGTTGATAATCCCAATGTGGGGCTGAATTCCCCATGGATTTTTGGGGGGTCACAGAGCTGATAATCCCAGTGTGGGTGTGAATTCCCCATGGTCATTTGGGGAGGTCACAGAGCTGATAATCCCAGTGTGGGCCTGAATTCCCCATGGATATTTGGGGGTCACAGAGCTGATAATCCCAGTGTGGGGCTGAATTCCCCATGGATTTTTGGAGGGGGTCACAGAGTTGATAATCCCAGTGTGGGGCTGAATTCCCCATGGATTTTTGGAGCAGGTCACAGAGTTGATAATCTCAGTGTGGGCCTGAATTCCCCATGGATTTTTGGGCGTCACAGAGTTGATAATCCCAGTGTGGGCCTGAATTCCCCATGGTCATTTGGGGGGTCACAGAGCTGATAATCCCAGTGTGGGGTTGAATTCCCCATGGATTTTTGGGGGGTCACAGAGCTGATAATCCCAGTGTGGGGCTGAATTCCCCATGGATTTTTGGGCGTCACAGAGTTGATAATCCCAGTGTGGGGCTGAATTCCCCATGGTCATTTGGGGGTCACAGAGCTGATAATCCCAGTGTGGGGCTGAATTCCCCATGGATTTTTGGGGGTTACAGAGCTGATAATCCCAGTGTGGGGCTGGTGTGTGGTGCCAACAGCCAACACCTGGCAGGGGTGGCAGGTGGGGACGTCCAGGAGGGACAGGGATTGTGGTGATCTGAGAGGCCCAGGTACAGCCAAACCTTGTGGGAGTGACAAATTTGGGGAGCACCACGGGGTAAAACTCACCCAGAGAGGGGGAGAGGCCCTCCCAGCCCCTGGGCAGTGGGAACAGGGAATAACCCGGGCAGTGCATGGCTCTGCCAAGCTTCCTGGTGGCACTGCCACAGGGGACACGTGGCAACACCAGCCCTGGAATGTTCTGTGGGGTCATGGGAAGGGCAGGCTGGAGGTGGCCTCAGGAGCTGCCTGGTCTGGCCTCCAGAGAAGTCCAGACTGAGGGCAAGGCTTGAGCAGGACTGAAATGCTGCTGGGATCTGTGGGAGAACGGCCACACCTATGGAATTTCCTCCAAGGACAGGCATGGGGTGCTCTGCTCCTTCCCCAGGGCAGCTCCAGGTGCGGCACAGACAGACAGACAGACAGACAGGGATCCCTGGGTTTGTCCATCCACTGCTCCTTCTCTGGAATTGCTGCTGGGATGACCCACCCCACTGTGGGACCCCTCCCTGTCCAATGTCACCCACGGAGCGACCACTGGGGAGCTGCAGCTTCTCAGTGCCGCTCATTCCTGGGGAGTTGCTAATTACTGCTCATTAACAAAGGGGACCTGGAAGTGCCTTCTCAGCAGGACGAGCATGGCAGTGCCCCAGGCCAGGCTGGATGGGGCTTGGAGCAGCCTGGGACACTGGGAGGTGTCCCTGCCCATGGGATGGGATGAGCTTTGGGGTCTCTCCCCATCAAAGCAGTTTGGGGTTCCACGATTCCATAGCAGGACAATAATCCCTCCAAGGCTGGCTCCAGGCAGGATTCCTCAGCTGTTCTCCCAGCTCCAACACCTCAGGGAGGTGTTTTGAGCAGGAAAAAGAAAAGCAATGGCACAAGGAAGATTCCAGCACTTTTAGTCCCACTCAGTTCTCCTGATTTACCTGGACAAACAACTCCCTGACACACAGGCTATGAAACACACTCCAGGAAATGATCAGAAATTTAACTTTAGCTTTTCCAGCCCCTTGGGAATAACCCAGCTCTTGGGTTTGTGCTTACCCAGGGAAAAAGGGCCAGGAGTGAGTTGGGGTGGCTGCTTGGGCTGTTGGACACACATTGTGACACGGGGATGAGCCCAGCAGCTCCGGCTGTGCTGTCAAACCCCGACCCTCAGCAGATCTGCCCTTCTTAGAAATGTGGTTACACAGCTTTCCCCTCAACCTGGCACAACAAAAGTGGGGTTTTTCCACTCTCCCATAAAGTAAATGCCACATCTTTGCTCCAGCTTTCACTCACCCAAGGAAATTTCACCTCCAGGCAAACACCACCCATGGAAAAGTCCATGTCCAAAGGTGAGGGGTGTTTTGGAAAGTCAGGAGAGTGTGAAAAACAGGGGCCAGAATGGAAACTATTCCTGCAGTGGAAGGCAAAGGATTGGATTCCCATCTTGGATTCCTTCTCCAGCAGCCAAGGCTGTCTCACACCAAGGGCAAACAAAGCCAACCATGAACTGACCAAAATTCAATGTTATTCCACAGAGCATAGTTGAGGTGAGGGGAGTTATGTGGGATGGAAGCTGAGGTTAAGGGAACACAAAGGAGAAGGAATTTGGGCACTTTGGGGGATGTGTAGGGAATAGTTTTCCTTCACATCTGGTGCAAATTGGAGATTGCCAGGCACAAAATCCATACCCTGGGCCAAGCCAGTGGTTGGGCTTAAAAACAAGGCAATTGTCTTCGAAAACTTAAATATTGTTTCTCTAGGATTTGTGGTTGTGCAGCCTCGAGATATTCCACAGGGAGTGCTGGGAGTGCCAGGCTGAGGTGAAATGACCCTGCTGAGGCCAGGCTGGGAGGCTGCACAGAAAAGCTCCAGGAGCTCTGAGCTGGGGTGCCTGAGGGGACTCATGGAGGTGGCACTTCCAAAAGAAGGTGTTGGTTGAGGAGGAGAGAGTTCTCCCCATCCCACCTCTCCTGCCCTCTCTCCTTGTTCCCTGGCTGCTTGATTTGGGTTTTTAAAAGGCTGTGATTTCTTAGTTTGTCCTTTGCTGAGGGGGACAGGGAGGCTGGAGAAAGGCAGAGACCCCCAGGCAGTGGCAAAAGTTCTGCTTCATCCCAGAATCCCCAAATCCCTGGGGCTGGAACAGACTTCCAATGTCACAGAGTGCCAGCTGTGCCCCATGGGCACCTTGTGCCCAGCCCAGAGCACTCAGTGCCACCTCCAGGGGACACCTGCAGGGATGGGCACTGCAGAGCTCCCTGGGCAGCCCCTGCCAAGGCCTGAGCTCCCTTTCCATGGGCAAATTCCTGCTGCTGGCCCAGCTGAGCCTGCCCTGGCCCAGCCTGAGGCCGTTCCCTCTGCTCCTGTCCCTGTGCCCTGGGGGAGCCCGACCCCCCGGCTGTGCCCTGGGGGGCCTTGTGCAGAGCTGGGCCCCTGAGCCCTCCAGGCTCCTTGCCAGAGCCCTGCCCAGGGCTCCTCAGGGATTCTCCCCCCTTTGCTCTCAGGGATTCCCAGCCCCTGCCCAGCTCCTCAGGGATTCTCCAGCCCCTGCCCAGCCCAGGGATTCTCCAGCCCCTGCCCAGCCTCAGGGATTCTCCAGCCCCTTCCCAGCTCCCCTGCCCAGCTCCTCAGGGATTCTGCAGCCCCTGCCCAGCTCCTCAGGGATTCTCCAGCCCCTGCCCAGCTCCTCAGGGATTCTCCAGCCCCTGCCCAGCTCCTCAGGGATTCTCCAGCCCTGCCCGGCTCCTCAGGGATTCTCCAGCCCCTGCCCAGCTCCCTCAGCCCCTCCTGGCACTCCAGCCCCTGCCCAGCTTCTCTTCTCCCAGGCACAGAGGTCCAGCTGTACTGGTGATGAGCAAAGGAAGAGAAAATCCTGGGATACAAATCATGTGATCACCAAATTACCAAAACACCCAGTGCAAACAACTAAATAACTATTTAGTGCAATACAACACCAAACACACTTTTTATTTACCTTGTGGAAATCTCAGCTGCACTGGAGCCAAAATCCACCATTTCCCCGCTCCTTTCTCACCATTTTTTACACTTCCACAGCCATTCCCATAATGATTTAAAATAATCTCATTTCCAAGACATGGCAGTGGCTGTGGAAGTTCATTGCTGCATTTGGGATCATCTCGATTTACCCCGACGTGATTTAAAATTCTTTTTGTGCTCTATAAATGGGTTTCCATTAAATCCCCCATAATATTCCTTTAACCCCTGGTCAATGTTTGGCTTCCAGTGCCTATATTTAAATATGATTAGAGGAACTCTGCCTCCTGATGAAGCAATTCCATATAAAGCAAACTTACTGTAATTTAATTTCTCTTTTGAACTGGAGGCAGAGTCTGAATCCACATTTATTTCATGGAACTGAGGGGGTGGGAATGGGATTTGATTTTGAGAATAAATATAAGATCATATGATTGAAGAATTAATCGCTTCCCTTATCCGACTTTAATCTGTTTAAATAACTTTAGGAGCAGCTCAAGGCCTGGAATATTTGACTATTCCATAGTAAAGCAGCCAACCAGCTCAGCAGAGTTTCCCTTGGAACATCCTTGATTGACTTTCTCCATGAAAATTGAATATTTAGGGTTTCAAACAATACCTAGCTGCAGCATTTTTTTTCATGCTTTGACCAGCTGAGAATTCATTGGGATTTTTTTCTTGTTGAAAAAAACCATCTTGTGGATATTTCAGTGGAATATTTCAGTTTGTTGTTGAGTGAGGTCAGACTCAAGGTTAACTCATGTTTGATATCCTGGATAAATCCACAGTTTGGACAATGCCATGACCAAATCCCGGCAAATGAATCACAACAGGTCAATTCCATTCGGGGGCGGGGGAAGTTTTTCCTGGGAATTTCAAGGGATGTAACTCCACGACATCCAGTGAAGAATTTAAAGCACATTTCCCCCAAAACCAGTAATTTGTGCGAAACCTTTGTGCTCCCTGGAAAAAACACCCCTCTGTTTGAAGGAAGTCTCCAATATTACCAGTTAAACCATGGAATTATAGAATTCCACAATGGTTCTGTTGGGAGGGATCTTAAAGCTCATCCCATGCCAGCCCTGCCATGGCAGGGACACCTCCCACTGTGCCAGGCTGCTCCAGCCCCAGTGTCCAACCTGGCCTTGGGCACTGCCAGGGATGCAGGGAATGATCAAGGCCAGCTTGGATGGGGCTGGAGCAGCCTGGGACAGGGGAAGGTGTCCCTGCCATGGCAGGGGTGGCACTGGGTGGGATTTAAGATCCCTCCAACCCAAACCCATTCCAGGATTCTGGGATTCTGACTGAGCTGCTGCTCTTTAGGGAATTGGTCTGGGAGTTGCTGGGTAATTCCCTGAAGAGGCAGCTCAGTGTCCAGTGGTGGTGGAGAAGGGGAAAAGCCAGGGAGCAATGATTAGAGAACTAAACAAAATAAAAATGGATTTTGCCTCTGTTCGAACCCATTATGTGCAACCAGAAGGAAAGAGAAGGGAGGGAAATAAAGCTGAGGAGAAATGTAGAAGGGATTAATAGATTGGAAAAGATGTGAATGGGAATATAGATCCAGAAAGTCCTGAGGAATGAGGAACAGAGTAATAAAACTGGTAATAAAAGAAGGAGAAGCTCTAATCAAAGTATCAGGCAGAGGTTTTAACACAGACCAAAGGAAGAGCTTTTAATTCCAGTTGTAATTGAGTTGTGAAAGCCTTGATCCCAACACAGGGAGGAGACCAAAGGTTTCAGTCTGTTGGGAGACAGTTTGGACAAACCCAGGCAGGACAGGTTTGTCTGAGCTGATGAACTCTGGCCACCGCCTCCAGCCCAGCTGGGAAATCCCAGAGTGCCAGGAATGCAGGAGGGCTGAGCTGGCTCCTGTGTCCCTCCACTCTTCCCATGGATGAACCACTGGATGCTCCATGCCATGAAAAAATCCATTCTGTTTGGGATTCAGCTCCCTGTAAAGAGAGATTTCAAAGGTGGTTTTCCTTCCCCCAGCTCTCACAGACCTGCTGGACCTTCTCCATAAATTAAAGATTGGTGCAAACAAAGCAGGAAATCCCATGACAGTTCCAGGAGCTGCAGTTGTTGGAATCTCCCCACTCCTGGTGGAATTCCTGCCCCATGCCTCCCATGGGAAGAGATGGAATAATGTGGATGGAATAATGGAATAATCCCAAAAAGGAGCTGCCAGTCACAATGGACATCTCCAGCCCTTTGAGCAGGGATTCTTTCCCAAGGCTGTCCTCAGGCTGAGGATTTGGCTTTCCATGTTCTGGAGGAGAGGAGGCTCCAGGAGAACTCCTTGAGGCCTTCCGGTGCCTTAAGGGGTTCTGAAAAGGAGGGAGAGGGCTGCTCCACTGGGAGCAGCCTGGCACAGTGGAAAGTGTCCCTGCCATGGCAGGGGTGGAATGGGATGAGCTTTAGGGTCCTTTTCACCCCAAACCATTCCATGATTCTGGGATTCAGTTCCCTGTACAGAGCTCCTTCTCCACGGCAGGTTCTGTTTGATCCAAATGCAAAACCCTGCCACAACCAAGGTCAGTTGTTACAAAGCCCCTCTGCCCCTTCTTTCAGATATTTATTTGTACTCAGGCCTCTCCCCTTGCCTCTGGAACCGTAACTGTGACAGGGTCAGGATTTCTGTCCCCAATTTCAGCCACACTGCCACTCTCACAGGCTCTGACCCTGCACTTTTGGACAATTGATGTGCGATCCCTCTCTCTTTCCCTGGCTTCCCCTCAAATGAGCAGCCAGACATTCATTCAAGCCCTGCACTTCTGTTCTGATCCAGATGCAAGGAGCTCCTTTTTTTGGGAATCATGGAAAAGCTTTCCAAGCTTTTGCCATGAAGAAATAGTTTCCCCCTACCTGCTGGCCAAAGAGCTGCTGCAGCTGCATTCCTGCTCTTTTCCTTTTGCTCCCCATTCTCCTGGAGGATTGTGGCTGCTGCTGACATTTGTATTGTGCCTGGCTTTATTAATTCATCAAATGCCAAGGATCTGGTTCCTCATTCTGCTGGAGCAGCTGGTTCCCATCAGCTGCTGTTACAATTGGCTCGAAAAACCTCCCAGGAGGAGCCCAATAACTCAGATTTGTCAGATCTGCAGTAATTCATGCAAGATGGGGCCGATGTGGAAATCCACATTTCTTAACTGCGAGGATCAAGATACCAATCCCATTGTTGAATCCAAGATGGGACTTCCAGTAGAAGCCACTTGTCACTGACAATTCCCAATTCCCACCCCCTTCCTATTGCACAGCCTGAAATCTTCGGTGTTTGCTCTGAGGCCTGAGGTTGTGCATTTCCTTTTGAGATAGAAATATTTTCATTTTGAAGAAAATCTGTTCAGATCAGGACAGAACAACCCAAACAATTCAGAAAATCCCTCCAGTGCTCCTCATACTCGGATAACTCCAGGAACATTTCCCTTAAATCCTCACATTTGGCATCTGCCAAAGAGGAATGTGTGGTTTGCCTCTATAGGAGAACTCTGGAAATGAACATTCAAACATTTTCTGCTTTGTAATTTGTAATTGTCCAGGCTGGTTTAGCGATGAGTGTGTGAGTACAATGTTCAGGGAGTTTTTAGTCCTGGTCCTCTGGCTCAACACAGACCTTTTGTTATCGTTTTGACTCAGGAATTACATCAGATGTCATTTGGAGCTCACTGGCAGGCCCTGCACGATGGCAAATGCACAGACCCTGAGGAGAAACTCAACATTTCCTCACAAAAACTCTGCCTCGATGCTTTTTGTTTCCTCAGCACCTGCACAACAACTGTGTCTGAACCAATCTGAGCTGTTGGAAAGAAAGAGGATGAGGGGGAATGGCTTCCAACTGGAACAGGCAGGCTGAGATGGGATACTGGGAAGGAATTCTGTGGGGCCCAGGTTGCTCTCAGGGCTTGTGGACTCCCCATCCCTGGAAGTGTCTGAGGCCAGGTTGGAACAAACTGGGATAGTGGAAGGTGTTCCTGCCCATGGATGAGCTTTAAGGATCCTCCCAACCCATCCCAACCCATCCCAGCCCAACCCAACCCATCCCATCCCAACCGTTCCTAATGCATTCCATCCCAACCCATCCCATCCCATCCCAATCCATTCCAACCCAGCCCAACCCATCCCATCCCATCCCAACCCATTCCATCCCAACCCATCCCAACCCATTCCATCCCAACCCATCCCATCCCATCCCATCCCATCCCATCCCAACCCATCCCATCCCATCCCATCCCATCCCATCCCATCCCATCCCATCCCATCCCAACCCATCCCATCCCAACCCATCCCATCCCATCCCAGCCCATCCCAACCCAACCGAGCCCATCCCAACCCATCCCATCCCAACCCATCCCAACCCAATCCAACCCAACCCAGCCCAACCCAATTAAAGATTCCATAATTGCCCATGAAGCTCATTAAGCAAATTAAAGACCCTGTCCCACCTCTCTGTGCCTACAGCAGCTCTACCAACCTACCCTGGATGCCTTAAGGAGCTGGAACAGAGGCCGGATGGAGTGAAGAGGAATCAAGTGGGTATTTATTGAAGTTTTTATTTTATTTATTATTGTGCCTTCAAAGGCCACACCCTGGCAGGACCACAGCCACAGTTGTGGCTCCAAGATGGAATCAAAACTGGGCTTGGTCATGAGATGTCACATTTTTATAAGTTTTAGTTCATTTGCATACAGGAGTTAACTGTCCAATTAACAGCTTCAAATGATGAAGTTTCATCCTCCTTGCTCGCTTGTCCACCCTCCTCTTTTCACATTGTTTGTGCTTTGGGCCTGAAGTTTAAAGAGATTGTCCTTGAGTCTCCAGCTGGAATGGGATGGTTTTGTCTTCACCACCCTGTGAAAAGACCCCAGTAACTCAGTAAAGCTGAAAGCTGCACACCAAACACAACAGAGAAACCAAAAACCCAAGGTGTCACCCTTTTCCCTTCTCTTTTCCTGGGGAGGGTGTCCTTGAGCTCGGGTGCCTCATCCTGGGTGTCCTGAGGAGCCCCAGCTCCCAGACTCCAAGAACAAGGAGCAGTTCAGCTCCGTTCCCAGCTGCCACAGCGAGATCCCAGCTTCTTCTGCCTTGTGGGAAGGAGCTGTGACCACGCAAACAGAGTTAGCCTGTGGTTGAAGCCCAGGATCTGGGCTCCATTCCTGGAATTGCAGCAGATTTCCTGTGTGGCTTTGGACAAGTCACGTCAGCCAAAGCCCTCAGAGCTGGGGCCAAGCCACTGCTGCCCCACATCAGGTGTTTGTTTGTTTGTTTGTTTGTTTGTTTGTTTGGCCAAGCAGGGATTCAGGAGCCTGATCTTTGACGTCCAGGGGGTTTTTATAGATCTTTGGTCCATATGTCTCAGGTGGCTCAGCTCTCTGGAGTTCCTGGAGCGCACAGGCCAGATGTTCATGGGTGAATTTGGGTGTGTTTACTTCATAAAGCTCATCAGGTGGGCACTCATTGCTGTGAGCCAAGCCCTTCCACCTGTGGACGATGAGGAAGATCCAGGAGCACAATTCCATCTCTTCAGGCTTTCCAGAGGCTCGGCTCCTTGAGGGTGGAAAGGCTCCAATCCCAGAGAAATGCAAAACTGAGCATTTCTTCTCCAGTTTATTCCACCCCTGTGGGTAGGCCTTGAATATCCCTGGTGCATTCTCAGTGGGGAAACACTCCAGGCTTGCTGGGCAGCTGTTCTCACCCTGAGGACTTTTTCCCCTCAAAAAGAATCCCAGAATTTACCTGCTAAGTTTTTAATTCCCTCCCCAATTCTGTCAGGATCCAACCACCAGAAAATACCATGCAAGACCTTTTTAAACAGAAAAATGCAAGGTAGCAGCCCACACCCACTCATTATTTTCATTCCTTGTCTTAAATAACCTGTCCAAACAAACAAATACCTCCTAGGCTGAGACCTTCTACAACAATTTTTAGTCCAGGCTGGATGTTAACAGCCAATTTATAACAACAATCCCCCCTTATTGGTAGTGGCGTGTGTGCTACCAGGGTAAAAATATTCCCAGGGTGCACACACTGGATGGGATTTAAATAGAAATATCCTTGTGATTTTGGCTGACAGAGTCCTCGGGCAAAGCTGGCTCTGTGCAGAGGCAGAACTTTTCTTAGCTCAGCCAGGGGCTGGGTTTGTGTCCAAAGGGGCTGGGAGGGGGCAGGAGGGCCAGGAGAGGGCTCTGAGCTCGGTCTGAGGGAGGGACCCCAGCTGGAGACACCAGTGAGGAGTTTCACACCCCAGCAGGTGGGAGTTGGGGTTTTGCCCAATATCCCCAAATCCCTGGGGCTGGCACAGCCCTGCCAGCCCAGGCAGTGCCAGCTGTGCCCCATGGGCACCTTGTGCCCAGCCCAGAGCACTCAGTGCCACCTCCAGGGGACACCTGCAGGGATGGGCACTGCAGAGCTCCCTGGGCAGCCCCTGCCAAGGCCTGAGCTCCCTTTCCATGGGCAAATTCCTGCTGCTGGCCCAGCTGAGCCTGCCCTGGCCCAGCCTGAGGCCGTTCCCTCTGCTCCTGTCCCTGTGCCCTGGGAGCAGAGCCCGACCCCCCCGGCTGTGCCCTCCTGGCAGGGACTTGTGCAGAGCCACAGGGGCCCCTGAGCCTCCTTTGCTCCAGCCTCAGCCCCTGCCCAGCTCCTCAGGGATTCTGCAGCCCCTGCCCAGCTCCTCAGGGATTCTCCAGCCCCTGCCCAGCTCCTCAGGGATTCTGCAGCCCCTGCCCAGCTCCGTTCCCTGCCCTGGACACGCTCCAGCCCCTCCAGGGCTCTCCTGCAGGACCAGAACTGGGCACAGCCCTGGGGGACCCCAGCACAGAGGGACAATCCCTTCCCTGCTCCTGCTGGATGCACAATTTGCCCCCAATGTGCAGCAAATCCCTCAGAGATGTGGCAAACAGGAGGCCCAAAATCAAGTGAAGGCTGGTGCCAATGAGATTCCCAGGCAAAGTGGATTAAAAATCCAAGGGAATCTTTAAACCAAACATTGGTTTTTGTAGAACAACAAAACCAGGGTAGTGTTTGCACTCAGCCATAAAAGCTGCTGTGGTTGTGTAATCATTTGAAGTTGTGGCCTTAGGAGGAGTTAGAAAGCAGCTGCAGCAAATTAACTTCTCAAATTTATTATGGATTGGGTGGAATCTGGAAAATTCCCCCATGTTATTCTATTTTCTGCAATAGAACTGCAAAAGGCACGTTTTGGATGAGGTTTCATCCCAAGCCTCTCCCTCTGGGCAGGCACAAACCTGAAGCCTTCGAGGGGAAATGCAAAACCAGCAGCAAAACCAAACACCCCCTCCCAAAATGCATGGACATCTTTTCTCCTCCTTTAAGGACCTGGTCCATGTCCCGTAGGGCTCGGGCACAGGAATCCCAGCGCAGGGAGCTGCTAGAGCCCCAGAAAGGTGAACATTCGTGGGGTGACCCCAGGTGAGGGAATTCTGGTAAAACCCTTGGGGATCCTCACTCCAGAGATGGACGTGGGCACCACCGGGAGGAAATCCATGGAATGGCTGCCATGGGGGGAAATTCTGGATTCTGTGCTGAGAAATCATGCAGTCTCCTCTAAGAATCAAGCCCAGAAAGCCTCCAGTGCCCTGCCTTTTTTAGAGGATAATCACAGGAAGCTGTCCCAGATTCCCAACATTCTCCAGTGTCTCAGTTTCTTCAGAATGATTTCCAAGTGCCCCTCACCAGCTCCTCAATCTCTGCTGTTTTTCCCTGGGATCTTCAGCTCCTTGGCTCACCACTCTTCCCTCCCTGTGTCCCCTTTCACACCTCCAGGTCTGCTCTCACCTTCCTCACTTCCCCCATCCCATCCTGCTTTTAATCCAGGTCTCTGGAGGACCTTGAGTGTCTTTTCCCACCTTGCAGATGCTGTGGTTTTCCCACCTCAGGGAGTTGTGTTTGGGGTTCTGTCTGTAGGAATTATGGTTCCCAGGAACCACTAAGGATGGAATCCTTTCCATGCAGAGCCTTCCCAAAATGAAACCATTTCCCAGCCACTTTATTGCACAAAGTGACGATCCCACTGCTCGGATCTGGATTCCCTGTAATGCTACAATGTTCATTTGCTGTAGATCCCATCCAGACCTTATCCAGTGGAAATTTTTGCACCATCTCCAAAGTTCTTGGGATGTCCTTACAGCCTGGGACAGGATCATTTTGTTTTCCCTGCATGAACAGTCTTGTTCCCACTTATCCCTGCATATTTCTGCTGGGTGTTGGATCCTCCTGAGGAGAACTGCTCATTAACAGGAATTTTCACCCTCCAACACCTCTTCCTTAAAGCCCACTCACTGTTTTTGGAAAATGTTCAGCTCCTCCCATTGTTTTCCTCCCAAATTTTCCCTCCTGGATTCTGGCAAATGTGGCAGGATTCACCTTGGGAGCAGGCAAACAGGGAATTAGCTGGGCCCTGGCAGTTCAGCCCCTTGCTGCCATGAATGGAGGAATTTGGGGATGCCACACTTCACTCCTGGCCCTGAGAGGCCCAAAGCATCTTCTCTTGCGGGGGAAATGTTCACCAGGCATGCTCTGCACCCCCAGGGAGCAAAGCTGGCTCCTCTCCATGAAACATTCATGGCACTGCAACGGGGAGCTCCTGCTTTGTGAGCGGGGCTATTCCCTCCAGCTTCCAGAGAAAAAGATCAGGAAAGGAGGAAAACAGACAAGGCTGCAGCAGAACCAGGTTTTAGTTGTGAACTGAGAGCGGGGGATGAGCAGCAGCTCCTTGGAATCTTGTCCCTAAATGGGAAAAATGAAAAAATCGTAGGATCTTCAAGGCCACGTTAGCCAGTGTTAATCTGAGCTGCTCCAGTAGAACCAGTATGGACCACTGAGGGTTATGGAATCCCTAAGTCCATCCATGCTCCAGATCATTTCAGTGAATAACTGTGCACAGGTCACTGTTTTCCAGGTGATTTGGGGATGTCCAGTGCCTGAATGGATCTGAAAATCCTGGATAACTTCAGTGGCACCTGAGCCTTTCTCTGCCCAGAGCAGCTGGGGCTGCCCTGCATCCCTGGCAGTGCCCAAGGCCAGGTTGGACACTGGGGCTGGAGCAGCCTGGCACAGTGGGAGGTGTCCCTGCCATGGCAGAGGGGTAGGAATGGGATGAGCTTTAAGATCCCTCCCAGCCCAAACCATTCCATGATTCTTAGGCACATTTTCTGCTTGAATAAACAGAATTCCTACAAAAGAACCTCCATGTGTCTCCAGGGAAAATCCACAGCCCTCCCAAGGTGACCTTGATGTTCCCGAGTGGTGCCTGTGCAGAGTTCTCTGCTTGTCACAAACAGCTGCTAAAACCACACATTAAAACCAGTTTTAAAGTAGGAAAACCGCTTGAAAGGAGTGAGTGTTTGAGCAGAGCCCCATCTAAAGCCCCCCTGCCATCTCCACAGCTTTGTTACCCTGGGTTAGCTCCCTGCAGAGCCGGAGGAGCAGGAGCTGTGGTTAACAGGCCACTCATCCCTGGCACTTCCCCTCCATCCCAAAGCTTCTCTCCCTGCTGTCCACTGTGACCGTGCTCACAGGGGTTCTTGGGTGAGGGAGAGATGAGGATCTGACTCCATGTTTCAGAATATTTTATGATATATATTACATTAAAACTATACTAAAAGAATAGAAGATAAGATTCTCATCAGAAGTCTAGCCAAGAATAGAAAAAGAATGATAACAAAGGTTTGTGGCTCAGAGAGTCCGAGCCAGCTGACTGTGATTGGCCATTAATTAGAAACAACCCCATGAGACCCATCCCAGATGCGCCTGTTGCATACCACAGCAGCAGATAACCATTGTTTACATTCTGTTCCTGAGGCCTCTCAGCTTCTCAAGAGGAAAAATCCCAAGGAAAGGATTTTTCATAAGAGATGTCTGCGACAGCCCACAGCTCATGGAGCAGCCAAGCCACTCAGGGCCCTGCCAGAGGCCACTGCCCACTCCTTCCAGGAGCCCGGTGAGGCAGCTGCACTCACACAATGGCTCCTTTTCCTCCTTGGATGCAGCTCAGGAACCACCCCAGCCTTTTCTTCCCCCTCCGTCTGCAGAGAGTCATCACTGCTGGCAAGGACAGCGAGGAGTGGGAGAAATCAGCATCGACCCACTCCAGCCTCTCTGGGGTTTGTCACTGCAGAGGGACATTTGTCAGGGCTCTGACAGGCCAGGGACTGAAGCAGTGCTGCAGAGGTTTGGGCTCAGTCTGTTTTTCAAGCAGGACAGGCAGGCTCTGCAGTGCAGCTCCTGCAGGAGCTGTGCCAGCCTGGCAGCAGCCTTGGGATGAGTCTGATCCTGACTGTCCATCAGCCACAGCGTGAACCAGAGGAGCAGCAAACCAGGGCACAGTGGATCGAGCAATCCCACACTGGTTTGGGTTAAGGATCACCTCATTCCACCCCCTGCCATGGCCAGGGACACCTTCCACCATCCCAGGCTGTTCCATCACTGGCAGTGTCCCAGGCCAGCTTGGAGCACCTGGCACAGTGGGAGGTGTCCCTGCCATGGCAGGGGTGGCACTGGGTGGGCTTTGAGGTCCCTTCCAACCCAGCTCCTCCACTGAGTCCATGATCCCCTGGTTCTCTTGACCTTGCAGGATAATTACAATCTCATCCTGCTGCATCATTCCCCGCTGGGAAATGCCTGGATTTGTCATTTCTGTCACCCATGGGACGTCATTACTTCCTGTCAAACCCTGTTGCCTCAGAAACTCTGTCACCAGGTTTGTGTCTCATTGTGGTGGGAACAGCCAAAAACTCAGCTCTGCTCCAGAGATTTTATGGACAGTGACAGGAGACAATAAATGGATGCAGAACGGGGATGGCAGAGTTTCAGGATTTCAGGATTGCAGGGGAAAATCCTGCAGAGCAGAGCAGGCAGCAGGCAGAGCTCAGGGCTCCTGTGGGAAAAAAAAACAAGGAAAAAAGAAATAATTCCAGGCTGGTTTGGGTTGGGAGGGACCTCAAAGCCCACCCAGTGCCCCCTATCCCACTCCCACCATCCCAGGCTGCTCCAGCCCCAGTGTCCAACCTGGCCTTGGGCACTGCCAGGGATCCAGGGGTGCAATTCCATCCCAGCCCCTGCCCACCCTGCCAGGGAACAATTCCTCATTGCCAAGATCCCATCCAGCCCTGCCCTCTGGCACTGGGAGCCGTTCCCTGGGTGCTGTCCCTGCATCCCCAAATCAGCCTCCAGACACAAATCCATGAGAAAGGAGGATCCATCATCTCAGTTCTCCGTGGATCCAATGTCTCTGCATTAAAGGTGACTTTGTTCCCACGATCTCAGATTTTCTGGAACCCAACCTCTTCTTCTGCCTCTAAAATCTGCCTGGGTTTAGGCTATTTTTGGGGATATTTAGGATATTTTCAGGGCTTGCTGTGTTTGTTTGGATTTCTGGGTTTGTGATAGATACAGAGAGACCTGGCCACGCTTTTGTCCTTCCCAGATGTTCCCACTGTATCAAAACTTCCACAAAATTGTGCCTGACTGGGATCTTACATTGCCTGGGACCTCTCCTGGCAGAGGAACCTCAGAGTTCTGGGTCAGAGCAGAGATGCCTCAACAAGAGCTTCATCCTGCATAACAAAAGTGTTTGGGGAATGCTGGCTCTGCAGAATGTCCTGTGCATCCTGTGCTGCCACGCTCTCATTCCCAATGTCCACATTGTCATGCCCAGAAAACTGGAGAAGGCATGGAAGAGCTTTCTGTGGCCAACAAGGACATCCTGGAAGGTTTTTCCATAATCCGAATGTGGAACGTGAGAATTGAGACTTAAGGAACAGAAAAAGAGAGGCAAAAATTCATGGGGGCAGGGATGAGGGAGCAGCAATTGTGAGGAGGACGGGGAGAATCCAGGTCCAGTGGAAGAACCATGGGCAGGGAGTTGGATTGGGCAGAAGGATTCGGGCTCCTCTGGGATCTCAATTTCCACCAGGGAATTGTGTTTTATGTAAAGGAACAAGGGAAAACCAAAGGAGGGGCAACACTGGAAAGCCTTTTATTGCAGGGGGGTTGGAGCTGCTGGAATTTCCCCCTGGCAGCAGCAGGAGCAGGGCAGGGATTGTCCCTCTGTGCTGGGGCCCCTCCAGGGCTGTGCCCAGTTCTGGTCCTGCAGGAGAGCCCTGGAGGGGCTGGAGCGTGTCCAGGGCAGGGAAGGGAGCTGGGCAGGGGCTGGAGAATCCCTGAGGAGCTGGGCAGGGGCTGGAGAATCCCTGAGGGAGCTGGGCAGGGGCTGGAGAATCCCTGAGGGAGCTGGGCAGGGGCTGCAGAATCCCTGAGGAGCTGGGCAGGGGCTGGAGAATCCCTGAGGAGCTGGGCAGGGGCTGGAGAATCCCTGAGGAGCTGGGCAGGGGCTGGAGAATCCCTGAGGAGCTGGGCAGGGGCTGGAGAATCCCTGATGGAGCTGGGCAGGGGCTGGAGAATCCCTGAGGAGCTGGGCAGGGGCTGGGGCTGGAGCAAAGGAGGCTCAGGGGCCCCTGTGGCTCTGCACAAGTCCCTGCCAGGAGGGCACAGCCGGGGGGGTCGGGCTCTGCTCCCAGGGAACAGGGACAGGAGCAGAGGGAACGGCCTCAGGCTGGGCCAGGGCAGGCTCAGCTGGGCCAGCAGCAGGAATTTGCCCATGGAAAGGGAGCTCAGGCCTTGGCAGGGGCTGCCCAGGGAGCTCTGCAGTGCCCATCCCTGCAGGTGTCCCCTGGAGGTGGCACTGAGTGCTCTGGGCTGGGCACAAGGTGCCCATGGGGCACAGCTGGCACTGCCTGGGCTGGCAGGGCTGTGCCAGCCCCAGGGATTGGGGATTCCAGGCAAACAACCAAGGCAGGAAGGATTTTTGTTTGCACTGCAGACGGACAGAAGGACATCCAGCTGCACTCGGCCTCCACAGCTGCTGGATCCCGGCCTTTCCCAGCTCCCAGAGCTCCGAGGTTTGCCTGGAGCTGGATCCCAGCAAGGCAGGGGTTAACCCCACACCTGTGGGCAGCTCCCGAGGTGTTTTTTCCCCGAACACATAATTAGGCCGTGAGCTCATTTACAGCCCGTAATGAGGTCATTATGATGCCACCAGTGCTGTTGCCAGAGCTGGCAATCCCTAATCTGCTTCCTCTGCAGCAGCTCCCAAAGGAAGGGAGAAACCCAAACACCATCCCAGCTAACAATGCTTTGATTTGCACTGCTGGGGCCCCAAATTCCTTTGTTTATTCCCCCTCTTTCTGATGGGTTTTCCATAACAAGGAGCAGGCAGGAGATCCCTGCAGCACAAAGCCACTCTGCCTCTTCCATGCCTTTTATTTTCTCTCAATCCTTCCCATTGTCTCCTTCTTCTTCTTCAGGTCCTGGGAGGCCTCAGTTGAGTTAGTGACAGACTGTTTGTGGCTCCTGAAGTGGGATCCAAAGGAAAATTCCAGCTCGTGGAAGGGAGGGCAAGGAGGACCCTGTGTGCTGGTGCAGACTGAAGGAGGAAGAGGGCAACAAGTCCATCCTGGGCTGCTTTTAAAGCAAAATCTTTCTGTTCTCTGATTTATCTGTGGCACATCCTGCCCAGCGAGAGGGAGGAGGAATAACCTCAGAATTCCAGCAGAACCAGCCCAGGTGACTCTTGGGATGGCTTTGGCTGCTTAACTCATTGGTGGGAACCCTCTGGAGAAGCAGCTTCCAAGAGAAATGGGAACTGCAGGATGGGGGAAAGGGGGAAACCAAATGGGGAAATGTCCCTGATCCAAACCTGGGGGGGAAGGGAGAATCCAAAATGGGAAATGTCCCTGATCCAAACCTAGGGCCTGGGGAGAAAGGAGAATCCAAAATGGGGACATGTCCCTGATCCAAAGCTGGGGACTGGGGGAAATGGAAACCAAAATGAGGAAATGCTCCTGCTCCATCCCTGGGAACTGTGGGGGAAGGAGAAGCTAAAATGGGGAAATGTCCCTGCTCCAAACCTGGGGAGTGTGGGGAAAGAGAGAATCCAAAATGTGGAAATGTCCCTGCTCCATCCCTGGGGACTGGGGAGAAAGGAGAATCCAAAATGTGGAAATGTCCCTGCTCCAAACCTGGGGACTGGGGAGAAAGGAGAATCCAAAATGGGGAAATGTCCCTGCTCCATCCCTGGGGACTGTGGGGAAAGAGAGAATCCAAAATGTGGAAATGTCCCTGTTCCAAATCTGGGGATTGTGGGGAAAGGGAGAATCCAAAATGTGGAAATGTCCCTGTTCCAAATGGGAAAAAGAATCCCAAATGCCCCTGCTCTATCCCTGGGGACTGGGGAGAAAGGAGAATCCAAAATGGGGACATGTCCCTACTCCAAACCTGGGGACTGGGGAGAAAGGAGAATCCAAAATGTGGAAATGTCCCTACTCCAAACCTGGGGATTGTGGGGAAAGGGAGAATCCCAAATGGGAAATGTCCCTGCTCCATCCCTGGGGACTGGGGAGAAAGGAGAATCCAAAATGGGGAAATGTCCCTGCTCCATACCTGGGGATTGTGGGGAAAGGGAGAATCCAAAATGGGGAAATGTCCCTGTTCCAAACCTGGGGACTGGGGAGAAAGGAGAATCCAAAATGTGGAAATGTCCCTGTTTTAAACCTGAGGATTGGGGGGAAAGGGGGAAACTAAAATGGGGAAATGTCCCTGCTCCATCCCCGGGCACTGTGTGGCTCACATGGCGAGACTTTGGTCACATCCAGCCCAGAGTGGCCCTGGCAGCTTTAGGGTCCCTCCTGCTGGGACCACCTCACCTGCAGAGGGACACCGGTGATGCCTCAGGTCTGAGCTTTTCTATGTTTCAGGTTCTGTGCTGCTTTAGTGTGTGGGGCTGGGCTTCACATTATGGGATGGTGAGCTCTGTGCACAGAGCAGGGACACAAAACAATTCCTGCTCCAGCTGGGCACCAAGGACAAATGACCCAAATCTCAGCCCAGGAGCACAAACCCCGTGGGCTGCAGAGAGAAAAACAAGCAGGGTGGGACTGCCTGGGCTAAAGCTGGGATGGGACAATGAACTGCAAGGTGCAAATGGAGCAGAGCTGATCCCAGGGACAGACCCCGTGCCCATCGTGCATTTTGGGGCCATTTGGGTTCATCTTGGGTGCAGCCCTGGCTGGGCTCTGGTGCTGCCCAAGGTGCATCCATGGAGGAGATCCTTGGGATAAATCCCTGCTTTATTCTTTAGCTCTGACCAGCCTCTGCTCTGGGTCAGCCTGCACAAGGCACCACTGGGATCTTTGGGATTTGTCCCTGAAAACAGCAGGACAAACTCAGAGGAGCCCAGCAGGAGGTGAAGGATGTGCTCCCACCTGGGATTTTGCCCTCCTTTGGGCTTGGAACTGTTCCCGGAGCCCCTGACCAGCACTAGAACTCCCAAAATCCCTCTGGAGATGCCTCCTCATCCTTCCTGAGAGCTGGGAGTGCTGAATTTAGCACTTAATCCATCCTTTGCACCAGGATATGAAGGAGATCCAGGGCACAGCTTCCACGGAAAAACCAAACAGCCCCAGGAACTCAACAAAGCCCTTTTGTGCTGCTCTGCTCCCTGACCAAACAAAGCAGCACCTTCTGGCTGTCCAGGCCGACTTCCAGGCAGCTGGGAGCTCTCAGGAAAACTTGGGAGCTGCCAAGTCACCATTTCCAGGTGGGAGAGGGGCCATTCCCAGGGGGAGGAGGAGTGACAGATAAATAACCAAAGTAACAGATGTGTGGCAGCCCTTCAGAGCAGGGAAACTGAGACTCCTGGGGAGGAACTTCAGCTGCAGCAGAGCTGCTCCAGGGGCTCCAGGAGAGCTGGAGAGGGATTTGGACAGGGCTGGAACCAGGGAATGGCTCCCAGTGCCAGAGGGCAGGGCTGGATGGGAGACAGGGAATGAGGAATTGTTCCCTGAGAGGAACCCAGGGTGCCAAGATCAGCACATAATTACTAAACACTTAAAATACCCTTAAAAAAATTATCCTATGGATTTATCCTATTGCTTGTAAACATCCAACAGGCACAATATCCTGTATTTGAAACTATATTTATATCCTGTTTATTCAGCAGGACCTAAGCCCATGGAACAACCAAATTATTTTGCTACTGCATCATCTGCAACATTGCTGCTGGTGCATCTGCAGGCTTGGAGCCTGCTGGGTTTATGTGACACTGGTGGCACCACAAAATGGCCTTTGGAAAGATGGAACTTCCCTCCTTATCCTGCAAATTTGGTCATGAAAACTTCACATTTAAAAGTAGCCAAAGCTGCTGCTTGAGGAACGACTGGAATGTCCCCTCCATGCCCCTAATTCCCTTCATATCCCTCAAGGTTAGACTTTTTTTAAATTATAATTTAACCAAGGGCTCATCTCAAGGGTACCACCGAAATGCCAGTGCTGAATTGTGAATCCTGCCTGGATTCCCATTTTCTGGGTGGGTTTTAAGTCATGGGATGATGGGGAGCTTTGCTTGGGAAGTTCAGCGACACCAGGACCTGGCTGTGGTGCCCTGGAAGGCACCCTTGGCTCGGTGGCTGCTCGGAGAGGAAGGACCTTCCATGCCTTGGTCTCCTCCTGCTGCTGAATCCCTCTGGAAAAGAAACCTCCCCCTCTGGAAGCTGATCCTTCCGAAAATTCCCTGGGGCTGGTGACCCTGGAAGCGCCAGCTGGGGTTTTGTTAGAGAAGGAAAGCAAAATGACTTTTGTAGCCCCGTTTCTCTTCGCAGAGAAAAGCAAGGCACCGTTCTTCCCAAGAATATTTCTGGGTTTCGCATTCTCTGAACCTCAGAGAAAGGAAAAACAATTCTTATCGCCTTTGCTGTGCCTGTGTTTGTGCAAAAGCAAAATTAAATGTAAACGTTTGATTTCTTATATAAATTAATTTATATAAATTTATATAAAATTATGTACATTAATTTATCTAATTTAAATTTATGTATATATCTATATAATATTATATATTATATAATAATATATTTATATAATTTATTTATAAATTTATATACAATATATTTATATACAATATATTTATATAATTTATTTATAAATTTATGAATTTTTATACAATATATTCATATAGTTTATTTACAATTTTATGAATTTATATATATTATATATTTCTATAATTTAGTTATAAATGTATAGAATTTAAATTAATTTATATTATTTAAATTATATTTTACAATTATTTAGATTAATTTATATACATTTATATAACAATTTATTATATGAATTAAATAGAAAAATTTAATAAATAGAAAAATTTACCCAAAATAGTAATATTTTGTTTCCTTGGCCTATCAGGGCCAGGTGTGTGTGTGTGTGTCAGGACTGTCACTGACAGTCACAAAATGCTGGGCAGTTGTGCAGTTGAGTGCTGAGCAGATTCAGTTTAGATGTAATGTAATATAGTGTAATACAATATAAAATAATATAGTGTAATATAATATAAAATAATATAATGAAGTAATTAATTAGCCTTTTAATAAGATGGATCAGCTGCACCATTCTCTCCCCTCACTGGGGTTCCCTGCAAACCCTTTAGGCTTTCCCTCCCCACCAAAGAACATCACAAATGTTGTCCCCTCCTTGTCCCCAGGCCGTGGAGCAGCTGGGACTGTTTGGATCCCAAGGCCCAACCAAAGCAGGCAGGGATGTTGGGCTGGGGCTGCTGCTCCCATCCCTGCCAGCAGCACCCACCTCCCTTCCCTGGAAAAGCCAAATCCCATTTCCGCAGGCGGGAGCAGCCCCGGAGGGTGGGGAGGTCCCGCAGCCCCATTCCAGCATCTCCCTGCCCCACATCCCACACTCCCTGCGGGCTGGAGCTGCCTGGGGCTTCCTGTTTGGAACCGGGAGCAAATATTGCCCTTGGTGCGCTCCCAGCAGCCCCAGGAGCGCTGGGCGACTTCTGCTGGGTGTTCTTCCAAACATGAGCTGGGGGCACAGCCAGATCCTGCAGAAGAGGAGGAAAAACCACTGGAATTGCAGCTGTAGGGATACAGGAAATCCTGGCTGGAATTTCACTGGGAAGCTCTGGGTTTGAGCACCTCCACAGCAGGCTCTTCCCAGCCCCTGGAGTTCAGCAGCATCCCAGCTCTGTGGCCTGGCTGTGTGGGGCTCCATGAGGTGTTCCCAGCATCTGAGCCCCTTTTCACCCTGGAAGAATTTTGGGATGGGATTGTCCTGCCCCAGCTGCGGGAACAGGGGAAGGGGAGAGTAACAGAGAAGAGCAGGGCAGAGAGAACCTGGGATGGGATGGGATGGGATGGGATGGGATGGGATGGGATGGGATGGGATGGGATGGGATGGGATGGGATGGGGTGAATCTTAATGACCACCCAGTGCCACACCTGCCATGGCAGGGACACCTCCCACTGTCCCAGGCTGCTCCAATGTCCCCAGTGTCCAACCTGGCCTTGGGCACTGCCAGGGATCAGGGTGCAATTCCATCCCAGCCCCTGCCCACCCTGCCAGGGAACAATTCCTCATTGCCAAGATCCCACCCAGCCCTGCCCTGTGGCACTGGCAGCCATTCCCTGTGTGCTGTCCCTGCATCCCCTGGGAATTGTCTCTCTCCAGCTTTCCTGGGGCTCCTCCAGGCCCTGCAAGGCCACCCTGAGCTCAGCCCAAAGCTTCTCCTGTGCAGGTGAGCAATGCCAGCTGTGCCAGCCTTTCCTGCCAGCAGAGCTGCTCCATCCCTCTGCTCATCCTGGAGCCTCCTCTGGGCTCTCTGCAGCAGCTCCAGCTCCTCCCTGGGCTGGGCCAGGGCTGGGGCAGCTCTGCAGGTGGGAAATCACCTGTGGTGACACAGGGGCAGAGTTTCCTCACTGGCTGTGCTGCAGCCCAGGCTTGGTTTCTGGGCCCCTTCTCCTCAAGACCTGCAGTTTATTTTTTCTTTTATTTTTTCTTTTATTTTCTCTTTTATTTTTTCTTTTATTTTCTCTTTTATTTTCTCTTTTATTTTCTCTTTTATTTTCTCTTTTATTTTGCACCAGCTGCAGTTCCCTTTTCCCCTCAATGCGCCTGGATTTGGATTCCTAATGGACAGGATTTTTGTTGCTCTTGGCCCTGGAGTGTGAGCAGCTTGCTCCAACATTTTTCTTTTTTTTTTTTTTTTTTTTAATGGAGGTCCATGTGAGTTTAATAGTTTTTTTTTGTCTGCTCGAGCCCTGCTGTTGTCTCCTCACTTGTAGGGAAGCAGGAAACTGTGCCAGGAGTTTTCCTATTGAGGTCCAACAAAACACTGACCCGTGGAGCCAAAGGAATAACGGGGCCCCCCGTGGCCCTAAAGCAGCACTGGGAGCCTCATTAAAACTGATATGGAATTCAGCATGGAATCCTGGAATTAATCAACACTCCCCCAAGACAATGCAGTCAATTAATCAGGCACAAAATGCCCCGTCCAGATCACAGGCCCAAGGTTTGGATGAAAACCAAGCCCGAGAGAAACTCCCAGTTCTTGGTGGATCCTGATCCAAACCTAGGGCCTGGGGAGAAAGGAGAATCAAAATGGGGACATGTCCCTGATCCAAAGCTGGGGACTGGGGGAAATGGAAACCAAAATGAGGAAATGCTCCTGCTCCATCCCTGGGAACTGTGGGGGAAGGAGAAGCTAAAATGGGGAAATGTCCCTGCTCCAAACCTGGGGAGTGTGGGGAAAGAGAGAATCCAAAATGTGGAAATGTCCCTGCTCCATCCCTGGGGACTGGGGAGAAAGGAGAATCCAAAATGGGGACATGTCCCTACTCCAAACCTGGGGACTGGGGAGAAAGGAGAATCCAAAATGGGGAAATGTCCCTACTCCAAACCTGGGGATTGTGGGGAAAGGGAGAATCCAAAATGTGGAAATGTCCCTGTTCCAAATCTGGGGGGGAAGGGAGAATCCCAAATGGGAAAATGCCCCTGCTCTATCCCTGGGGACTGGGGAGAAAGGAGAATCCAAAATGGGGACATGTCCCTACTCCAAACCTGGGGACTGGGGAGAAAGGAGAATCCAAAATGTGGAAATGTCCCTACTCCAAACCTGGGGATTGTGGGGAAAGGGAGAATCCCAAATGGGAAATGTCCCTGCTCCATCCCTGGGGACTGGGGAGAAAGGAGAATCCAAAATGGGGAAATGTCCCTGCTCCATACCTGGGGATTGTGGGGAAAGGGAGAATCCAAAATGGGGAAATGTCCCTGTTCCAAACCTGGGGACTGGGGAGAAAGGAGAATCCAAAATGTGGAAATGTCCCTGTTTTAAACCTGAGGATTGGGGGGAAAGGGGGAAACTAAAATGGGGAAATGTCCCTGCTCCATCCCCGGGCACTGTGTGGCTCACATGGCGAGACTTTGGTCACATCCAGCCCAGAGTGGCCCTGGCAGCTTTAGGGTCCCTCCTGCTGGGACCACCTCACCTGCAGAGGGACACCGGTGATGCCTCAGGTCTGAGCTTTTCTATGTTTCAGGTTCTGTGCTGCTTTAGTGTGTGGGGCTGGGCTTCACATTATGGGATGGTGAGCTCTGTGCACAGAGCAGGGACACAAAACAATTCCTGCTCCAGCTGGGCACCAAGGACAAATGACCCAAATCTCAGCCCAGGAGCACAAACCCCGTGGGCTGCAGAGAGAAAAACAAGCAGGGTGGGACTGCCTGGGCTAAAGCTGGGATGGGACAATGAACTGCAAGGTGCAAATGGAGCAGAGCTGATCCCAGGGACAGACCCCGTGCCCGGCCGTGCATTTTGGGGCCATTTGGGTTCATCTTGGGTGCAGCCCTGGCTGGGCTCTGGTGCTGCCCAAGGTGCATCCATGGAGGAGATCCTTGGGATAAATCCCTGCTTTATTCTTTAGCTCTGACCAGCCTCTGCTCTGGGTCAGCCTGCACAAGGCACCACTGGGATCTTTGGGATTTGTCCCTGAAAACAGCAGGACAAACTCAGAGGAGCCCAGCAGGAGGTGAAGGATGTGCTCCCACCTGGGATTTTGTCCTCCTTTGGGCTTGGAACTGTTCCCGGAGCCTCTGACCAGCACTAGAACTCAAAATCCCTCTGGAGATGCCTCCTCATCCTTCCTGAGAGCTGGGAGTGCTGAACTTAGCACTTAATCCATCCTTTGCACCAGGATATGAAGGAGATCCAGGGCACAGCTTCCACGGAAAAACCAAACAGCCCCAGGAACTCAACAAAGCCCTTTTGTGCTGCTCTGCTCCCTGACCAAACAAAGCAGCACCTTCTGGCTGTCCAGGCCGACTTCCAGGCAGCTGGGAGCTCTCAGGAAAACTTGGGAGCTGCCAAGTCACCATTTCCAGGTGGGAGAGGGGCCATTCCCAGGGGGAGGAGGAGTGACAGATAAATAACCAAAGTAACAGATGTGTGGCAGCCCTTCAGAGCAGGGAAACTGAGACTCCTGGGAGGAACTTCAGCTGCAGCAGAGCTGCTCCAGGGGCTCCAGGAGAGCTGGAGAGGGATTTGGACAGGGCTGGAACCAGGGAATGGCTCCCAGTGCCAGAGGGCAGGGCTGGATGGGAGACAGGGAATGAGGAATTGTTCCCTGAGAGGAACCCAGGGTGCCAAGATCAGCACATAATTACTATACACTTAAAATACCCTTAAAAAAATTATCCTATGGATTTATCCTATTGCTTGTAAACATCCAACAGGCACAATATCCTGTATTTGAAACTATATTTATATCCTGTTTATTCAGCAGGACGTGAGCCCATGAAACAACCAAATTATTTTGCTACTGCATCATCTGCAACGTTGCTGGTGGTGCATCTGCAGGCTTGGAGCCTGCTGGGTTTATGTGACACTGGAGGCACCACAAAATGGCCTTTGGAAAGATGGAACTTCCCTCCTTATCCTGCAAATTTGGTCATGAAAACTTCACATTTAAAAGTAGCCAAAGCTGCTGCTTGAGGAACGACTGGAATATCCTCTCCATGCCCCTAATTCCCTTCATATCCCTCAAGGTGATGGTTTTTTTAAATTATAATTTAACCAAGGGCTCATCTCAAGAGTATCACCGAAATGCCAGTGCTGAATTGTGAATCCTGCCTGGATTCCCATTTTCTGGGTGGGTTTTAAGTCATGGGATGATGGGGAGCTTTGCTTGGGAAGTTCAGCTACACCAGGACCTGGCTGTGGTGCCCTGGAAGGCACCCTTGGCTCGGTGGCTGCTCGGAGAGGAAGGACCTTCCATGCCTTGGTCTCCTCCTGCTGCTGAATCCCTCTGGAAAAGAAACCTCCCCCTCTGGAAGCTGATCCTTCCGAAAATTCCCTGGGGCTGGTGACCCTGGAAGCGCCAGCTGGGGTTTTGTTAGAGAAGGAAAGCAAAATGACTTTTGTAGCCCCGTTTCTCTTCGCAGAGAAAAGCAAGGCACCGTTCTTCCCAAGAATATTTCTGGGTTTCGCATTTTCTGAACCTCAGAGAAAGGAAAAACAATTTTTATCTCATTTGCAGTGCCTGTGTTTGTGCAAAAGTAAAATTAAATATAAACGTTTGATTTTTTATATAAATTAATTTATATAAATTTATATTAAAATTATGTAAATTAATTTATATAATTTAAATTTATGTATATATCTATATAATATAATATATATCTATATAATATAATATATTATATATATTATATTTATATAATTTATTTATAAATTTATATACAATATATTTATATAATTTATTTATAAATTTATGAATTTTTATACAATATATTTATATAATTTATTTAAAATTTTATGAATTTATATATATTATATATTTATATAATTTATTTATAAATGTATAGAATTTAAATTAATTTCTATTATTTAAATGATATTTTACAATTATTTAAATTAATTTATATACATTTATATAATAATTTGTTATATAAATTAAATATAAAAATTTAATAAATAGAAAAATTTACCCAACATAGTAATATTTTGTTTCCTTGGCCTATCAGGGCCAGGTGTGTGTGTGTGTGTCAGGACTGTCACTGACAGTCACAAAATGCTGGGCAGTTGTGCAGTTGAGTGCTGAGCAGATTCAGTTTAGATGTAATGTAATATAGTGTAATACAATATAAAATAATATAGTGTAATATAATATAAAATAATATAATGAAGTAATTAATTAGCCTTTTAATAAGATGGATCAGCTGCACCATTCTCTCCCCTCACTGGGGTTCCCTGCAAACACTATAGGCTTTCCCTCCCCACCAAAGAACATCACAAATGTTGTCCCCTCCTTGTCCCCAGGCCGTGGAGCAGCTGGGACGGTTTGGATCCCAAAGCCCAACCAAAGCAGGCAGGGATGTTGGGCTGGGGGTGCTGCTCCCATCCCTGCCAGCAGCACCCACCTCCCTTCCCTGGAAAAGCCAAATCCCATTTCAGGCGGAGCAGCCCCGGAGGGTGGGGAGGTCCTGCAGCCCCATTCCAGCATCTCCCTGCCCCACATCCCACACTCCCTGCGGGCTGGAGCTGCCTGGGGCTTCCTGTTTGGAACCGGGAGCAAATATTGCCCTTGGTGCGCTCCCAGCAGCCCCAGGAGCGCTGGGCGACTTCTGCTGGGTGTTCTTCCAAACATGAGCTGGGGGCACAGCCAGATCCTGCAGAAGAGGAGGAAAAACCACTGGAATTGCAGCTGTAGGGATACAGGAAATCCTGGCTGGAATTTCACTGGGAAGCTCTGGGTTTGAGCACCTCCACAGCAGGCTCTTCCCAGCCCCTGGAGTTCCAGCAGCATCCCAGCTCTGTGGCCTGGCTGTGTGGGGCTCCATGAGGTGTTTCCCAGCATCTGAGCCCCTTTTCACCCTGGAAGAATTTTGGGATGGGATTGTCCTGCCCCAGCTGCGGGAACGGGGGAAGGGGGGAGAGTAACAGAGAAGAGCAGGGCAGAGAGAGAACCTGGGATGGGATGGGATGGGATGGGATGGGATGGGATGGGATGGGATGGGATGGGATGGGATGGGATGGGATGGGGTGAATCTTAATGACCACCCAGTGCCACACCTGCCATGGCAGGGACACCTCCCACTGTCCCAGGCTGCTCCAATGTCCCCAGTGTCCAACCTGGCCTTGGGCACTGCCAGGGATCCAGGGGTGCAATTCCATCCCAGCCCCTGCCCACCCTGCCAGGGAACAATTCCTCATTGCCAAGATCCCACCCAGCCCTGCCCTCTGGCACTGGGAGCCATTCCCTGGGTGCTGTCCCTGCATCCCCTGGGAATTGTCTCTCTCCAGCTTTCCTGGGGCTCCTCCAGGCCCTGCAAGGCCACCCTGAGCTCAGCCCAAAGCTTCTCCTGTGCAGGTGAGCAATGCCAGCTGTGCCAGCCTTTCCTGCCAGCAGAGCTGCTCCATCCCTCTGCTCATCCTGGAGCCTCCTCTGGGCTCTCTGCAGCAGCTCCAGCTCCTCCCTGGGCTGGGGCAGGGCTGGGGCCCCTCTACAGGTGGGAAATCACCTGCGGGGACACAGGGGCAGGGTTTCCTCACTGGCCGTGCTGCAGCCCAGGCTTGGTTTCTGGGCCCCTTCTCCTCAAGACCTGCAGTTTATTTTCTCTTTTATTTTCTCTTTTATTTTTTCTTTTATTTTCTCTTTTATTTTCTCTTTTATTTTCTCTTTTATTTTCTCTTTTATTATGCACCAGCTGCAGTTCCCTTTTCCCCTCAATGCACCTGGATTTGGATTCCTAATGGACAGGATTTTTGTTGCTCTTGGCCCTGGAGTGTGAGCAGCTTGCTCCAACATTTTTCTTTTTTTTTTTTTTTAATGGAGGTCCATGTGAGTTTAATAAAGTTTTTTGTCTGCTCGAGCTCTGCTGTTGTCTCCTCACTTGTAGGGAAGCAGGAAGCTGTGCCAGGAGTTTTCCTATTGAGGTCCAACAAAACACTGACCCGTGGAGCCAAAGGAATAACGGGGCCCCCCGTGGCCCTAAAGCAGCACTGGGAGCCTCATTAAAACTGATCTGGAATTCAGCGATTAATCAACACTCCCCCAAGACAATGCAGTCAATTAATCAGGCACAAAATGCCCCGTCCAGATCACAGGCCCAAGGTTTGGATGAAAACCAAGCCCGAGAGAAACTCCCAGTTCTTGGTGGATAGGGAAGGACCAGGATGTTTCAGCACATGTAATTAGCAATCAATTACTCATTAGGATTGCCCCACCAAGCAAATGGGGAGCACATCCAAGGGCTCTGACTCCCTTTGCCTCACTGGGCCCTTATTTCATTTTAAAAACAAAATTTAAAAGCCCTTTTGGGCTGTGGAAGAGGCAAAGAGCTCGTTCAGGCCCAGGGACTGTGGGGTCAGTCCCAAATCAGTGGGATATCATGGAATCCTGGAATTCCTGAGCTGCAGGGACACCCAGGGATCCCCAGTGCCAGCCCTGCCCTGCCCAGAGCCCACCAAGCCCAGCCTGGGCATCCCTGGCAGCGCTGGCCAAAGGCTCCTGGAGCTGTGGCAGCCTCGGGGCCGTGCCCATTCCCTGGGCAGTGCCAGCAGCCTCTGGGCAAGAGCCTTGCCCTAAAACCCAACCTAAATCCCTCCAGGCCCAGCCCCAGCCCTTGCCTGTCACCAGAGCAGAGCTCAGAGCTGTCCCCTGAGGAGCTGCAGCCCCAGGGAGCTCTGACCTCTGCTCCCACTCCCTGAGGGTTTGCCCTTTCCCTGTTGGAAAAGCCACCCTTGGTGCACAACCCCCAAAGTGCTGGGCGCAGCTCCAGGTGCCACATGGGACACAGGGAGGATGGCAGTGTCCTCCACGGAGTGTCCCAGGCTCCCAGGGCAGGGCTGGATGGGACGTTGGCAATGAGGAATTGTTCCCTGGGATGGAATTCCCAGAGCAGCTGGGGCTGCCCCTGCATCCCTGGCAGTGCCCCAGGCCAGGCTGGACACTGGGGACACTGGGAGGTGTCCCTGCCATGGCAGGGGTGGCACTGGGTGATCTTCAAGGTCCCTTCCAACCCAAACCATTCCATAATTCTGCGATTCTTTTCTCCCCTTTGAAAGCTGAATCCTCTGGAATTTTTTCCAGTGTTTCCCTGCTCCTGCCTGGGGATCCAGGACCTGCCAAGGACTGGGTTTTCCAGCCCTGATGGAGCATCCATAACTCTGATGTCACATTTCCAGGACAGCCACACATTCCATACCCCACTCCTGTTACTCCAGGATGCCTTTGGGTTTGGGGGTGCCAGGCAAAGCTTCCCAGAATCCCTGCAGGCAGGAATTAAACCCATGAGGGCTGTAAAATAGACACAGATCAAATATCTCATTCTTGAGATAGAAATTAACAATTGGAAAAAGAGGAGAAGAAAGGAACTTTGCTGGGCCCCATGGAATGTGAACCCCTGTTCCCATATTCAGTAGTTCTGTGGGAATCTGTGCTGAGTGCTGCCCAAAATTAGGGTTTTCCATGAAATCTCATTGTTACTCAGAAATCTCCTTGTAAAATCCACATTTAACTCCTGGAGAGTTCAACCAGGAGCACCCAGGAGCTGCTGCTTCAGGAGGGATGAGCTTGAACAAGTATCTCATCCTTGAGATAGAAATTAACAATTGGAAAAAGAGGAAAAGAAAGGAACTTTGCTGGTCCTAATGGAATGTGAACCCTTGTTCCCATATTCAGTAGTTCTGTGGGAACCCGTGCTGAGTGCTGCCCAAAATTAGGGTTTTCCATGAAATGTCTAAAATTTCCTTGTAAAATCCACATTGTCCTGGAGAGTTCAGCCAGGAGCTGCTGCTTCAGGAGGGATGAGCTTGAACTCCAGGGGAACATTGGGATGGCTGGGTGGAATTCTTGGTGGAAGGGACTGTGGGATCCCATGTCCAACAAAGGACAGCAAACCAGTGCCATGAGTGGGAATGAGGACACCGGGAATCCAGCCGGGGAAAAGCTGCTCTCCTAAGGAGTGCTGCTGCTCCTTAGGGGAATTCACCAGCTGGGAAAGGCTTTCCTCCTTCCAAAGGCTGAGCTTTGGGTCTGGAAAGCTCCAGATCCCCCCGGGTGAGCCCAAGGTGGCTGATCAGCCCCAGGGTTGGCACCACAGCCCAGCAATCCAGGGAAAAGTGCAGGAAGGGAGCTCAGCCAGCTGCCTCAGGGGCTTTCTTATGCCCCTGCCTTTCAGATGGACACCAAAAACAAAAAAGCAAAAATAAAAACCTTGGCCCTTCCTTTGTGAGGAGAACAGCCTGGGAATATTTATTATTAAAAGGAGTGATGGAGCAGTTTCCATTCTTCTATTGTTCCTGCTTTTTTCTTCTTTTCTCCTTGTAAAAACACCCGAATAAAAGCAATTTATTAAGAACTGGCTTCGCCTCAAAATAGTTCCCCTTAATGTGAATGCTCTTAGTGACTCTGTAAAATTTATTTACAGTTTCTCTTTTTGCTCATTGTTTGGATGGACCATAGGACACCAATAAAAAAAATCAAGGAATTATTTATGCTAAACAGATGGAGCATTGGTGATAAGCAGCAGCTGGGCCTGATAAGCTGCATTTAACTCGGGGTTTTCTTTGTGCCCACAGTTTGATTTTTTTTTTTGGAGCATTTTTTCTGTCATTCAGCTCCCTTGGTATTAATGGGACGTTAAATGTGGAAATCGAAGTCCATGTTACTGAAAGAGTGAAGAATAAAGGATGAGCATCACCCTCAAAGTGCTTTCTGAGCATCCTGGTGACTCCCAATGCTTTTCCCACTTGGGAAGAGAAGCAAGAGTGAAAAATAAAATCACAAAAACCAAAGGGAGTTTAAAACATAAACCCAAGGGGAATTTAAAACACAAACCATGGGGAGTTTAAAGCACAAACCCAGGGGAGTTTAAAGCGCAGTGTGGAAAACGTCAAAGAAAGAGCAGAGAGTGCAAACCCTACCTGGATTCCCTCCAGAGAGGTCCCTCCAGGGCTGCCAAATAATGGAACCGTGGAATATCCTGAGTGGGAATAAACCCCAGGGATCCCCCAGTGCCAGCCCAGAGCCCCCCAAGCCCAGCCTGGGCATCCCTGGCAGCGCTGGCCAAAGGCTCCTGGAGCTGTGGCAGCCTCGGGGCCGTGCCCATTCCCTGGGCAGTGCCAGCAGCCTCTGGGCAAGAACCTTGCCCTAAAATCCAACCTAAATCCCTCCTGGCCCAGCCCCAGCTGCTCCCTGGTGCTGTCCCTGTGCAGGCAGGGAAGGACACAGAATTCCCACTCCAGGAGCTCCGTGCTGGGTTCATGATCCCTTCTCCCAGGAGGAGCCAGGCTGGCCTGCGGGTGGTCTGGACCACGCTGTCCCTCTGCAGCCAAGGACATCAAAGCAGGAGAGCAGGACACAGCTGGATGCTCCCCACCCTCCTGCCAGGGCTCTCCTGCACAATCCCTCCCATTGATGTTGTTTGGGCCTCATCCTAGAAAGGATCCCGTGAGCTCCGAGGGGAAGAGGAGGTGAAGGGAGAGAGAGAAAAACAAAACTGCCCCAATAAATTTGGTCACTTATTGTCCCGAGGAGAGAGCTGGGCCAGGTGCAGGGCTGTGATTAGGATCAGGTGCTGGGAATGGCTCCAAGGCTTCAGCTGAGCTGACTGCAGAGGCAGCTCATTCATCCTCAGACCTTCACCTTCCCGGCAGTGCCTCAGTCATGGACTGGAGAGGGTCAGAGCCTTGGATTCTTGGAATGGAGCAGAAGATTGGAAATATTCTGGGCTGAGCCCCAGCTGGGATCAGGAGAGGGATTGGGATTGTGTCCCTGTGCCCCTCAGGTGATTCCCCACCTGCAGAGGGGCCCCAGCCCAGGGAGGAGCTGGAGCTGCTGCAGAGAGCCCAGAGGAGGCTCCAGGATGGGCAGAGGGATGGAGCAGCTCTGCTGGCAGGAAAGGCTGGCACAGCTGGCATTGCTCACCTGCACAGGAGAAGCTTTGGGCTGAGCTCAGGGTGGCCTTGCAGGGCCTGGAGGAGCCCCCGGAAAGCTGGAGAGAGACAATTCCCAGGGGATGCAGGGACAGCACCCAGGGAATGGCTTCACACTGAAAAATTACAGGTTTAGATCAGATACTGGGAACCATTTCTTCTCTGGGAGGGTGGGCAGGCCCTGGCACAGGGTGTCCCTGGATCCCTGGCAGTGCCCAAGGCCAGGCTGGACACTGGGGACAGTGGGAGGTGTCCCTGCCATGGCAGGGCTGGCACTGGGTGCAGTTTGAGGTCCCTCCCAACCCAAACCTGTCTGGGATTCCCCGACATTTTGAGTTTCAAAGCCCTGGGAGCAATATTCCCAAGAGAACCATCAGGGTCAAAGCTGGGCTTTCTGTAGAAAGCTTGAGTTCCCTTCAGCCATGCCAGGTGAGGAAACCATGGGTTGGTACCAGGCTTTTGAGGGAGAAGCTGGTGAGAAGATGACTCCAGGTGTGTGCTGGTATCCCTGACTCATGAGATGCACACATGAGTTTTGTTGGGAAAACAAAGAGTGGAAAAAGAACCCAGAACGGTTTTTGTGTCCCACCTGCTGCCAATTCCCAGCTTGTCCTCCCCACAGAACTGGCTGGGAATAGCTGTCAGGACAATTCTTGGACAGAAAGGGCTGATAAATCTTATTAAAGACAATCAAATGGGAAAAGAAAAAAAAGGACCAAATGATTCTAGGTCCTTCCTTCCCTCAGGAAAGCAAGGAGCATCCAGAACAGCTTCCAAATATTCCACTGGATTTGCACCCACCCCTTCCACCCCTTTGGCCTGGGGGCATGGAAGGATTTCACAGGTTTTTGTTATTTCAGTTGCAATAAAATTCCCCGTGAAGGGAAAAAAAGCATCCAGGTGAAAGCATTCCAGATATTGCCGGCTTCCTGTCTCCTTGGGAAAACTTGGGAGAGGGAAATGGACACCAGGCTCCTGGGCTGGATCCTTCCTCAGGTGTCTCCTGGTTCTTTTACTCAATCCTTTGTTCTGGGGGCATCTCCACCCGCTTGGGTGAGGAATTCAAACCAGAGGCTTTCCCAGAATATCCACATTTATGGAAGCTTCCCTTCCCTGGAGGAGAAGGAGTCAAACCCCCAGGGATTGATTTAGAACTTTATGGAGCTGAGCCAGAAATTCCGAAAAAAAACAACCAAAAAAAAAAACCCCAGGGTTTTTTGGCCATAAATCAGCTGAGCTGGTGGATGTGAAGAGACAGCTGACCAAAACGAGCCACCCAGGGCTGGATGAGTGGGAAGGCAATGGAAAAAAAGTTTGATTTTTGCGAGCTGTGTCTCCTCATCACTTGGAGGTCCCTGTGGTGGTTTTGTTTCTTGACATTGTCAGTAGAAAAGAAAAGGTTGTGGGCGGGAGGAGAAGTGTTCTGAAAGTTTTGTTCTGATTCTTATTACTCTTTCATTACTCTTTCTTTTAGTTAATAAATTTGTCTTTATACCCTTTTAAGGTTTTAAACGTGTTGTATCTTTCTCCTAATCCTCCCTCACAACAAGAAGTGAATACATCAGTAATGAGCCAACACTAAACCCGCCACGCTCATTTAGTCCATTAGCCAAGAAATCTCAAAATTGGAAAAAAATCTCAAATTAGCGAACCAAAGCCACCACACAAAATCAGTGTTTCCACCCAACTCCAACCTAAACCCACCCCAGTCACTCAGGTGCTTTTCCCTGTCCCATCCTGACTGATGGGGAAATGTTCTGGAATTTCCTTCTCTTTTCCATTGGAATAGTTTGGACTGTTCAGTTGGAACCAAAGCTTTTTGCTTTGTCTTTTAAGTGCCCAGCTCTTGGAATTCCAGTAATAGAAAAGACACTTCAATGGATGGAAAATGCTGAATAAACACTGGGATAATTCCAATAATATTGGAACACCTTGCACTGGACAAGCACAGCCCTTGGAAGTGGCAGAAATTCCCTTTCCAGAGGTAGATGGATGGTCCCCATGCCTGAGCTTTCCAGCAGAACCTGCACAAAAAGAGCAGAAATTGGTTTAAAAGGCTCCATCCCAAGTCCCTTTGTCCTTCTGGCCCAGGGATTACCCAGAGTGACACAAATTTATCCAACAATCCAGTGCATCCAGTCTGGGACAGGAGGGATTAGGAAAGTCACCAGCTCATCTCCACACGAAATTCCCAAATTATTGCTAATAATTTTGGGGAGTCCAACACTCCCAGAGCCCCTGAGAGCAGAACTGCAGCCAATTTTCCTTTATTTTCCCCCATTTATTCCCTTTTTTATGCCTTTGGTGAACTTTAAAAGGAGACCCAAATTTGTGCCCAGTCAGGAGCACCTGAGCATTTCAACACCCCTGGAATTCTCAGGATGGATCATGAACAAAGGGCTAAAATAACTTCAGCAGGGGAATAAGGAGCTGGTTTGGTTTAGGGTAAATTTGGGAGAAAATTTTTGAAGGGTTTTTTTTTTAAAGTAAATATAAGTGGGGTTTTTTAAAAATTAGTTTGGGAAAATATTTTTTGGAGAAAACTGGAAAAAATTTATTTATTTAATAAGTAAACTATTTATTTGTTAAAAAAGAATAATATTGAATAATAAAATTATTGGCTGTTTTGAAGAGATGATAAATTTAGAAAGGCTTTTTTGTGAGCTGTAGTTTGGTTTATTTAGGATTTTTATTAGTTTTTTGGGGGTTGTAAATGTTGTGGCTTAGGCTTAGTTTGGTGGGTCATAGGTGTGGGCTGCTGGTGGTTTTCTGGGTGTCTAGTTTAGAGTAAGTTTAAATAGTTTTAAGGAAAAAAAAAAAAAATTACAATTTAGGATTTTTTTTTTGTTTTTAGTTAAAATCTATTTGGCTTATTCCTGTTCCACAACAAAGATGAGAGCTGACCTTTCCTTCCTGGGAGAGGACTTTAGCAGGATGATTCCCTAGGGATGAACTTTAGGAGAAGTATCCCAGCGCTTGTCACCCTCTGTGCTATGGCAGAGTGGGAGGGAGGCACAGATTCCTGCTGCTTCAGGGGGCTTTTGTCACTGCTCAGTTATTTCCTGCTCATTTGGGGATCCAGCTGGATCCCAAGCCCACCTCCAGCCTTGGGAATGCAGGATATCAACCCACACCTCTTTGGAGGTGAAGTTCTCAGAGCTTCAGGCTTCTCTGTGCAGGGAGCTACACTTTTGCCAAGACAATCTGACCTTCTTTTATTTCAGCTCTTCCCCTCCTGGACTCCCTTGGGGCAGTTTGGGAAGTTGGGATGGGCATCCATGGCTCCCATGGGATCACTGTTGCCTTCTGTTGCAAGGCAAGGCGACCTGGTTTCGTAGAGCAGCACGGCGACCCAACCTCGCCAGGGCCGCTCGGGCCAATGACGGACGCAGACACCACTGGGGTGGACGGTCCAAAGGCCTTTATTGTCTCATCTCGTGGGGTTATATAGTTTAGGGGACTTCATTACGTCAGGAGGGGACTTACAGTACCATCCATGTTAGTATGGAGTGGAAAGTTTCCAGGCTTAGGGGGGTTACATTCCTTGGGTGATCTCTTATCTCAGGGGATTAAGGGGAAGGGAGTTCTGCCGCTTTCGTCACATCGCGTGGTCTTCCGCTCTGCCTGTCCCTGCCTGCCACAGATCACCCCAGCCCAGAGTTATCTCCCGGCTTTGGGAAGGATCTGGTGCTCTCCTGAAGTTATTGGATGGTGAACAATCTGCCCAGAATTTTCTGGCACAAAATGGATCATTTGTCCTTGGTGCCCAGCTGGAGCAGGAATTGTTTTGTCTCCCTGCTCTGGGCACAGAGCTCACCATCCCATAATGTGAATCCCAGACCCACACACTAAAGCAGCACAGAACCTGAAACATAGAAAAGCTCAAACCTGGGGCACAGCAGGAAAAGGGCTCGGAGCAGGGAATGCTCAGCCTTGCAGCTGGACAAGGAGGGAATCCTGGCCGGGTGAGCATCACACGGGACAGGGAACCAGGAAAAAGCCTGGAAATTCTTCATGGGACTTGCAGCGTGTGGGAGAGGGATTTGTCACAGGAGTGTGGAGGGACAGGACAAGGGGGAATGGTTTAAACTGGAAGAAAGTGGATTTAGGTGGGATTTTGGGAAGGAATTGTTCCCTGGCAGGGTGGGCAGGGCTGGGATGGAATTCCCAGAGCAGCTGGGGCTGCCCCTGCATCCCTGGCAGTGCCCAAGGCCAGGCTGGGCACTGGGGACAGTGGGAGGTGTCCCTGCCATGGCAGGGGGGGCACTCCCTAAGGGTGATCCTTAAGGTCCTTTCCAACCCAAACCAGGGATTCCACAACACATTTGGGAAGAGTTTCCCCCTGGTGAGATGGGTTTGCCTTTCCCAACTCTCCCTCTCCTTAGGGATCTGTGAAAAATGCCAATCACTCATTTTTAAAATTTTGAAAGTTTAATAGTAATGAAATGGTTATAGAAATAGTAATACAATTAGAGTAATAATAATTTGGACAATTTGGATTAGGACAATATGAGACAACAGAAACAAAGAGTTACAGACAGCCCAGGTACCTTTTCTGGGCAGCATAAGCCCAAAAAGGACCCACGTTAACAGAGGATTAACCCTTAAAAACAATAACCTGTTGCATGTTCACGCACCTCATCCATGATGCTTAAATTCCATTCAAACACAGGATTCTGGCTGGGCACTGTCAGCTGCTCCCTCTGAATCCTAGCAGCACCTTCGAGGTGGGCAGAAGTTCATTTCTCCTGATAATGGAACAATAAATTCTCTTTCTCTTAAAGATTCGGGTGTCCTGTGGCTGCTATCTGGTGTGAGTCCTTTCTTTAAAAAGTATCTTACATAGCATCGTTTCTATTTTAACATTTTTTATAACCTAAAACTATATTTAACACACTACTTAAGAGAATTAATACAGCATTACTTTCTAACACGACACATACAATATTCATTTTAGTATTTGCCAAAAGCCAATCATAAAACAGGCATTTTTTTTTCACAGATCACATCCCCAGAGCCTTCCCCAGAGCCAGCACAGCTCCCCTGGCCCCCTGTCCATGGAGAGGCAGGGAAATGCCCCCTGCTCACCCCAAAGTGTCCAACTGTTCCGTTAGCAAACCAAAACCACCGCACAAAATCAGTGTTCCCACCCAATTCCAGCTAAACCCGCCACAGTCCCTCAGGGGCTTTTCCCTGTCCCATCCCGAGTGATGGGGAAATGTTCTGGAATTTTCCGTGTTCCACGGGTAAATTCATTTATTTTCTGCTCCTCTGCGTCTTTCTCTGACACTTCCAGGGATGGGGAATCCAAAATGCCTCCAGGAAAACCCAACTGGGCTGCTCCTGTCTCCTCCTGAAAGTCCCCACAAAATGGGCCCTGGTTGTGGGGGAGCTTCCAGAGGCTTTGGGAATAACCGCAACAAAAAATGAGCAGCACTTGAGAAATTCAGTGATCCCAGAAATTCCCCTTTCCCAAGGCTGGCTCCTACACCTTTAGACTGGTGGGATAAATTTCCAGAGGAAAATTCCCAAGAATTTCTTGCTCTGTGCTGGGATTTGATTGTCTGGAGCTGAGCTTTGGGAGCAGGAAGGGGAGGAGGGAGCTGCGATTCCTCTCACCCTCTAAATTCAAATAATTCTGGATTTTTTGCATCATTGCCAACACTTTTTATTCTGGAATGAGCAAATCACAAATTAGAAATTCAGGCTGGGATTGCTTCCTTCCCACTGCCATTGCTTTCCTCAAATTATTGCCACAAATCCATCAAGGGCACAGCAAAACACTGGAATTAAGCTGGAATGAAGCTACTCTTGAAGGGTTTTAGATATTATTATTGATATAAATATAAATATAAATATAAATATAAATATAAATATAAATATAAATATAAATATAAATATAAATATAAATATAAATATAAATATAAATATAAATATAAATATAAATATAAATATAAATATAATTATAAATATAAATGTAAACATTGTTATTCTATATCTCCTGGGAACATTTTCCTCTTCCTAAGGATGGAGAAAAAGGATCCTTAGACACCTGAAAGAGCAAGAAAAAATCTGATATAATATAATATAATATAATATAATATAATATAATAAAAATATAATATAATATAATATAATATAATATAATATAATATAATATAATATAATATAATATAATATAATATAAATATATAATATAATATAATATAATAATATATAATATGATATAAAAATATAATATATATAATATAAATGATATAATATAATATGATATAATATAATATGATATAATATAATATAATATAATATAATATAATATAATATAATATAATATAATATAATATAATATAATATAATATAATATAATATAATATAATATAATATAATATAATATAATATAATATAATATATTATTATTATTATTATTATTATTATTATTATTATTATTATTATTATTATTATTATTATTATTATTAAGAAGCTATGTCTGTCTTCCCTCTATGTATTAATAATTTGATTTGTGGCCATTTCCAAAAATAAAGGAAGTACCCAAACTTGTGAATGGCTTTTAAAATCATCTGGAAATTTGAAAGCATTCCTTGAATTGGTTTTTAGGGTGTGGAATTCACGTGGAATTATTACTAAACGATTACAAAATATTACTAATTATTACTCAATAGTTCTGAGCCAGGATGGTTCTTTACTTTTTACCATTAAGATGGGTAATAGGATGGAAAACCGTCATTTGATAATGACATGGAAAATAAAATACATTCCCTGGGAGTTTAAAGAGAGAATGGCGGGATGAGTGGGAATATTAGGCTGGAATAAAGGGGATTTTTCCTCAATTTTAATTTAATTCTTCAGGACTCTGCAGTGCCTCATCCCCTGGGACAGCCAGCAGCAATGGCAGCAGATTCCTGACACTCCAGTTATGCAGCAGCTCCTATCAAACTCTCTTATCACTTCCCAACCCAGCTGAAATAGGAACTTTTTTCCTGTATTTATTTGCAGCAAACCCAAACACTGAAAAAGGCTGGAAAACCCCAGAGACCAAGGGAGGTGTTGGATTTGATCCAAAGGGAAACAACTCCATTTGATTTGAAATGAAATCCTGGCTCGCTCAGAGCTGTTTGTTACTGGGAATCGCAAAAATGGGAATGTTTCACGTTAGAGCAATCAAAATATTCCTGGTTTTCCCCTCCTTTTTTTTTTAATCCTATTTGGGGCTTGTTTGTGTTTTTGGCTGAAGGAATTGGGTGAGTTTGACATGACATTTCATGAAGGCTGTGGGAAGGAAAACAGAAGGAAAAAGAGGGCCTGAGAATGATCCAGGGGCTGGCAAATCACTCCTGGAATGACAGACAAGATGGATGGGCAATAGGAAATAACCCAGACTTCCCAGGTTTGGGAATATTTTTAAGAATCTCCCAGTTTCCAGCACACAACCATTCCCAAAATCTCATCCCTGACTGGGTGAACAGGATCCTAAATCACCTCCTTCCCTTAGTGATGGAATAAATTCACTTTCCTTCTCCCAGAGCCCTGGAATCAAGGGATGAAATTGTCATTAAATTTGGGGTTTTTTGCTGGGAAAAAAAGTGGGGACGGATGGAAAGCCAGTGTGTGTGTGTGGGAAATATATAAAATTGTATTAAAATTACATAAAATATTATAAGTATCTTATAAAACAGATTCTACAAATTCTGTACGTTATATAAACATAAACCATGAGGAAAACGGAACGAGAAGAGAACCCACAAAAATCAGGAGGTGACAGAAAAGATGAGGGGACAAGAGGCAGAAGGTGCCACCTGAAAACAACATCCCTGCCACAAATTTCTGCCAGCAGGGAAGGATTCCCCCCCTCACACTCAGCCTGGCTTTATCCAGGAGTTTTTAATTCCCCTCTCCCTGGAGAATTCACTGTTCCAGTTGTGGAAGGTGGCTCTTAATCCCAAATCCCAAATGAATTTGGGCTTGGCAGGAGCTCCCCAAGGTTCATTTGTCCCTCACAGCCAGACTCCATTTTGTGAAAAATTCAGCCATTGGAGCTCTCAGTGGAGCCAAATTCCTTTTCCAAGTTGTTTTCAAGGAAATTTGGAAATGAAAAAGTTTGAAAAATCCCAAGGTTTTTTGGATTTTAGGGTTCCTGGCCCTTTTCAGGGCCTGGGGGATGTGCAGGAGGTTGCAGTGCCTCAGGACTTGGGAACTGCAGGAATTTTGTACAAACTGCTCCTTGTGGAACTTCCTGTCACATCCCCACACTGCCCTGCTGGATCTCCTCAGGAACTTCTCCTAAATTTCCCCAAAATAAAAATAAATAATATAATATAATATAATATAATATAATATAATATAATATAATATAATATAATATAATATAATATAATATAATATAATATAATATAATATAATATAATATAATATAATATAATATAATATAATATAATATAATATAATATAATATAATATAATATAATATAATATAATATAATATAATATAATATAATATAATATAATATAATATAATATAATATAATATAATATAATATAATATATATAATATATAATAATATATATAATATAATATAATATAACATAACATAACATAATATAATATAATATAATATAATATAAATAATTTTATATTATAATTTTATTATTAATAATAAGTTATTTGCTGATTATTATTGAATATTAATTCTTAATAATATATTAATTATTATATATTCATTTTATAATATAAAATAAAATTATATAATTATGACTAATATTATTATTATTATTATTACTACTACTACTACTACTACTATTATTTTGTTCCAATATCTCCTGGGAACAATTTCCTCTTCCCAAGGATGCAAAAAAGGGTCCTGAGACATCTGAAAGAGCAAGAAAAATCTGATTTCATAATACTATCCATGTTTAATAATATTTATTCTCACTAATAAAGTACATAAAAATAGGGAAAACAAGCCCTTGGGAATTGCAAGGAAATAAAGAACAACGTGGAATGGGCATCCTCAAAGATCAGGAGCAGGGCAGAGCATCCTTCAAACATGGATTTCAGGAGGAAAACCTTTCTCTGAAAGTCATCTCTCCCTGGAAGAAAAATGTGGGATTCCCATGGGAATGCCCACAATGGGAATCACCCCAAAACCTGATTTCTGATTTCCACACTCCAGCCCTGTCCCAGCCTTGGCTGGAGCTGCTGTGTGGGAACCCAGCACATCGCTTGGGATGCTCTGAGTCACCGAGAGAACCCTTGGGGGCTCGGGGGTCCTGGAATGTTGCCAAATGCACCTGGTGGCTTGACTTTGACCCTTTTAGGGATGTGCCACCTCTGTGTGAGGATCTGGGAATTTCTAAGGTTTAAATGGTGCAGGGATGACACATTTGCAAGGTAGAATGTAGCTTTTGGGATTTTGGTACAGGGGTTTATGGAGGCAAGATGGAGGATTTAGGCTCGGCCTTGTGGTCTTTTCTCCTTCTTCTTGGCATCCATCTTCTGTGTGATGTTGGCACTTACAGATTGGTTTAGAGTAGAAGCTGACTGTGTAACAAGGGTGAAAGGTATTGGGGAAAAAAGGTAAATATGTTATTTGTAGTTTTTACTATAAGACGACACGGCCGCCCCGTGGGCAGGCAGAGTGCTTGTGGCTGCCCTGCTGAGCTGACCTCGTCAGGGCAGGAGAAAGAATTTCATAGATGAGAAATAATAAACAACTCGAAGACCGAACTACTGAAGAGTCCAGTCTCGTCCTTTCAGCGCGGGCTGCCCCCGAACCATCCCACGCATGTCCGGCAGAGACAGCCGAGCGGACACTGCTGCACCCTCATTTCCCATGGGAAGAACGTGCAAAAATTCCCCAGAATTTTGATGCATTTCCACAGAAAATTATCCTTCCTCCCTTTGGGAGTGCCCTGGCTCTGGCTGCAGCTCTGGGATGGATTTCCAGGGCATTGCTGGGGATGCTGCTTCTCTTTTAGTAAACACCTGATACATTTAAGGAAGCAGATTAGAACCCAGCAGGATTAAATTTTATTGTCCATGTATGTGATCCTAATTTTGAGTGGATATTCAATTATCTAATCTAGTTTAGGTCAAATAGCATGGAAATATGTCGACAGTTAACTTCTAGGGGAAGTAAAGTCTTGCTTTGACAGAAAGTTCTAATTGCCACCCAGTAGATCCATTAACTGATCCAGCAGTCTCAAAGACAGCAGATTTATTCTCATAATACCTGCAGGGCTGGGGGTGCCAGAAAAATTCCATGTATTCCTTTCATCCCCCTCAGAAGTTCCCTGTTTTCCAGGAAATGCCAATCCAGTTAAAAGTTTCCCTAGATTTCTTCCCTCCTTCCACCCAAGGGGTTGTTTGGACCATTTGAGCAGCCACAAAGAACAAATCAGTGAGAGGAAAAGGGGAATTTCTGTCTCCCACAGGAATAATTGGTACAATGGATGGAATAACCCCACTCTGAGTTTATCCATGGCTAAAAGCTTCCGTTTGGCACTGCTGCTTTGGGCTTCCCAGGAAGATCCTCCAGGCCAAAGAGTGAACACCAGAAATGGGAGTTTATGTGAACGAAGCCTCACCTTTCCAAGCCTGTCCTCCCCTAAAGGAATCATGGAATGGTTGGGTTGGAAAGGGCTGCAGGACCATTTAATCCAGCCTGGGCAGGGATATTTCCATGGCACCTTCACCCTCTCCAGGAGAAAGAGTGGCCAGCAGGCAGGGAAAGGAGTTTAAAATAAATTTTAGAGCTGGAAAGCTCTTCTTTCCCCTTATCCCATGGAATAAAGATGGCTAAAATGTGGCCTTGATGTCCCTAAAGCCAGGCCCAACTCCCAACATTTCATTCCTGTGCAAACCCCCCATCCAAGATTGACATCAAATGCACAGATTCCATTTTCCATTTCTGGTTTTGCTGCAGAGGAGCCTGAGGTCACCATCCAGATGGGAAATTATTCCAAGTTTGGCACCAAAGGCTGCTCTGGTCTCCCACTAAACCATTTGTCGTGGTTATTTATTGGATCATTTCTGAGACCAAATTCTGCTCAGAGCTAAGCAAGAGTGACCCCCCAAAGGCACAGGAAGGAGCAGGATCGCACCCTGAAACACCTCCAGAAGCATTTGGAAACACCTTGGAATTAATTTTATATGCACTTGCTCAGGGTCTGGATGTTCTGGATGGGAAATAAATGAACGATTTTGATTGGAAATATGGAAAAAGTTTTAGTTGACACAATCAGAATTAAAAACCAACCAACCAAAAAAACCCAAACCAAAGAAACGAATAAACACAAACACCTCCCCCCTCAAAAAAAAACCCCAAAACAAAAACAAAAAAACCCACAAACCCCCCCTAAAAATAAAAAAAATTAAAAAACATTTAAAAATTGAAAAATGACATTTAATTTCCCAAGGATTTGGATCATTCTATTTGCCCCAGTAACTGGAATTTTTTTCCAGGCAATGAAAAGGTTTGGGAGTTTGCACATGGCAGCACAACCCCAATTCCTTGAGTGCCAGATATTGCAGAGAATCCCAGGATCAGCTGGGATCCCACAGGAATTGGCCAGTGCAGCTCCTGGCCCGGAGTCTGGGATAGGTCCAGGAATGATCACAGGAACTGGGTTAGGCCTGGGAGGGAGCTGAGCCTGGAGCAGAGCTTGTGATCATGGGTCAGGTGTAGGAGGGAGCTTGGAGGGGATGGAGGCTCCCACTGTAAATCCCAACTGTCTAAACCCCAGCTCTGCAAATCCCAACTCTGTAAATCCCAGCTCTATAAATCTGCAAATCCCAGCTCTGCAAATCCCAGCTCTGCAAATCCCAACTCTGTAAATCCCAACTCTGCAAATCCCAGCTCTGCAAATCCCAACTCTGCAAATCCCAACTCTGCAAATCCCAGCTCTGCAAATCCCAACTCTGTAAATCCCAGCTCTGCAAATCCTAGCTCTATAAATCTCAACTCTGTAAATCCCAACTCTGCAAATCCCAGATCTGCAAATCCCAGCTCTGTAAATCCCAGCTCTGTAAATCCCAGCTCTGTAAATCCCCACACTGTAAATCCCAGCTCTGCAACTCCCAAATCTATAAATCCCAGATCTATAAATCCCAACCCTGTAAATCCCCATACTGCAAGTACCAACTCTGCAAATCCCAGCTCTGCAGATCCCAGCTCTGTAAATCCCACTCTGTAAATCCTAGATCTGTAAATCCGAACTCTGCAAATCCAAACTCTGCAAATCCTGAACTCTGCAAATCCCAGCTCTGTAAATCCCAGCTCTGCAAGTCCCAGCTCTGTAAATCCCAACTCTGCCAATCCCAGCTCTGCAAATCCCAACTCTGCAACTCTGTAAATCCCAGATCTGTAAATCCCAACTCTGTAAATCCCAGCTCTGCAAATCCCAACTCTGTAAATCCCAACTCTTTAAATCCAGATCTGCAAATTCCTACTCTGTAAATCCCACACTGCAAATCCCAGATCTGTAAATCCCAGCTCTGCAAATTCCATCTCTTCAAATCCCAGCTCTGCAAACCCCAGCTGTGCAAATTCCAGCTCTGTAAATCCCACACTGTAAATCCCAGATCTGCAAATCCCAGCTCTGCAAATCCCAGCTCTGTAAATCCCAACTCTGTAAATCCCCACATTGCAAGTCCCAACTCTTTAAATCCCAGATCTGCAAATTCCGACTCTGTAAATCCCCAGATATGTAAATCCCAGCTCTGCAAATCCCAGCTCTGTAAATCCCAACTCTATAAATCCTCATACTGCAAAACCCCACACTGAAAATCCCAACTCTGTAAAACCCAGCTCTGCAAATCCCTGAACTGCAAATCCCAGCTCTGCAACCTCTTCTCTTTAAAGGGGAGCCCCAGGGAGGAAGGGCTTGGAGAACATTTGGAAAAAGCTCAGAGATGAACCCTGATGGTGGAGGAGGAGGGGGTGTGAGCCAGGAGGGAGGGCTGGGATTGGAGGGAGGGATTTTGTGGAGTGTCCTGGCCCATGGAAGGAGGTGGGAGCGGATGATCCATGAACCCAAATCATTCTGTGATCCTGAAAAAAACCAGCCCAACCCCATCGTCCCTGGGAGCTTCCAAAGCAAAACGTGCAAGGCAAACCTTTAATTTATCAGGGTTCATCCTGCTGATCCCACGTGGAATAAACTAAAAGAGCAAACCGTTCCCTGCTGGATTTTCTTTCCTTGAGATCCAGGGTGGAAAGCAGCAGAGAACATTTTCCTCTGGTGGCTGGACACAACTCAGGGAAAGAGAATTCCTTGGTGTTTCTAAGGGATTTGAAAAGCTGACTTCTGGGCAAGAGGGAGCAAAGGATTCCAGGAGAGGAAGAACTCCATGGAAATCGCTATCAAATCTCTGCCTTTAGTTATCACAGGAGGAAATCATGGACAGACCAAGCCTAGGGAAAAAGGAATCAATACAGAGGAAAAAAGGGAATCAGTTGGAAGCAGAATCAGGAGCTGAGGGGGGAAATGGAGCAAAATTTAAAAAGGGAAAGGAGTGCAAGAGGAAAAGGAAGGAAGATGGATGAAGCATGAACAGATGTGAGGAATGAATTGCTGGACAATGCCCAGAAACATCTGAGAACTGGGAAAAGAGGCAGAAAAAAATAAGCCAAAAAGCACAAGAGCGCTGCTTTTATCTCCTCAGGATTTGTTTGTAGCTGTTCTGTGAACCTGACTTTGCTTTCCAGAACCACTCAGGAATTTGGTTGGAAGCTGTGAACAAATCCCACCTCCGGGAGGTTCTCCTGTTGTTAACCCCACTCCTGTAGTGATGTCCCCACTCCATCAGGGCTGGTCCATGGAGATTTTCCCTCTGCTGTGGCAGTTGCCACGGGAGCAGGAGAAATCCAAACCAGCTCCAGTCCTCACTAAGAGTGAAATGTGGGCAGCAGGATCCAGGTTGATGTCCTGAATTCCTTGTTCTCTTTAGCAGGAAAAGGAACATCTCCTGGGGCTCTGCAGCTGAAGAAACATCTTGACACACAAAGGAACTTCTTTATTTTCACTTTGTATTCTGCCCTTTTGTATCTTTGTGAAGCAATTCCTCATCCCAGTCGTTCCAGAGGGTGGAAAATCTTTGTTCCTTTTGAGGATTTTCCTCAGGCTGGGAGTTTTTTATCCTCTGTAGTTAAAAAACCACCCAAACACACACCCACACCGTAATTTGGGATTTAATCATCATTGGAATCCTGGAATCACTGGATGGGTTGGGAGGGACATTAAGGATCATCCCATCCCACCCCTGCCATGGCAGGGACACCTTCCACTGTCCCAGGTGGCTCCAAGCTCCATCCAAGCTGGCCTGGGACACTTCCAGAGATTCAGGGACAGCCACAGCTGCTCTGGGAAACCTTTTAGTTCTCCTAAAATCCACTTTAAACAGACCCACCTTTGCTTTCCACCTATAATTTTTTACGCCTTTCCTTCCATGAGGCCTCAGCTCCCTGAGAGGTGAAGAAACACTTGATAAATTATAATTAATCTTGTGAAGAGCTCTCAGCCCCAGGTGCTGGGGCTCTTCACTTCTTTGCCAGAAGTGTTTATGGGATAAACACTTGTGGGATTAAAAAAGCACAGCCTGAAAATCCCAGAAATGCCCTGACCTTGCATCTCCAGAGGGATGAGAGGTCCCTGTGTGACCCCTGTGCCCCCCTGGCAGAGGGTTTGTCCTGGAGTTGTGTGACACAAATCCATGAGGAGCAGGATGTGTGTTTTTCCAGGTGCAGCTGGAATACTTCAGATTCATTAGTCCAGGTGTTAATGAGTTTTTGTGCAGTGCACTTACAACACACAGTTACAAATGTGCTTGTAAGGGAGGGGTTAAACTGAGTCCTTTATTTTGTGGAAAAATGAAAAATCCTGATTTGTCTCCTCCTGGTTTTTCCTCCAGGCACTTAAAAAACCCTTCCTCCTCTTCCAAGGCCTTTCCTGACACTCTGGAAGAGATTATGCAAAGCAGATTTTCATGGAGTCATGGAATGGTTTGGGGTGGTAGGGAATTTAAAGGATCATCCTATTCTGTTCCATGCCATGGCAGGGACACAGAATTCCCAGAATCCACAGAATTCCCAGAATGACCAGGTTGGAAGAGACCTTCCAGACCATCGAGTCCAGCCCAGCCCCAACAGCTCAACCCAGCCCTGGCCCCCAGTGCCACATCCAGGCTCTGTTAAACACACCCAGGGATGGGGACTGCACCACCTCCCCGGGCAGCCATTCCAGAACTTTCTCACCCTTGCTGGAAAAGCCTTTTCCCTGCTGTCCAAGCTGTATTTCCCTTGGTGCAGCTCGAGGCTGTGTGCTCTGGGTGTGTCAGTGCTGCTGCAGACAGAGCCCAGCCCCAGCTGGGCACAGGCCCCTTGCAGGAGCTGTGCAGAGCCATGGGGGCAGCCCTGAGTCTCCTTTTCTCCAGGCTGAGCACCCCCAGCTCCCTCAGGGCTTCCTCACAGGGTTTGTGTTCCCTCTCCAGCCTCGCTGTCCCCTCTGCATGTGCTCAGTGTCCCAAGGTCCTTCCCAAGCTGAGGGGCCAGAGCTGGGCACAGCACTCCAGGTGTGCCCTCAGCAGTGCCCAGTGCAGGGGCAGAATGACCTCCCTGCTCCTGGGACAGCCAGGGACAGACCCAGGGACAGACACAGGGACAGACACAGGGACAGCCAGGGACAGACCCAGGGACAGCCAGGGACAGACACAGGGACAGACACAGGGACAGAATGACCTCCCTGATCCTGCTGCCACTCCAGTCCTGACACAGGCCGGGAGCCATCGGCCTTGTTGGCACCTCCCGCTGTCCCAGGCCGCTCCCAGCCCCAATGTCCAACCTGTCCCTGGTCACTGTCAGGGATCCAAGGGTTTATAATCAAAAATCCCTGACTGATTTGGGCTGGGAGGGACATTAAATCCCACCCAGTGCCACCCCTGCCATGGCAGGGACACCTCCCACTGTCCCCAGGGTCCAGCCTGGCCTTGGGCACTGCCAGGGATGCAGGGGCAGCCCCAGCTGCTCTGGGCACCCTGTGCCAGGGCCTGCCCACCCTGCCAGGGAACAATTCCTCATTGCCAAGATCCCACCCAGCCCTGCCCTCTGGCACTGGGAGCCATTCCCTGGGTGCTGTCCCTGCAGGCCTTGTCCCCAGTCCCTCTGCAGCTCTGCTGGAGCCCCTGCAGGCCCTGCCAGGGGCTCTGAGCTCTCCCTGGAGCTGCTCCTCTCCAGGTGAGCACCCCCAGCTCTCCCAGCCTGGCTCCAGCCCCCCTGGACTCATCCCAACATTCCCACACCTTTCTTGGAGCACCCCATGGGCCACCATCCCATTTTTCAGGACAGGTCCTGTTTCCATCCTGGAGAACTGCTGAACTCCGGTGTAGCCATGACATTTTCTGAAAAATCCCTTTGCCAGGATTTTTCTCCTGAGAAGCCGAAAGCCCTCAGAGGAAAAGAAAAACAATAATTATCTGCTGCTGTGGAATGCAACAGGGGCATCTTGGACTGGTCTCATGTGGTTGTTTTTAATTAATGGCCAATCACAGCTCAGCTGGCTCGGACTCTCTGGTCAGTCACAAGATTTTATCATTCCATTCCATTCCATTCCATTCCATTCCATTCCATTCCATTCCATTCCATTTCTTTTCCTTGCCAGCCTTCTGATGAAATCCTTTCTTCTATTCTTTTGGTATAGTTATAATATATAATTTTCTTTTAATAGAATATATATCATAAAATAATAAATCAGCCTTCTGCAACATGGAGTCAAGATTCTCATCTCTCCCCTCGTCCTGGGACCCCTGTGAACACCCCCACACTCCGGAGCTCTTCAACAACACCAAAAATGAGGAAAATCAGCTTGGCCCGAACCCCCTTGCTGCTTAATTGGCCTGTTAATTACCTAAATCCCTTTATCCACAAGGGATATCCCCGTTCCATCACTTTTATAGCGTTTAACAGTGGAAGTTTTATAATTTGGAAGATCCTGTTTCAAAATAAAACGAAAATGAGCTGATTTTTCAGGGATTGTCCCATGTTCAGAGATGTTTGTGTGTCCTGCTCAGCTGCCGTTTAGGAGAATTATTTGCTGTCTCCAATGCCAAATAAAGCTGTTATTTCTTATCAATGATGAGGATTAATTTAAAAAAATCAAATTTTAAAATTCCCATTTTTCACCCTGCCCTTCCCCCACAACTGAAAATTATTTGAAATGTAATTATTTTATGCAAATTATTATTTATAGTCTTTATTTTTTGCTGTAAAAAAAAAGGCTATAAGTAATAAGACCAAAAACAATCAATTTTGCAAAGACTTTTCCCTTTTCTAAACTTCCTGATTTTGCTGGATTTCTTGGAATACACTTTATTTTTTCCTTGGAGAGGAAATTCAAGACATATTTTAAATTTCTGAAGCCTCCTGTCACCCTAATTTATAAAATATAATTTAATTTTCTTAAAATTGTTACAGATATCAGTGATATCAATAAAAAACCACTGGGTTAATGTCATAAATGACTGCAAAAATTATTTTTGATGAAATTTTTATCCTTTTTTTTAAGGAAACCACACGTGTGTATTCACTAACTTTGCATTCTCATTGCGACCTTTTGAAACAAACTTGACAGGAATTTCCAAGATATTCAGTTCCCCCAGAATTCCACGGCTGGCAGTGCAGGAGACTCTTGGATTAATGTAAATGACTCCAAGGGATTATTAAGCACCAGAGAAACCACCCCAAAAAAAGAAGATGGATCAGGGAAAACAATTCCTTCTCTGTTCTGGAGGATAAAAACAATTTCTTTGTGTCTCTCCATAATTCCCTTTTTTTTTTGGACAGAGCAGAATATTCCTGAATGTCCCCATGCTTGAAAAGCTCATTTTGGACTCCAGCACCAACATATCAATGTTTTCCATTGTTTCTCTTGGAGTGGGAAGGAAATTCAGTTATTCCCAGGGAGTGGGGTAAATTCTGGGATGGCACAAGGGATTCCTTGGATCTCCTCCCTCCTGCTCTGTTCCTTGGGATTGCTGAGGCCTCCTGGGCAGAGCAGAGTGTACAGCTTGGATTGGGGTGAGAAATCCTTGTGGAAAAAATAGAAATTAAACTAAAACAAAATAAATTATATATTTTAAAATATAATATAATATAATATAATATAATATAATATAATATAATATAATATAATATAATATAATATCATATAATATAATATAATATCATATAATATAATATCATATAATATAATATAATATAATATAATATAATATAATATAATATAATATAATATAATATAATATATATAATATAAAAATAAATATAATATAATAAAATATAAATAATAAATAAAATAAAAATTATTAGGTTATTATTTAATTAATTATATTTATTATATTATTTAATAAATTATAATACTATTGATTAATATTATTAAATAGAAAATTATAATATAATATAGTTATATAAAAAATATAATAAAATTAAAAAATTATAAATAAATAATAAATAAAATAATAAAATAAAATAAAATTGAATAAAATAAAATATAATAAAATGTAATGTAAAAATAATAAAAAAAAGATAATTTATGTTGATTTTTTAAATAATTATATTTATTATATTATTTAATAAATTATAATAGGTTATAATAAGAATATAATAAGAGAAAATTATAATATAATATAGTTATATAAGAAAATAGAAATTAAAATTAAAAATAATAAATAAATAATAAATAAAATAAAATAAAATAAAATAAAATAAAATAAAATAAAATAAAATAAAATAAAATAAAATAAAATAAAATAAAATAAAATAAAATAAAATAGAAAAAAAAAAGAGAAAATAAATAGACCAGGCCTAATTCCAATACCCTCAGATCTTGAAAGTCCTTCATTAAGCCAGTGACAGAGTTGAGGCAACTGGAACTGAGGCCATGCTTATCCCAGTGATGGGAACCTCCTCTGGGGATGTTTGGGAATCTCCTCAAGGAATGTTTGTCCCAGTGGGAATTTCTAAGTGTGGGAAGCTCTTTAGAGCAGGTAAACAGAGAGGAAAGTTTGGATGAGCCATGGAGGGGCTTGGCAGCTGCTTTGGAATAACAAATCCAACTTTTAATATTCCCTCGGCACAACCTGGAGCTCCTCTGAGCTATTCCAGTGGCCACTTGGAATTTCTGGGAATTATAAACACTTGGAACAAGAGGCTCCTTGTTATGTTTGATGAGGGGTCTGGTTAAATATCAGGATGTTGTTCCTGACTGGGAGAGGGGAAACTCAGCACAGAATCCCAGAATGGGATTGGGAGAGCCCTTCCTTCCCTTCCTTCCCTTCCTTCCCTTCCTTCCCTTCCTTCCCTTCATTCCCCACATTCCCTACATTCCCTTCCTTCCCTTCATTCCCCACATTGCCTGCATTCCCTACATTCCCTTCATTCCCTTCATTCCCTTCATTCCCCACATTCCCCACATTCCCTACATTCCCTACATTCCCTTCATTCCCTTCATTCCCATGGTTAATTTTGGATCATTTTGCTGGTTTAGCTTCCAGGCCTGTTTTCCTTGGATTGTCGGGATCTCAGGATGCTCAGCAGCAGTTTAATGAAATTAAGTCAACAGAGATTTTTTTATTGTCATTTTTTTCAGTGATGTTGCAATTTTCCCCCTTGGACAAATGCACCGAAGAATTATTTTCTGGTGGGACAGGATAATTCCATGCAGGAACTGTGTTCCAGAGGAAAAGTCAAGCCCAGACTTTTATACAAGGCAGTTGGACTGGCAAAGTTACAACATTTGAGATTAAAATAATGAGTTTTCTCCGCAAATGATGTTTGTTTGTACATAAAAATATTGGATTTTGTAGGAATTTTGTCCAGGCACAAAATCAGACTAGGAAAAAGACTAAAAGGAATTTCAGAGTCTTTTATTTCATTTAAAGGTTCACAATTAACCCATTTACATTTAAAAAAGTTGTCCTTAACAGGCTCCCATCCCTTCCATCCCAGTTTTTAACCATTGTGCTGCTTCCCTGGGCTGCAAGGGGAAAAAAGGAGTGAAATTGGGAGGTTTTGTGTGTTATTCTCTATATTTTTCCCTTTTTTCTGGTGCTAAACCCCCCCAGATTGCCTCGAGCAACAAAGCCAGGCTTTGGCAGGTCAGTCCTAGTTAAGGGCATATGGCTCCTTATTCCCTGTGGGAATTCAGCCAGAAGTCAGCCAGAAAATCCAGATTCCCCTAATTAACAACAGCCAAACATTTGGCTAAAAAAATCATGAGGGTTTTTTGCTGTTGCTTGTCTGTTTTGTCTTGGTTTTGCGTGGCTTTCTACCCATTTATCTGTCTTTATTTTTTTAGGGATAAAACCAAGGAAAAAACCCATAACACTCTGGGATTGATGGAGCAAATTATGTTGCAATTATCCTAACGATGTCTTTGTGATTTTTTTGGGAAAATGTTTGGGTTTTACTACGACCCTCCTTGGATTTGCCATAGATTTCAAGAAGAATTGAAATAAATTTTGTTGGTTGTAAATCATCATTGGGGGACTTTTTTTTCTGAGGGAAGCCAAACCACTCTTAGATGGTCCAGAGGAGGCTACAAAATTGAGGATCCCACTGGGAAATTGGGAAGGTCGGAGCACCTCTAATAAAAGAAAAATGGGAGAGTTGGTGTTGGAAAGGAAAAGGCTGCAGGGAGACCATCTGCACTTCCAATATATGGAAAAGAAAGATGGACACAGACATTTTCCCAAGGTCTGGATTGACAAAAATCAGATTTGAATTGGACACGAGCAAGATATTTTTTGGGACAAGAATGGAGAGACACTGGAACAGTTCCAGTGTGGCTGCCCCTGGATCCCTGGCAGTGCCCAAGGCCAGGTTGGACCCTGGGGTTTGGAGCAGCCTGGCACAGTGGGAGGTGTCCCTGCCATGGCAGGGGTGGAATAAAAGGATCTTTGAAGGTTTTTTTTCCAAACCAAACCACTCCATGAATCTGGGATCAACCATCCCAAAAAAAAGAGTGTCCCTTGGGATTGCCACAAAAAGGGAACATGAGTTGTTGGGAACGTGACCAAGAGAAGCAGCTGGGAGGGATTTGAGGAGCCCTGATCTGCTCCATTAGCTTGGGCATGGATAAATCCTGGATTTCCTCCTCCATGGAGTGTCAGACTTGCCCCAGATCTTCCCTTCCCTCCCTCCCCAGGCAGCAGGACACAGGTGACTACCAGGGACAGGTTGGAGCAGTTGGAAAGCTCTGGAATGTGCAGGGAGCTCCAAACCATGGCTGGGAAGGTTCCTGCACGCCCCAGTGGCAAAGAAACCCTAAAACTGCTTTATCAGAGCCTGCAAGCTCTGAGCTGAGCCCATCTCATCATCCCTCCCACCTGGAAACATCGTTCCCTGCTGGAATTCCCTTCTGCACCATCCCCCTTCCTCCTGAGCGACCTCCTCTTCCTCCCATTGTGCCGGAGCCAGCATTCCAAGCCCAGCAATGATTCAGCAAATCGGGCACTGCAGATCCCCAGCTCCTTGTTGGATGTGGAGAGCAAACGTTATTCACATTCCCAGCAGTTCATTAAAAAAAAGCTAAATCAAGACGTTGCTGAGCTTTATTTTCAGTCTGTTGCTTCCAAAGGCTTAATAAGAAAATCCTGGTTTCCTTAGGGATGATTCACTCAGGCTTTGGAGGCTCTGGAAGGGACAGAGGCAGCAGCAGTGATTTGTGAGCTCTGGAAGGGAAAGGCAGCAGTGGAGCCCTGATCCCAGCCTGGAACGCTCCTAATAAATAATCCCGAGCTCCCAGCCAGGTCCCAGGAGCTCTCCCAGGCTCTCCCTCCACAGCAACCTCAGAGGTCCTGGAAGAACCTGGCAAGCTCAGCCCTCCCTGCCCTCCTCCACAGCCTGGCTGCCAGTGCTCTGGAATAAACCCCTAAATCCCTGTCCTCTTCTCTTCCCATGAGAAACCCTAAATCCCATCCCATCCCTTCTTCTCTTCTCTTCTCTTCTCTTCTCTTCTCTTCTCTTCTCTTCTCTTCTCTTCTCTTCTCTTCTCTTCTCTTCTCTTCTCTTCTCTTCTCTTCTCTTCTCTTCTCTTCTCTTCTCTTCTCTTCTCTTCTCTTCTCTTCTCTTCTCTTCTCTTCTCTTCTCTTCTCTTCTCTTCTCTTCTCTTCTCTTCTCTTCTCTTCTCTTCTCTTCTCTTCTCTTCTCTTCTCTTCTCTTCTCTTCTCCTCCCTAAATCCCTGTCCCTCTTCCCATAACAAACCCCTAAGTCCTGTCCCTCTTCTCTTCTCCTCCCTAAATCCCTGTCCCTCTTCTCTTCTCCTCCCTAAATCCCTGTCCCTCTTCTCATAATAAACCCCTAAATCCCTGTTCCTCTTCTCTTCCCATACCAAACCCCTAAATCCCTGTTCCTTTTCCTCCACTCCTGCTCCTGTTCCCTCCTGTTCCCTGTGTCCCTCCAGCCCACCCTGGCTGAGCTGTTCCTGCCAGGACAGGGGTGACAGCAAAGTGTTCCCCAGAGGGGCCTGGCCTGCTGAGCTCATCTTGGCCTGAGATCCAGGAGGAATTTTCTCCCTAAAAAATCGGGAATTTGGGGGTGGTTCCACTCCTCCGTCCCAGCACAGGCTCTGCCCTTCTCAGCAGGATCTGGGCACTTCTTCCATACCCAAATCCAGCTGTGGGGAAGACCTGGGTGATTTTTAAGGCTCTTTCCAACCCAAATCATTCTGGGATTCTCTGATTCTATTTCCCTGATGATCCCAACATCTTCCTGTTTCCACATGGACGGGGAAGGACTTTTTGTAAGGGCATGTACAGGACAAGGGGAGGGCAGGGCTGGATGGGCTGTTGGGAAGAAATCCTTCCCTGGCAGGGTGGGCAGGGGCTGGGATGGAATTCCCAGAGCAGCTGGGGCTGCCCCTGCATCCCTGGCAGTGCCCAAGGCCAGGCTGGACACTGGGGACAGTGGGAGGTGTCCCTGCCATGGCAGGGGTGGCACTGGGTGGGCTTTAAAGCCCCTTCCAGTCCAGACCATTCCATGATTCCAACCTCCGTGATCCTGGGGCTCTGGGATTCAGTTGCTGTGCCCATCCATCCCCCAGGACAATGCCTGTGGCCAAGCAGGAGCATGGAAATCCATCCTCTCCCTGATTTCCAGCCCCTGACCCGGAGTTCCAGAACAAACCCCAACCCTCATTGCAGCCTCCATAATCCAGGGGGGTAATTGTGGGGTATGGGGAGGGGGGAACCCAAACCAAACAAGTTATTCCTGCAGATTTGATGAAAGGTTCTTGGGCCAAAGGGTTTTGCCTGAAACCCAGGAATTTTTCCTTCCCTGCTCCAACTCCAGCGCAGCCAATTGTGTGTGGTTTGTGCTGTTGCTGTGAACATTCCCTGGCTGTACAAGAGCAGGGCTAATTAAACTCTCCCAGCTATACATTAATTAGTAATCAACATAAATAATCATAAAAACACCACCCTTTGATGGCAGGACTTGACCAATTCCAACAGGGTTTGGCCCAAGGGAGCATTCGAAGAATTTGGCCATAATCTGCTTTTTTGCCAACCCTTGAAGGAGTCCTTTCCCTGCTCAGCATGTTTTTCTTCAAGAGATTATCCTCCTTCCAAGCCAATTAACTGCATTCCAACGAAAACAGGGAGAATTTGAAATAAATGATACCAGGCTGTTAGTAAAGAAAGAGAGAGGGGGAATGAGAACACACTTGAGAGTCCGAAATTGCGGTCACTTAAATCAAACCCCTTCTGTGCACAGCTGAAAACATTTTCTCTCCTCAAATCCTGACATTTTACCACAGGAAAAGGAACAAGGGCATTAAATCTTGCAGGGGTTTTCACTTGTTTGGGTTGCCAGAGTGGCTCTGGTTCTGCCTCACGTTCTGAATGTTTTAACAAAGATGTTAATTACCCAGTTCAGGGACAGAACAATCGGGGAAAACAGAAAAAGAAGGAGAACACGAAATATTCTGAGCTGGGAAGGACCCACAGGATCATTGGGAGCAACGCTTGAGTATGGGGATCAAATCCAGTTTTCTGTGGAACCAGAGCTGAACAAAGTGCAGGATAAACCCTCAGGAATTTGGGAACAGTGGCTGAGGGCATCCCTCACCTTCCCAACACCTGAGGGGAACCCAAAAATCAACACTGGGGGTCTGGGACAAGGTGTTCCCACAGCCATGACCCAGGAGCTGGGAGAGCAGGAATATCCCAGAACTTGGACATTCCAAAAGGAATTTGGATCTTCCAAAGAAATTCCTCCCTGTGAGGGTGGGCAGGCCCTGGCACAGGGTGCCCAGAGCAGCTGGGGCTGCCCCTGCATCCCTGGCAGTGCCCAAGGCCAGGCTGGACACTGGGGCTGGGAGCAGCCTGGCACAGTGGGAGGTGTCCCTGCACCCAGTGGAACTGGGTGGGATTTAAGGTTTCTCCCAACCCAACCCATTCCATGATTCCATGAACTCTCATCCCAAGGGGTCTGGCTTGCTTTGACAGCTGCTCTTGCTGGTGGCCCCACCAGAGGTGCCCCTGGGGTCCCCTCTGTGGGACCAGCAGCTGCCTCAGGAGTGAAATTCTCCAGGAAGCTGCTCCCAGAGGGACTTGAGCCACAAAGAGGATGAGAACTGGCCCAGCCTTGAGCACTGAGGAGAAAGAGGCCACTGGAAGCTCTCCCAGGCTTCTCCATGCAGGTCTGGTTGAGCACGAGGGAGATCCAGCTGGATTCCCTGCCCAAACCCTCCAGAGGAGGCAGGCTGAGCTGGGAGCACCCTGGAGCTCTCCCCCAGTGCCTTCCCATGTCCAGCAGCCCCACAAAGGCAGAACCCCTGGGAAAGGAGAGCTCCTGTTGTCACCACCAGGGCTGGAGCAGTTTGGATGCCGATGCCCAGCCGCGTGGGCACCCAGCTCTCAGGGTGGAATTCTGGAACCTCAAATTCCCATCCTCAGTGGAGACCCCGCTCCTGCATGGAAAGGCAGAGGCAGCTCTGCCATCCCTCCTCCCCTCCCGCATGGATCCACCAGGAGTCCATTCCCATGTCCAAAGGCTGCATCCACACAGGGCTTTGAAAAGTTTTCCAGGGCTTCCTTAGGTCAGATCCCAGCCTGGTGTGTTCCACATCCATCCTGTGAGGAGCCCCTGCTGTTGTTATTTCTGGTCCCTCAACACTCTGGCCCAGGGTCCCTTTATTTTAGGAACTGTCCCAACAAATTCTTTCACCAGTCCTTCCCTCAGGGACTCCCCAAACTGGAGAGCCTGAAATCCTCCAGGATCGTCTGGCCCTCCCACTTCCTGCAGAACATCTGCTTACATCAGGATTTATGGATGTGAGAAATTAGCTGCAGTTCCTCCTCTGCGGGCTGAGATCCCAGGCAGCTTTCCCCGAACCATCCATCACGGGGCTGCTTCCATGGAGCATTCCCAGTTTGTTAGGAAGGATGAAAGTTTGACAAGGAAGTCTCACAGATGTGTGTGCTTGGCAGAAAGATTTTGGAATGTAGAGTCTGAAGAAAGAATAGAGATGGAAGCAAGTTTTGATATAGAAGGAAAGAATTGCTGAGCCAGTCTCACTGGATAACCAGGGAGGCACAGGGTGTGTTGGTTAGAAGGGGTTTTATGGCTTAGAGCAAAGGATAAACCCACCCCAAACAAGAAGATGTTTTTACCAAGCACAAAGAGAGCACAGGCAAACAAGGCAGCAAATGTGGCAAGTAGGAAAAAGGTCTCAGAATTTTGCACTGCAGGAAAACTGAAAAACAACTTCTGGCTTAAACTGTGATGTACTGACTGTTAGTGACTGGAGAGCAGTGACATGGATATGGTAATTACAGTTATGGTGGGCTATAGGTAATGGTTAAGGTAGAGATTGGTTCTGCTGTATTAAGGTGCTCAGCAAAGAAAATTATATAATGCATTGTAACCTAAAGAAAATGATATAATGCATTGTAACCAAAAGAAAAGTAAATAATGCAATGTAACCTAGAGAAAAGTAAATAATGCAATGTAACCAAAAGAAAATTATATAATGCACTGTAGCCTAAAGAAAAGTACAGAATGCAATGTAACCAAAAGAAAAAGTCTATAATGCATTGTAACCAAAACCAAAGGGTCTCCAGGCCTGCCTGCAGCTGGAGCTGACAGCTGTGGGCACAGCTCTGTCACCCACCACCCTGGGCTGCTGGAACTCTTGGATGCAATGCACTGCAGTTTGTACACCATAAACTGCATTTTGTACACAATAAACTGCAGTTTGTACAAAATAAACTGCATTTTGTACACAATAAACTGCATTTTGGAGAGCCCCTGGAGTCCCGCATCCCTCATTTCAGCTCTTACACCAGTTCCCATCTCAGCTGTGGTGACCACCAGGGTGTTCCCCATTGGAAGTTTCCTCACGGTGGCTCTCAAGGGGCTCACAGATGGAGCCATGGCAGGGCCAGCTCCCAGCTCAGTGCATGTGGGAGCCCAGGAGATTCCTCTGGCTGCCCTGGAGGTCTCAACCCCTGCCCAGGGGGCTCAGAGACCTCAGCACAGAGCCCAGGACCCCCCCGTGCCTTTGATTCAGCCCTTGGAAAAAACAATTACCAACCTTTATATGAAGAATTACAAGCCACAAAAGTTTAAGTAGAATAATAGTTAGTTTGTCACAGGGTGAAAAAATAGATTTTTGGGGTTTTTAGAATGGGGGTTCAGGGAGCAAGATGGAGGGATCTGGGCATGTCCAGCCTTTCTCCTCCTTCTTGGCATCCATCTTTTGGGTGATGTTGGCATTTTTAGATTGGTTTGGAGTAGAAGCTCACTGTCTAACACAGGTGATGGGTATTGGGAAGTTATGATAAATAATGTACATGGAGTTTTTAGTATAAAATACAACACCGCCTCTCAGGCAGGCAGAGTACCTCTGTCTGGCCTCAGCAGGTCAGAGAAAGAATTTTATAGATAAGAAACAATAAACAACCTTGAGAATGAGAACTGAAGAGCTGTGACTCCTTCTTCGACAGCTGGGCTGGGAAAAGAGACTTTGTGACACATCTCAGGGTCACTGAAATCCCAAAAAGTGCAGGAATAAACTGCAGATCCTGGGGAAAACCACAGCTGGCAGGACTTCTCCATCCTCCACATCTCAGGGGTTTCACCTCCCAAAAAGAAGGCACAGTGAGGAGCAGGGAACATTCCCATCCCCGAAAATGCCCCAGGCCAGGCTGGATGGGGCTTGGATCAAGCTGGGATAGGGGAAGATGTCCCTGTCCATGGAATGAGATAATCTTTAAAATCTGTTGTTTGGGGTCACAGGGGTTGCAGGATGAAGAGAGAGATGAGAAGGCTGACTCCATAATTAGAAGGCTTGGTTTATTATATTATATTTTATATATATTACATTATAACTATACTACAAAGAGATAGAAGAAAGAAGTTCTCAGAAGGCTAAGGCTGAGAAAAGAAAAGAAAAGAATGATAACAAAGGAGCTGGCCCCGACAGAGAGCGAGAGCCAGCTCTGCCATGACTGGTTAATAAATCCAAACACCCATAGAAGGCCAATCACAGGCTCACCTGCTGCATTCCACAGCAGCAGATAACCATTGTTTACCTTTGTGGCTGAAACTGCAGCTCTCAGAAGAAGGAAATCCTAGGAAAGGATTTTTCACAAAAGATGTCTGTGACAAAAATCCCTCCCAATCCAAACCATTCTGCGATTCTCTAAGCTCTTCAAGCCTAACTTTCTATTTCATCAGGGAATTCAATCCACCCTTCCCTCTCTTCCACATGGACTGGGCTGCCTCTTGCTGTCCAAGATGCAGGAGGAGCTCAAGGCCCCCAAGCTCAGCTCCTGTGGACTTCTCCCAGCTCAAAGAAGAGCTCCCCGATGCCTCTGCCCACCCAAACTGCACCCCAGCAGCCTGGATTCCAGGGAATTTTCACTCAGGAACGGTGCTCCCCTCTCTTGGCCAGCTTGGAAGTTCTAATGAGCCTCTTCTGGCCAATTTTTCTTCATTCTCTCCCCAGCAATTAGCTGGACAGCCTCCCTGGATTCCTGCATTATCCTCTTGCTTGCTGAGGCAAATTTAATAAAGTTTCCAGGAGAAAACATCTCCCGGACAAGCTCCAGTTGCGTTTTCTTTTTGCCTTTGATGCCTCCCAGGAGCAAGTCTGGACTGACAGGGCTCCCAGCAGTCGAATTCCACCTTTATTTCTGCCTGCCTCCCTTCCAGGGGAGCTGCTCCAAAGGGAGGTTCAGGCTCCCTGGCAGATCCCACGGCTGGTGAAGCGTTCTCAGCCTCCTTCCACAGCTGGGGCTGCAAATCCGAGCCCAGCATCCACGGATTGCTTCATTTATCTTGGAAAGTCTCCTGTGGATGTGCCTGGAACCGAAATTTTCTCAGCTCCTCGCTTCTGGTGGGGCCCCCCTTTTTATTTTTAATTTTTTTTTTTTTCACTTCTCCCATCAAGAATTGAAGCCAAATATAGAGATTTCTTATCCTGCATCGTGATCTAAATAAAAACCAGGCCACAAATCATATTTTTGAGGCTTTTTTTTCCTTCTAGCAACTCTCTATTTTTTTTCCTGAGGAGCAAATTCTGTCTCACTCTTAGTTGCTCTTGGGCTTGTTTACAGAAAGAGGAAAAAAAAAAATCAGTGCCAACTGCAGAGAAACCCTTTGGTGAGATCCTGTTTACAAAGGGTGCCCACCAAGTCCTGTTTCCCAGGGAAAAGATGAGCAGGAGGCAGTGGCAGAAAACATTTTCCTGCCCACAGTTGCTGAGTCTCCCCCTCCTGTCAGTCCTGTTTGTTTTTCCAGGACACATTTAACTATTTCTGGGGTTTTTTTTCTCTTGCACAGTGACTCCACTTTGGAGGAGTGAAGTCACTCCATTCATCCATCCTTTTCCTCCCATGGAGCTTCCTCCAGAGCACAGCTTTTGCCTGGAGGCAAATAGTAACACCTTGCTCTAAAGAACTCAATATTCTGTTAAATCCTCAATATTCTGTTAAATCCTCAATATTCTGTTAAACCCAGCTCTTCCTCCAGCCCTTCCATGCCTAAACCCATTTTTACTCCCTCAGGCATTGCTGGTGTTCATCTCCTGGGGCTCCCTGATCATTATCCAGGCTCTGCCTGGGGATGAGCCTCAAAAAACTCTGGATTTGGGCCTTTCTCACGCACAGGATTAAAGTTTTGTTGTCCTTTTTTAGAAATCTGCTGCAGGTCCTGGCCACAGAGCCCTCCTGCGTGCCCCGGCTGGGCTGAGGCAGGGGTTTCTGATTTCTGGGTGGATTCAATCCTGGACCTGCCTTTGAAACCAGACCCTCTGCCAGCTTTTCTGCTGCCCCCAAATCCAAGTGTTAGGAAAATTCATCCTCAAACATCAGAGGTTTATGTCCAAAAAGGAGACAGAGGAATAAAGGCAGAGACCATGGGGCATTCCCCTGGCATCTCTCAGATTTTTGGAGGACGCAGCCTCCTTTTTATCCCAACATCCCAGCCACATTTCCCTTCTCTCTTTCCCCATTTCTGAGGTCCTTGAGAGGTTCAGACTTCCCAAAACACCTGATACTGAAGATTTACCAGAGATTCCCTTCTAATGCATAACCCTCCCTTCTCACTTTTAATTCTTATGGAATTTAGGGTTTTTCCCCATTTCTGAGGTCCTTGAGAGGTTCAGACTCCCTGATACACCTGATACCAGAGATTCCCTTCTAATGCATAACCCTCCCTTTTCACTTTTACTTCTTATGGATTTTAGGGTTTTTTTCCCATTTCTGAGGTACTTGAGAGGTTCAGACTTCCCAAAACACCTCATACCAGAGATTCCCCTCTAATGAATAACCCTCCCTTTTCACTTTTAATTCTTACAGAATTTAGGGGTTTCCCCATTGTTTCTTTCATCTCTCAATGTCTAATTTCATTTCTCAGCAAAACCTAAAGTTTATTTGTAAAAGCAAATCTCTTTTTCCATTCATCACTCAGTGCAATCCTTCCCATTGTTTCTTTTCTCTCCCAGTGCTGGTTTTATCTACCAGCAGACCCAGAGCTGGTTTGTAAAGACAAATCTGCTGTTCCTCTCACAAGCCTGGAAAATCAGTTTTGCCTTGGATAGTTCTTTCTGTGGTGGTTCCTGAAACACCAGCTCCAGAAAAGCTGGAAAAAGGGGGAAAACACCAGAGGTGTTGGTGGAGGAGGGAGGTGGCACCAGGTGAACACTGGGGGCCCTTCCAATCTCCCCCATCCTGGGATTCTCTGCAATGATTTTTGCCTTCAAAAATATTAAAAATATTCTTCAACTTGTGCATCAAACCCTTGGAGTCAGGATTAGGAAAGCCCTGAGTCAGGCTTTTCTCATAGCCAGGGCAGGATTCATCCCAGCCTCCAAGACGTGCTTAAATTTGGGCAAGAAAGTTGAAATTTAAGGTATTTTAAAAGGGTATTTAAATTAAGGCAAGAAAGCTGAAGTTTAATTTCTTTAAAAATTGTATTTCAATTAAAGCAAGAAAGTTGAAATTTGATTTCTTTTAAAGGCTGTACTGAAAATATGGGCAATAAGAGTTTAGATGTAATTTATTTTAAAATTGTGCTTTAATTTGGGCAAGAAAGTTGAAATTTAATTTCTTAAAAAATTGTATTTCAATTAAAGCAAGAAAGTTGAAATTTGATTTATTTTAAAGGCTGTACTGAAAACATGGGCAATAAGAGTTTAGATGTAATTTATTTTAAAATTGTGCTTTAATTTGGGCAAGAAAGTTTAAATTTACTGCATTGAAAAATTGCATTTCAATTTGGGCAAGAAAGTTGAAATTTAATTCATTTAAAGATTTTCCTGAAATTTGGCCAAGCTGCCTCTGCTGGAAGAAACATCTCCCCCCAGACTTTGGAAGTTCCCATCTCCAGACACTGCCCAGCTCACCCAGTTAATCCACAACCCTCATTTACCTCAGAAAAAAAAAAAAAGAGAATATTTCATCTGGACTTTTATTTCTGTACTTTTCCTGCAAATTCCAGGTTTATATCACCAAGATCTGGGGAGGAAATAACCCTTCAGGGATTAATAAAGGTGGAAACATCCTCACCTGGCTGAATTCCAGCTCAAGAGCTCACCCAGGCCTTTGTCACCTCCTGTCACACCAAGCTGCACTCCCAAATCAAATAATACTCAGTCAAGCCCCTTAGAGGACTCTGAAGTAAATAATTTGCAGCATTTTAGCCCAAATTACTGCTGTGTGCTCCCTGTTATTGTTCAAACAGCTCCCAAGGCATCGCCAGGGGTTTACAAACACGGCAAGCAGGGAGATGTCAGCCCATGAAAGCTCGGGAGGGGAGCAAAAGGGAGCAGTGGATGCAGGCAGACTCATGGGGGGCTCAGGGGAGGCTTTACAGCCAGCGTGGATCGTTTGGTGGAGCTGTAAAAATAAAACTGCGCCTTTTTCAGTTCATATTCCTGGCATTTCATGCTTGAAAAGCTTCTTCCTGAAAGCTTCTGGGTTTATTTGCAGGGAAACATTTGCTCCATGGGAGGCAGGAGACTGCAGGGTTGGCCTGAAGTCCTGTTTGAGGCAGAATCTCCAGGTCTGGGCGTCCAAACTCTTGGGAGAACCAGGGAATGCTGACCCCAGGCCAGTCCCAGTTGTGTCCCAAGGCTCTTGGGGTGGAGCTTTCCTTGGAAAAACCCTGCTCTTGTGTCCCCATCAAGGGAAGGGAAGGGGATGGGAAGAGGGAGATTCAGATGAGACAGGAGAGGAATTTCCCTGGCAGAGTGGTCAGGCCTTGGGCTGAGCTGCCCAGGGAGGTTTGGAGTCCCTGGAATTGTCCCAGAGCAGTCTGGAGGTGGCCTTGGGGACAGGGTTTGGGGTGATGCTGGTGGGGCTGGGGTGGCACTGGGTGATCCTGAAGGGTTTTCCCAGCCTTGATTCTGGGATCCTGAGAAGATCCAACCTTCAGGGCAGGCTGGGTCAGTCCCAGCTCTCTGATGCTCAGCCTGGAGCAAAGGAGGCTCAGGGGGGACCTCAGTGCCCTGCACAGCTCCTGCCAGGAGGGGCAGGGAAAGGAGGAGAGGAAATGGCCTCAAATGGCACCAGGGCAGGCTCAGGGTTTTTCAAACACTTCCTGTGAAACTGAACAAGAAATCCTCACCCAGATTCCTTTGGTGGATCTTTTCCTGGCTGTCCCCTGGATCTCTGTGAGATGGGAACATTTGAGAGTCTCTGTTCAGGTTTCTGCAGAGCTTTGGGACATTTTTGTCCCTCTCAGAGTGGTCAGGCCTTGGGCTGAGCTGCCCAGGGAGGTTTGGAGTCCCTGGGATTGTCCCAGAGCAGTCTGGATGTGGCCTTGGGGACAGGGATTGGGGTGATGCTGGTGGGGCTGGGGTGGCACTGGGTGATCCTGGGGGGCTCTTCCCACCCTGGTGATTCCATGAGCTCAAAGCAAAGGCTGCTGCACCCAATAAATACTGAGGGTGCTCCAACTCACAATTGCTCTGCTGCCAGACTCAGCACCCTGAGGGCTGTGAGGAGTCTCCAGGATGGTCCCTCCCAGCCAAAGGTCAGGTTCCTACAGAGCCCAAGGGATGAGATGAAGTTCAGGTGAGTTTTAGAGCTGGATGTGGCCCTTGGGGACAGGGACAGGGATTGGGGTGATGCTGGTGCTGCTGGGGTGGCATTGGGTGATCCTGGAGGGCTCTTCCCACCTTGGTGATCCTGGGATTCTGCTGACCTGATGGGATCCAGGCCAGCAGAGCCACTGCCATGGAGTGCCACCAGCTCAGCCCTGTCCTTGCCACAGCAGTGACCAAAATCAGCTTTTGCAGGAACAGATGGCAACGATTTGAATTCATTTTAATCCATGATATTAAATAGCCCAAATATGATCATTCAATATGATCACATGATCTTTTCTGATTAGAAGTAAGGTTATCACCTCCTGCTGAATCCTGAATCCTGCAGCTTGGGACACACATCCCCTTTTCCCAGACCTCCCAAGGCCACGCTGATGTCACAGCTTCCCCTCAGGAAAGGCCTGGGACAGAGGCTCTTCCCATTCCAAAGGTTTACTCACTGCTGGGATAACCACAGGCACAGGGATGAGGAAATATGAGCAGGTTTGTGCAGAGCTTGGTGGTGACTCCTGAAATTTTTCAGTTTGGAGATGATTCCCAGAGTTTCCTTCAAAATAAATTGCAGCACAACCTCCCCTTGGCAGAGACATCCTGCCGATTCTCCCAGTGAGAGAATCACAGAATTATGGAATCATGGAATGGTTTGGGTTGGAATGGATCTTAAAGATCATCTTGTGCCACCTCCCACTGTGCCAGGCTGCTCCAGCCCCAGTGTCCAACCTGGCCTTGGGCACTGCCAGGGATCCAGGGGCAGCCCCAGCTGCTCTGGGAATTCCATCCCAGCCCCTGCCCACCCTCCCAGGACGAATCTTCTCCCAGAATTTTTGATAATTCACCATTAACCAGGCTCTCCATGCTGGAGGTCACTTCCCATCATGGAAACTGGGTTAAACTGGGAGTGCTTTCAGCACAAACCACGGCCCTGCCAAAGGAGGAATAATCACTGGAATTGGTCTTTATGAACAGCTGATAATCCAGTGTTCGAGGCTGATTCTCCTCCCACAGAATTCCCTGTTTGCAGATCTCTCCCTGCTTGCAGAAAGTGAGAGGAAACCCAAAGAACTCAGGGAGGTTTCTGCTCAGAATTCTGTTCACAAGAGAAGATTGGTCAAAGCTTCTCTTGCCTTCATCAAACACAAGGATGAAGCTGCCCAGCATTCCAAGGGCTGCTGACCACTGGAATTCCCCTTGGAGAGCCTTCCCCAGAGCAGGAGCTTTTCCAGAAGGGTTGGGTTCATCTCAGCACTTCCCTGCTCCAGAAATGAAAGCAAAGTGGAGCTAAGCAAATCCACGAGGGAGGAATCTCTGCAGGGTTTGGATTGTTTGGAGCAAATGGGGCCTGGGGCCACCCTTTGAAGGCTGGGAATGACCCAGGAACAATGAAGAGCTGCCAATCCATGGGCACCAGGGGCTGTGCCACAGAAAGCAGGGACACTGTGTCCCTGGGAACCACGATGGGATGCACAACACACAATCAGTTTCATTCCTTTTTCCATCCCAATCTTCCCCATTTCCCTCTCCCAGACTGAAGGTGCCCTCAAGGAGCATTCCAGATGGGACACAGGGAAATATTTCCATCCTCACAGCAATGCTGAGCCCCTGGGCAAAGCAGGGTTGCAAAGGCTTTGGCAAAGAGAGGTTGTTCAAAACCCAGCAGGGCCCCAAATTCCTCCTTCTGCTGCCTGTTGAAGATTGGCATGCAAGATGTTTTCCATTACCATCTGTATGGCAGATCACCTTTGCCAAGTGGGCAGTTTGCCTTATCTCTCTCTGAGTGCTCACAATCACTCCTCCCTCAGGAGGGGACACTGCTGATAACAGTCATTGAATGTCCCTGCATGGCTGATAAGAACTGCAGCATCCCATTGGGAGATGTGAGCCCAGGGGGAGGAGCCAAGCATTCCTGCCTGGATATAATCTGGAGATTCTGGAACACCAGCCACGCATTCCTACCTGGATATAATCTGGAGATTCTGGAACACCAGCCAAGCATTCCTACCTGGATATAATCTGGAGATTCTGGAACACCAGCCACGCATTCCTACCTGGATATAATCTGGAGATTCTGAACACCAGCCAAGCATTCCTACCCGGATATCATCTGGAGATTCTGGAACACCAGCCAAGCATTCCTGCCTGGATATAATCTGGAGATTCTGGAACACCAGCCAAGCATTCCTGCCCGGATAGAATCTGGAGATTCTGGAACACCAGCCAAGCATTCCTACCTGGATATAATCTGGAGATTCTGGAACACCAGCCAAGCATTCCTGCCTGGATATAATCTGGAGATTCTGGAACACCAGCCAAGCATTCCTACCTGGATATAATCTGGAGATTCTGGAACACCAGCCAAGCATTCCTGCCTGGATATAATCTGGAGATTCTGGAACACCAGCCACGCATTCCTACCTGGATATAATCTGGAGATTCTGGAACACCAGCCAAGCATTCCTACCTGGATATAATCTGGAGATTCTGGAACACCAGCCACGCATTCCTACCTGGATATAATCTGGAGATTCTGAACACCAGCCAAGCATTCCTACCCAGATATCATCTGGAGATTCTGGAACACCAGCCAAGCATTCCTGCCTGGATATAATCTGGAGATTCTGGAACACCAGCCAAGCATTCCTGCCCGGATAGAATCTGGAGATTCTGGAACACCAGCCAAGCATTCCTACCTGGATAGAATCTGGAGATTCTGGAACACCAGCCAAGCATTCCTGCCTGGATATAATCTGGACATTCTGGAACACCAGCCAAGCATTCCTACCTGGATATAATCTGGAGATTCTGGAACAGCAGCCAAGCATTCCTGCCTGGATATAATCTGGAGATTCTGGAACACCAGCACAGCTCTGCCCAGAGGGAGGAGCCAAGCATTCCTACCTGGATATAACCCAGAGGTTTTTGAAACACGGCACGGTTTCTCCATGGGATTCCCCAGAGGAACAGCAGCTGCCTCTCCTTCCCCTGGATCTTCAGAGGAAGAACACATCCTTCTCTACAGATCCCCCTTGCTCCAACAGAACCACCCCTGACACTGCAGGAGGGCTGCAGCCACAATTCCAATGGGACTGCCACCAACACCCTGACCCACAGCGTGTCAGGCTGGGTTCTGACTCTGTCACTGTTGTTCTAGTGTACTGCATTGTTTATTTTATCCCTTTATTTTTTTCCCTATTAAAGAACTGTTATTTCCTGCTCCCATATTTTTGCCTGAGAGCCCCTTAATTTAAAATTTATAGCAATTCCAAGGGGTGGGGAGGGTTTACATTCTCCGTCTCAGGGGAGGCTCCTGCGTTCCTTAGCAGACTCCTGGCTTTCCAAACCAAGACATTGCCCTGGGATCCATTGTGCAAACACCTGTGGATGTGCAGGAACTCATTCCACCTGCCTGGGACACTCAGGGCAAAGCTCTGGCAGTTGGAGAACATCAATAATTCAAAACCTGTGTGTGATTCATGCTGCCCAACCCATTCCCCTAAGGTTACTTGGACTTAATATTCACAGAAGGCACATTGTTATTTCTTCTTCCAAAAAGTCATGAATAATTTACCATTCATTACCCAAAAAACTTCTTTTTTTTTAATTTTTTTTTACGATTGGTTTCATCCAAAAGAATGAGAAAACAGAGAAAATGTTCATTTCCCAACCCCTTCTTAATTCATTGTTGTTGAGCATAAAAGCATCCCTCAGAAATCTTTAGTTAGCAAAAGATGACATTTTTGGGGTTTCATTTGAAGAACTGCTTTTATTTGGGAAGCAAAGTTCACCTCTGCTTTGAAAAAGAGTGACTGGGGGGCAAAAAAAAAAAGCCAAAAAAAAAAAAAAGGCAAAAAAGCTGGATATGTGGACAATGCTCTGAGGGACAGGGTGGGATTGTTTGGGATGTCAGTGCAGGACTGGATCATCCTTGTGGCTCCTTCCAGCTCAGGACATTCCATGGTTCTACAGGAATGCATCGGAAGTCACATTTCAGGCTACCAGAGGAACATGGACTGCCGGAGTTCTCCCTGCTTGGCAGAAGGTGACAAATCCTCCAGAATTCCACCTGGGATCAGTGGAAACGTCCCCAGCCAGAGCAGCTTCCTCTGCCCTCTGTGAGAAAAGCCATCCCTGCATGGCAGGGCTTGTCCAGGATCCAGTGGGATCTGGCAAATGCTGGTTTTCTGTGTGGGAATGACACCTGATCGTACTGGGAATGATGCCTGATCCTACTGGGAATGATGTCTGATCCTACTGGGAATGATGTCTGATCCTACTGGGAATGATACCTGATCCCACTGGGATGACCCCTGATCCTATGGGGATCACACCTGGTCCCACTGGGAATGACACCTGATCCTATTGGGAATCATGCCTGATCCTATTGGAATGACACCTGATCCTACCGGGAACAACACCTGATCCTATTGGGATGACACCTGATCCTATTGGGAATCATGCCTGATCCTATTGGAATGACACCTGATCCTACTGGGAACAACACCTGATCCTACTGGGAATGATACCTGATCCCAATGGGAATGATTCCTGATCCTACTGGGAATGACACCTGATCCCAGTGGGATGACTCCTGATCCCACTGGGAATGACACCTGATCCTACTGGGAATAACACCTGATCCTATTGGAATCACACCTGATCCTACTGGGAATGATGCCTGATCCTAGTGGGAATGATACCTGATCCCAATGGGATAACTCCTGATCCTACTGGGAATGACACCTGATCCCACTGGGAATGACACCTGATCCCACTGGGAATGACACCTGATCTTACTGGGAATGTAGCCGTTCCCCCACAAACTGATTTTCATGGAATTTCTCCACCTGGCTGAGCTGAGTGCGTTTCCCAGAGGTTTCTTTTTGGTGCCCAGGCAAATTCCTGGGTTTGGGGTGGGATTGGGATTCTGTTCTGCCATCACTGCCAGCCAAAAATCCCCCCCAAAAAAGGGTCTTGCCCTCATCCCCCAGGTTCATCCCAAGGATTCAGTTCTGCCTTCAGGATTGCTGGGCTCACACACAGCTCTCCTTTGGGGAGGGGGATTTTTAGGGTGGGAGGATTGGGATTTTTGGGGTGGGAGGATTGGGATTTTTGGGGTGGGAGGATTGGGATTTTTGGGGTGGGAGGATTGGGATTTCACCTGCACTGTGCCCAGGGCACCCAGGAAGGGCAGGGCTGCTCTGGGAATGGGAGCACTGAAAGGTTTCACTCCCTGATTCCTGCCAGGATAAAATGATCCCAGGACTAAAAGCACTCCTGGCACCTTTATCTCACTCCCGGCCTGAGTTTGCCTCCCTACATGGGTCTGTTTTCAGATTTTTAAATTTCTCTAAGTCTTTAAATCTGTCCCATCTCTAAGATTGTAGCTTCCCATTAATGAGGCAAATTAATTGATGCTCACCACTGCCTGACACAGCCCAAGCAACCCTGGAGCAAGTTAAATTCAGCAAATTCCATCAGTCACAGAATTCCAGACTGGTTTGGGGTGGAAGGGACATTGAAGCTCATCCCACCCCACCCCTGCCATGGGCACCTCCATTGTCCCAGGCTGCTCCAAGCCCCAATGTCCAACCTGGCCTTGGGCACTGCCTGCAATCCAGGGAATTCAGGGAAATTATTTTCTAAGCAAGTGGGGCTTTAATTTCTCTCCTACCACCGCTAAAACCAGAAAACCTGTGCAACATTATCACTATAAATATGGGGTAAATCTGCTTTACAAGTGACACACCACTGCAACAGCCAGGTCACTTTTAAATTTATATATTAATATATGTCACACAGATATTTATGTACAGACCCCTGTATCTAAAACCTCCTATAAATATATATATATATGTATATATATATGTATGTATACAACCTCTTAGACATATATATATATAAACCTCTTATATATAAACCCTTATATATAAATAAATGCATAAATACATATATATTTTATATAGAAATAAATATAAAATTGATGTATTTTTATATAATATATTATAAATATATAGTATTACATATATAATATTATATAACATAATTGATAACATATATAATTATTATATGTTTTGTATATTTTATATCTTATTAAAACATATAAATATATATAAATAATATATGTATTATATCATATATATAAACCCCTTTTTTCTTTATTTTTATGCTATGGACCTATATTTTTTAATAAACCTGTCCCATTGCTTTTAGCAAAAATCAGCAGTTCAGTATCATGGCAGAGGCTACTTGGCTGTGAATGATTTCATTTTATAATGTTATTTTTCATTTTTCAAATGTCACTGTTTAGTTTTTGTTTAACATGCACCAATTTGCCCGTCTTGGATTCTTGTTTAGATATTCCTGTTTGGCTTCCACAAAGTAAAACTTGAGCATGACACTGGAGCTGTTCAACTGTGTCAAACCTGGCCAAATTAAAAGCAGATTAAAACCTGGCCACTCCTCACCAGCACTTTCCTAAGGATGGGACTGAGTTTTCCAAGGAAGGGGAAGGATGGAAGGAAGGGAAATATCCATGGATTCCCTTCCAGGTGCCAGCTCTGCCAGGAGCAGAGGGGAGGGCACACAAATCCCAGGATAAATTGAGATCCAGAGGGATCTTCAGTCAGTTCAGAGGGTTCTGAGCCTGGAAGGAGGAGACTGGACAAAATTAGGGGTGTAAAATTATATTAACAGGAAATAAATTTCATTGGAATGTGGAGGACTCCACATGAGCATGGGCAGTTTGGAGACCTGAGTGGTTTTTAAAACCTGAGTGGTTTTTAAGCCTGACTTCTTTTTAAAACCTGACTGGGTTTTGAACCTGTTTTTTAAACCTGACTGGTTTTAAAACCTGACTTATTTTTAAAACCTGACTGGTTTTCAAATACCAGGCCTGGTATTCCCTGCCTGCAGGGTGTGGACTGGAAGGTCCAGCACAGGCAGGATGCAGTGCCAGGAGCAGCAGTTTTCCATAATTTTGGAATAACCCAACTCACCCCTTGTGCCTTTGCCTGAAAAAATATCCAAATGCTCCCTAAATCCACGTGAAGCAATTCCCAGGGGGGTGCCCAGAGCTTCTCCAGCCTCTGCTGGGGCACATTCCCAACAGTGAGGACCTGCAGGGGTAATTCCCAATAAAAGATGAGGGTTTATTTTATTTTATTTTATTTTATTTTATTTTATTTTATTTTATTTTATTTTATTTTATTTTATTTTATTGCCTGCTTTTCCCAGTTGGGAAATGGGATGGGACTCCTGCAATGGCAGCTCAGGGCAAGGAGTGTTTAGAAGCAGCTCCCAACTTTTTTTATCTCCTGTGAAGACAGAGTTCCTTGTTTTTTTTCCATGTTTAATGGCTCCTTAAAGCAGGATAAATCATGTTTTTACCTCTGCTGATTAGCAGAGACTTCATAGGAGAGCTCATCTGCAAAAACCAGGAGTTATAAACAAAATTAATTCCCAAATCCTGCTCTGGAGTAGTTCAGCATTCAGCAATCCAGGCAGCTGTTAGGAGGCGTCAAACAGGAGGAATTTGAGGATCAAGCAGCAGGAAATCTGCTCTGGGACCATGCAGCCAGGTGGGTGAGCCTGGCAGGAGGAGATTAAACAAGATTGGGGGTAAATTTACATTAATTGTAGGAAAATTTGCATTAATTGGAGGTAAATCTGCATGAATTGGAGGTATGAATCAAACTGGGCCTGTAAATAATGACACACCTCAATAAAGATTCCTCTGGCTGCCCTTAGGACACAAAGGCTCCTGAGGGGGGATGAAGGAGTAGAGAAGAACCCGCAAGGGAAGGGCTGCCAGTGCCCAGGGTGGGAAAAAACAAGGAATGAAAGAAATGGGAATAACCTTGAGGTGTGCACAACTCCCTGATCTCTGTCAGCCTCCCAGCTGGCCCCGCTCCTGGCAGGGTCATTGTCACAGACATATCTGCTGAAAAATCCTTTTGCCAGGATTTTTCTCCTGAGAAGCCTCAGAGGAAAAGAAAAACAATAATTATCTGCTGCTGTGGAGTGGAATAAGTGCATCTTTGATTGGTCTGATGTGGTTGTTTTAATTAATGGCCAATCACAGTCAGCTGGCTCGGACTCTCTGGTCAGTCACAAGATTTTATTATCATTCTTTTCCATTCCTTTTCTAACCTTCTGATGAAATCCTTTCTTCTATTCTTTCAGTATAGTTATAATATATCATTTTCTTTTAATATAATATATATCATAAAATAATCAATCAGCCTTCTGAAACATGGAGTCAAGATTCTCATCTCTTCCCTCGTCCTGGGACCCCTGTGAACACCACCACAGGTCGTAAATAAGGAAAAGAAGACTCTGGAGCTTTGCAACAACAAAACAGTTTCCAGGTATCCTATCAGCCAGAGCAGTTTCCAGTGCTTATCATGGAGATAAAGCAGGAAAAACATTGCTCAGGCTGGATCCCACCGGAAGATCAAAACCCAAACCAATCTGTTTTGCTGTCCACTGGAATTTTGGAGCCCTGTTTTGAGGTGGAGAGCTCCACTGCCTCCCCAGTTAGTCAAAACACCATTATCTGGGGTAACAGCACATGGACACAATGGCTAAAGACATTTTAAAAAAAGCTTTTTGAATCTTCCCCCCTGAGATTCACAGGGGATTTGGTCTTCTTCAAACCCAAAATGAGGGCCAGGGCTTGGTTTGGTCCCACTGAGGGAAAAGCTTTTGCTGGTTTGGGAATAATTTCCAGTCACTGAGGGTGAGTGGTGGCCTCACAGAATCCCAGTGCAGATCCATCTTCTTGTTGGAAGGGAAAGGAGTGGAAGGACACTGCTACAAGAGGGAAGAAGTCTTAATCCAGAGAAATCCCTCCATTCTAATTTCTGGAAGCCCCAACCCCTTATTTCTGCCCTCAGCCTCTGTGGCAAACACAGAAGCATTCCCAAGCCAGCTCCAAACTTCTCCTGAAGCCATGGTCTGAACATTCCTCAGGGATGAGCTCTCCAAACTTCTCCAAACTTCTCCTGAAGTCATGCTCTGAACATTGCTCAGGGATGAGCTCTCCAAACCTCTCCACTGGCTACACACATCTGTCACATTTTGGGAGTGGGACAAACAAGGGCAATTGATATTGGAAAAGCAGCAGAAGGCATGGCCCTGACCCCACGGCATCCCACTGCAAAAACCCAAGCATGGAAACTCCAAAGCTTCCCAGCAGGACCTCTGGAATAATTTTGGTTTTAACGCAGTGTGGAGAAATCAACATCGTGTGGTGCTCACAGAGGTCCCAGGATGAGGGGAGAGATGAGGATCTGACTCCATGTTGCAGAAGGCTGATTTATTATTTTATGATATATATTCTATTAAAAGAAAATTATATACACCAAACTATACTGAAAGAATGGAAGAAAGGATTTCATCAGAAGGCTTGAAAGGAATAGAATGGAGTAATAAAATGAATGGATAATAAATAAAAAATAAATAAAATAAAATAAAATAAATAATAAATAATATAATAAATCATAATAAAATAAATAATATAAAAATAAAATAAATTAAATAATTAAATAAATTAATTAATAAATAAAAATAAAAATTATGAATAATAAATAAATAATTTAAAATTAGAATGGATAATAAAATCTTGTGACTGATCATAGAGTCCGAGCCAGCTGACTGTGATTGGCCATTAATTAGAAACAACCACATGAGACCAATCCCAGATGCACCTGTTGCATCCCACAGCAGCAGATAACCATTGTTTGCATTTTGTTCCTGAGGCCTCTCAGCTTCACAGGAGAAAAAATCCTAAGGAAAGGATTTTCCATAAAATTGTCTGTGACTACATATTTTTAATTCTTGGGAATGATTGAACTCATCCAGGGAAGTCTTCCCCAAAAGCATCACTCTGAGGTGGCTGCTTGACCCAGAACCACCGAAATGGTCCCAGATTTTTAAAAATGTGGGAGATGCAGAACCTCCTGTGTTCTGCCTGTCCATGCACATCCTCGTGCCTGTCACGAGAGGGAATCAACAACAAAAACTGGCAGCACCCTGCTCAGGCACCCTTTGGATTCTTCTGGCACCCAAGCAGTGTCCTGGGGTGGCAGGAGAGCTTGGAGCACACCCAGGTCTCACCCCCGGTGGCTCTGGGGATGCTCACAAACACACCAGAGGCACGAGGTGCTGCCAATGCCAGCAATTCCAGAGCAGGGAAGCACCCCAAAAACCTGGAGGAAGGAATGTTTGGAAAAACAGGCAGGCCTGGCACACTGAGAGCTTGTTTTGGGAATGAGGAATTGTTCCCTGGCAGGGTGGGCAGGGGCTGGGATGGAATTCCCAGAGCAGCTGGGGCTGCCCCTGGGATCCCAAGGCCAGGTTGGACACTGGGGCTGGAAGCACCTGGGACAGTGGGAGGTGTCCCTGCCATGGCAGGGCTGGGATGGGATGAGCTTTAAGTTCCCTCCCAACCCAAATCCTGATTTTATTATTCCTGGTCTGATTCCCTCTGCCTTCCCCTTGTGATTTGAATTCCATCCCCTCAGGACTCACTCCCTGTGCCCAGGTTCCTCCTTCAAGAGCCATCCCTGGAAGGTGATCCCTGTCCAAACCCAGCTGGGAACGGCTCCCAGTGCCAGAGGGCAGGGCTGGGTGGGATCTTGGCAATGAGGAATTGTTCCCTGGCAGGGTGGGCAGGGGCTGGGATGGAATTGCATCCCTGGATCCCTGGCAGTGCCCAAGGCCAGGCTGGACACTGGGGACAGTGGAGCAGCCTGGGACAGTGGGAGGTGTCCCTGCCATGGCGTTGGATGTTCCCTAAAATCCTTCCCAACCCAAACCATTCCCACTGGGGTGAGACCTCCCAGAGGCAAAAGGAGAACACAGAGCCTTTTCCCTGCAGTGTCCCTGGGAATCACCCTCTGAGATTCCACGGAGCAGTGGAACACTCCACACCTGCTCCACTGCCCTGGTGCCTTTTTGTTGCTGCCACAACCCTCAGAAATTCCAGCAGGGAATTCCTCCCCTCAGCAGCCCCCGGGGTGGGTGTTCCCAAGGAAAGCCAGCCCTGGGTGCAGGATTTGTTAAATGTCACCTCAGGGAGTGGGAATCAGGGAATAAACACCTCAGAGGGAGAGGGAATTCAGCTGGAGCTCTGCCCCTAAGCTCTGCTGGAGGGAGAATTCCCAGGCATTCCCTCTGGAACATCCCTGTCTCTCCAGCTGAGCCCTCCACAAACTCAGAGCTCTCTTTTCCTCCTGTTTCTTCCATCCAGCACCTCATTTCGGGGGAGCAGCCTCTCCATGGAGCTCCCTGGGCTGCCCAGCCCTGTTTTCCTCAGGGAAGCCTGTGTGGAGCCAAAGATGTAAAAACCCTGCCCTGAACACTCTCCCTGCAGCTGGAGCTCTCCAATTTTCCACTGCTGGATGCTCTGCCAGGCTGAGAGGAGCTCCCAGAGCCAGCCCAGTACTTTTCCATGGAAGGATGAAATCCCCAAGAATAACAATTTATCAGAGGAGCTGTGGCTGTTTGACCTGGCTCATTTTCAGAGATTAGGAACCAACGAGCTCCCGATGAATTGTGGTGACTTTGTGGTTGGTTTTTTAATTTTTTTTTCCCCTAAGAAGTGATTTTCATGTTTCATCAGTTCTCGGGGAAGGGAGGGGAGGGGGGGAAGGAATGCACATCTGTCTTCCCAAGTGGATCAGGGAGAGGATAATAACAAATAATGATAACTCACCCACGTGGAGGGCCTTTCATCCTGCAGGAGCCTGGGAATGCTGCAGTTTGTGGGCCAGCCCTGGAGTCTGGGGAGTCCTGGGAGAGCAGGAGCATCACACAGGGCAGGGCAAAACCCTGGAACCCTGCAGGGATCCTGTGGCGGCCACAGGTATTAGTGGGAAAATAAATGTTTTTAGCAGAATTTTCACATTCCTGCTCTCCTGGAGCAGATTTTCTACAGGAACAACTCCCTTGGTTCAATTCTGCCTGAAGGTCAGGTGAGTGGAGAGGACTGGGAGATATCCCTGTTGTGAAGGAGTCATGGAATGGGCTTGGAAAACCCTCAGGATGTCAGGATCGCTGCCAGAAACAACCCCTGGCCATTCCTGCAGGTCCCACCTGGGCTGGGCAAACCCCAGAGCTGTGGGTGCACACAAAGGCAGGCCCACAAAATCATGGAATGGGCTGGAATGGACCTCAAATATCACCCAGTGCCACCCCTGCCATGGCAGGGACACCTCCCACTGTCCCCAGTGTCCAACCTGGCCTTGGGCACTGCCAGGGACCCAGGGATGGAATTCCATCCCAGCCCCTGCCCACCCTGCCAGGGAACAATTCCTCATTGCCAAGATCCCACCCGTCGCTGCCCTCTGGCAGTGTGAAGCCACTCCCTGGGTCCTGTCCCTCCAGTTTTTGATGAAAAATTTCCTTTCCATGTTCCCTGGAGCCCCTTCAGACCCTGGCATTTGCTGTGAGGTCTCTACACCCCCTCCTCCTCTCCAGGCTGAGCATTCCCAGCTCTCCCAGCCTGGCTCCAGCCCCTTTAGGGACTTTGTGGCCTCCTCTGGATCTGCTCCAGCAGCTCCACATCCTTCTCACATCCTCCTCACATCCTTCTCACCCTGGGGGCACCAGGGTTGCTCCCAGTGCTCCAGCTGGGATCTCAGGAGAGCAGAGCAGAGGGGCAGAACCCCCTCCCTGCCCTGCTGCCCACAAGGCTTTGGGTACAGCCCAGGAAATGGCTGGAAAAAGCTCCAACTCCTCACAGCTCTCACCAGGCAAATCCTGCCTCCATGGAAAACCAAAGGAGTGGAAAGGGCCACTTCTGGATGCCTCCAGTGAGATGGAAAAAATCAAAATCTGCCCCATGTCAGGCATCTCCTGCACTTCAGACATTTCCCTGCTGTCCCTACCAACCCAAAAACATCGGTGTTAAATGATGAGCTGCACATTCCAGCTCCTTCCCAACCCCAGCCTTTCCTACTGGGATGACTCAGAAGTGCCAGGTGCAACTTCAAAGCAACCACCAGGGCTGGTTGTTGTGATAGGCCCTCCAAAGGAGACCCTGAGGATACACAAATTAAAAATAGAGCAGCCGGTGATGAAGGTAGGATGTGCTGCTTGGGAGAAATTGCTGGAAAAACCACCCAGCTTCAGTGCTGGAGAAGGATTTCCATGGGCTGAGGTTTCCCAGCAGCCAGGGAAGGATTCTTTCCCATCTTCTGGACATTTGTCAAACAAAATTGCAAAGGGCCTGGGTGCAGGGGCCTTTTGGGATTTGGGGTTTATTGCAAAGGGCCTGAGTGCAGGGCCCTGCTGGAATTTGGGGTTTATTGCACAGGGCCTGGGTGCAGGGCCCTGCTGGGATTTGGGGTTTATTGCAAAGGGCCTGGGTGCAGGGCCTGGGATTTGGGGTTCATTGGGCCTGGGTGCAGGGCCCTGCTGGGATTTGGAATTTGCACAGGGCCTTATTGCAGGGGCCCTGCTGATTTGGGGTTTTATTGCACAGGGCCTGGGTGCAGGGGCCTTTGGGATTTGGGGTTTATTGCAAAGGGCCTGAGTGCCAGGGCCTTTTGGGATTTGGGGTTTATTACAAAAGGCCTGGGTGCAGGGGCCTTTTGGAATTTGGGGTTTATTGCAAAGGGCCTGGGTGCAGGGGCCTTTTGGGATTTGGGGTTTATTGCAAAGGGCCTGGGTGCAGGGCCCTGCTGGGATTTGGGGTTTATTGCAAAAGGCCTGGGTGCAGGGGCCTTTTGGGATTTGGGGTTTATTCAAAGGGCCTGGGGCAGGGCCCTGCTGGAATTTGGGGTTTATTGCAAAGGGCCTGGGTGCAGGGGCCTTTTGGGATTTGGGGTTTATTGCAAAGGGCCTGGGTCAGGGCCCTGCTGGGAGCTGCCAAACACAGCTTGGAGAAGGCCCCAGAGAAGAGAGGGGTAGAGAGGGAGAGAGATTAAGAGGGTAAGAGACTAAAAGGGGTAAGAGACAAAAGGTAAGAGCTAAGAGGCAAGAGAATAAAAGGCAAGAGTGTGAAGTTTCTGTTACAACAAATCTTCTGTGTTGAATATTCTAATTCTCACTAACCAATCTAGTACAAGATACAAATCCTATAGCATTTCCATACAGCCTATAAGAATCACTACATTACCACACTGTGTTCCATTTTAAACCCTAAAAACTCCTCTTTGGGCCCTTTCTGCCAAGCTGCAGGGTCTGCTCTGACCCTTGGGGCTGTCTGCAAGCAGAGGGTGTTGTTCCATCAAAAGGGGACTGCCTTCAGCCAGCCACACCATTGTTTTCCAGTTGTTCAGTAACTGAGGGATCTCAAAGCTTGCTTTCATTTCAATCTCGCTTATAGTTTCCATATTCTCAAAATCTTTTGCCAGACAATCATATTTATAAAGCTTTCCTGTTTCATCTTCCCCAACAGTCCAGCGCTCCACATCTGGGAGATGTTCACAGGCACAGAGGGAGGAGCCCCTCTGAGCCATCCCTGCTCCTTTTGCCTGGAAAGCAGCCCCATGTGAGCACAGAAAAGGTGCAATTCCAGCCCAAATCTGCCTCTGGAAAAACCACCACCATCTCCTGCAGCTGCTCAGATCCCTCAGAAGTGGCAGCAGTGGGGCTCTGGCAACAGGAGCCCAAAAATTGTGGGGACAATCCTCGCAGGAGGTGGCCACCAATCCCACACCTTGGGGACACTTTGGAAACCCCAGGGAGAATTCCAGATCAATGGAGCCCTTTAGGAAACACTCCTGGCTCTCCATTCAGGAGTTCTGGGCTGGGCACCAGTAAAATCCAGTGTCTGTGGGGATGGGGCTTATTCCTCATGGAGGATCCTCTTTCCAGATGTTTCTGGGATATTTTCATGGGGATTTTCGTTTCTATAATTCATGTAAGAATCAGAAAAATCTCAGAATATGCTGCTGGGGTGCAAACAATTCAACTCAGTGGTGCCTCACACAGGGCTTGAGCCCACCCTGAGCCCAGCTTTGTTAGGACACACTCAGAGCTGAATTAGAAGTGTATTTAAGGGTGGCAGAGCAGATCAGGATTGCTCAATAATGCTCCATCCTCCTTCCAGAAGCATCATCCAGACAGAAATGTCCCATCTGCTCTGGTGGCCTCTGCCCAGGGAATATTCCAGTGCTGAGGCCATTCCCATGGAATGACACAAACCCTGATTGCCTTGGGAATTTGGAGGCTGGAAGTGTCTGATGAGTGAGGGTTAATTGTACATCCAGGCACTCTCTAACCCTTCTCAGGGCTGGTTCTGCCTTCCTAGATCATGGAATTACAGAATGGTTGGTGTTGGAAAGGATTTTAAGGATCACCCAGTGCCAGCCCTGCCATGGCAGGGACACCTCCCATTGTCCCAGGCTGCTCCAATGTCCCCAGTGTCCAACCTGGCCTTGGGCACTGCCAGGGATCCAGGGGTGCAATTCCATCCCAGCCCCTGCCCACCCTGCCAGGGAACAATTCCTCATTGCCAAGATCCCATCCAGCCCTGCCCTCTGTCACTGGGAGCCATTCCCTGGGTGCTGTCCCTGCATCCCCTGGGAATTGTCTCTCTCCAGCTTTCCTGGGGCTCCTCCAGGCCCTGCAAGGCCACCCTGAGCTCAGCCCAAAGCTTCTCCTGTGCAGGTGAGCAATGCCAGCTCTGCCAGCCTTTCCTGCCAGCAGAGCTGCTCCATCCCTCTGCCCATCCTGGAGCCTCCTCTGGGCTCTCTGCAGCAGCTCAAAGAAAATCCCAGCTCCCAGTCCAGGGAAAGCAAAAGGAAAATTGCTGAAATTAAGGTCTCAACTCCAGAGCAGACAGGGACTGATCCCAGGAGGATTAAAGGTGAACAAACTGGAGGGGTTTGTTCTTTGAATCAAGGGGTTCTTAGAACATTGGGAGTTGACCCTTAATTCATTTCATTTTTACATTAAGCTGGGAAAAGTGAATGGATTTTCCAATCCAATCATATTTATTTTGTTCTAGCCTGTTATAACGAGCTTGTGCTGCCCTGAAGGCAGCTCTGCAGCAGGGACTCCATTTCAGAGCTGTTGGTTTCTGGGAGAGAAGTAGGAGAAAGGTTGGCTTTGATGTTTTGTAGCCCAGGGCAGAATCCTCCCTGAGTTCCCTTCTCCTCCAGGGAAAGGAACCTTCTGGCTGGCAGCAAAGTGGGTGGAAAAATAGCATTTTAACATCCAGCAGAACTTCTGGTGATTGTAAAAAGAAACATTCCCAGAGTTTGGGATGTCTGAGCACACAGGACAAGGTGTCCAGTGAGGAATTCTGTGTAGAGTTTTTGTTGCAGCCATCTTTTATGGAAAATCCTTTCCTTTGGATCTTTCCTCCTGAGAAGCTGAGAGGCCTCAGGAACAAAATGCAAACAATGGTTATCTGCTGCTGTGGAATGCAACAGGTGCATCTGGGATTGGTCCCATGTTGGTTGTTTTTAATTAATGGCCAATCACAGCCCAGCTGGCTCGGACAGAGAGCCGAGCCACAAACCTTTGTTATCATTCCTTCCTTTTCTATTCTTAGCCAGCCTTCTGATGAAATCCTTTCTTCTATTCTTTTAGTATAGTTTTAATGTAATATAGATCATAAAATAACAAATCAAGCCTTCTGAAACATGGAGTCAGATCCTCATCTCTTCCCTCACCCTCAGACCCCGTGAGCACCATCACAAGTTTGCATCTCTGCTGCTCCACCTCCTTGGGAAGGTGAATTCCCCAACAGGCTAGAACAAAATAAATATGATTGGATTGGAAAATCCAGTTACTTTTCCCAGCTTAATGTAAAAATGGAACAAATAAAGGGTCAACCCCCAGTGTTCTTAGAACCACTTGTTTCAAAGAACAAACCCCTCCAGCTTGGTCACCTTTACTCTTCTTGGGATCAGTCCCTTGTCCCCAAGTGCCAAACAGGCTGATCAAACATGGAACTGCTCCTGTGACCTGATGGGATCCAGGGAGCAGCTGGGGCTGGGCCAGGAGGGATTTAGGTTGGATTTTCAGGGCAAGGTTCTTGCCCAGAGGGTGCTGGCACTGCCCAGGGAATGGGCACGGCCCCACGGCTGCCACAGCTCCAGGAGCCTTTGGGATGCCCAGGGTGGGATTTTGGGGGGTGTGGGCAGGGCAGGGGTGGGATTGATGATCCTGTGGGTCCCTGCAGCTCAGGACATTCCAGGATTCTGTGATTCTCTGAACCAGCTCAAAGCTGAGCGTGCAGTACAATCGGGAAGCAAACATTCCAATTTTTGGGGTTCTCCCCCCAGTGCCACTGCCAAGACTGGCAGAGCAGGAACACCCCAATTCCCAGAACACAGAGAACACCTCTGTCCCCACCAGAGCCACCAAGCTGAGCTGGGACAATCCTGACATCCCCCAGCAGGACTCACCCTGCGCTCCTTCATCCAGGGGTGAATTCCTGAGGGATTTGTCCAACTCCTGGCTGCTGGGAGCCCTGGACACAGCACACACCCCCACGAGCTGCACCCAGCAGGCCCAGCCAGGCAATTCCTCTGCATTTCCATGTTGAGATGGAAATTCCCTCAGAGGACACACCAGACACTCCCTGGGAGGGACAAGAAGGATCAGGATGAAGTTGGAAATTCCCAAGCAGGACACTGAGCTGAGTCTGAGCTCTCAGCCTCACTCTGCCTTTCTCATTCCCGATTTTTCTTCCATCCTAATTCCCACAGGGTTCCCTTTCCCCACCTGCACTTCCCACCCCTCAGGCAGAGGGAGAAGGCCTCAGGAATTGCTGCCCTTTCCCCACATCCCTCTCCTTTTCCCACATTCCTGATTCCACACACCTGGGAAGGCCTCTCTTCCCCTCCCTCACCCAGAGAAGGTCATGGAGGGTCTAAAGGTTCGTGAAATCATGGTTTGGAAGGGATTTTCTAGCCCACCCTCCCCTCTGCAATAAACAGAAACACCTCCAAGATCCTAAAACTCCATCCATGTGGGTGAGGCATCCACAGCCTCTCTGGACAATCTTTTCCAGTGTTTTTCCACACTCACTGTAAAAATTTTCTTCCTTAGATCTGATCTGAACTAATTTTAATTTAACCCCTTTCACCCTGTGTCCTCCAGCCTGTCCTTAAAATTCCTTGAGATATTTCATATTCCTATGGGATTGAGGTCCAAGTGCAACCCTAAAGTGAGGAATTCTTTGCTTGAAGGGTTTTGGAGGTGCTTGTGAAGGGCAGGGATTAAATTCATCCCCAGTTTCAAGCAGGTGAATTCCCCAACAGGCTAGAACAAAATAAATATTATTTGATTTAATTGGATTATTGGACAGTGGAAAGTGTCTCTGCAATGGAATGGGATGATCTTTAACGTCACAACCCAAACCATTCTGTGATTCCTTATTCTCTCAGCGTGATTCCAAGAATATGGAAGTGGGAAACAAATAAAGAGGGGAACAAAAGAAGTGAAGGAATCCACAATAAACGTATATCAAAATATTCTAAAACATTGTGAGCAGTGTAAGAATGGAAAAGAGATCAAAAAATAATCCCAGAGGAAAATAGAGGTGACAAAGGGAGATGCTCTGAGGGGACATTTTTGTTCTAGTTCTGTTTACCAGAGAAAAATCTGGAAAAATCACCAGATTTCTTCATCTGGAAATAGAAACTTGACTTGGCCAAAACCATAACCTTGAGCAAGAGGAAATTCCTGGTGAAAGTGAGCTCCCTTTGCCTTCCCTGAGGCCTGGGATCCTCATTTGCAGGATTATTCTCCTCGAGTGAGGGATTTCAGGGATGTTCCCCTGCCCAGAGCCTGGCCCCACGTGCAGCTCTGCCAAATCCAGCTGGGAGATGCACAGGGGCAGGAAACCATCCCAGGCTGGAAGCAGATTTTGGTTTTAAGCATCCAAGAATTTAAGCAGAAGCAAAAGGAGCTGTTTCCCCCTAAATTAGGAATCTGCTAAGTGAGAAGGGAGCCAAGGGCTGGGATTAGGGAGCTTTTATTGCAGGAATTTGGGGGGGATAATCCAGGGTTCTTTTTGTGTTGTTGGTGGTTACAAAGCAAACAGCAACAAAACAAAAACAAACCCAAGAAAAGAAGAGGAAGAGAAGTTTTGGGGATTAATTTCTCCAAACATCAGCTCCTGCTGGGTTTCTGTGGCTTTGGGGAGCTCAGGGACACAATGGAGAGCAGGATTTGGATTATCCAGTGGGGAAATCATTCCTTAAAGGCCCAACATGGTCAAAAATCACTGGGAGGACAGATTTAGAGCAGCACCACAGGAAGGAGAGGCAGGAATAATCATGGAGGTTCATCCAGGAGAGAGATCCATGATTCCAAAAAAACAAAAAAAGGGAAAAGATTGTTGAACATAGGTTGAAAACAGAGCTGGAAAAATGGCACCAATCTCAGTTTAGAAAGCTCCTAAAAAGCACTTTAAAAAGGAGAGAGAGACAAAGGAGTTTTCCCAAGAATATCTGATGGGACATGGAAAACTCTTGGACAAGGAATTCAGTGCCTGGAGCAGCTGAGTGCAGCTTGGGATGGCATTTGGAGAAGGTTGGGATGGCTGGGCTGGGACTTTTTGCCCAGTTCCAGGTGATAAACTGGGAGATAATTGGGATGAAGTTCAGCATTCCAAGGAAAAGGAGCTGTGAGAACAGAAATGATGGACCCCAGGAGATCCCAGTCCAGCTGCTGGAGGGGAATTTTCTGGGAAGATAATTGGGAATAGTGGTGGAGACTCCATTAAAAGTGCCCTGGGAAGCCATAGGATTCCAAAGGACGGTCTGGATGCAGAATGGAGCCCTCAGTGGCCAGAACATCAAACAGGGCTCGTGCACATCACAGGAGCCAAAACAGAGCTGGGGATGGGGGAATGGAGCAGGGAAAGGCCAGGAGCCTAAGGGAATGTTGAGTGATGAGGGATAAAGGCAAAAAAAATAAATTAGAGGAGTAAAAGTGATGCTTTTCCAAGCAGGAATGTGGGAAATCCCACAGAGGCGTCAGATCCATGGGAATGGATTTTGTGTGTTCACAGAGAGAGGAATAATTGTGGAGGCTCATCCAGGAGAGAGATCCATGACTCCATGAAAAATAGAAAAGGGACCAGACAGAGAGAGAGTTCACTTGGATTTAATGTTCCCAAGGAAAAGCCAAGGTGGGAAGCACAGGTGAAGAAGATTTCTGACAAATTATGGATTTCTGACAAATTAGGGGCTTCTGACAAATGGTGGATTTCTAACAGATTATTGATTATTGAAATTAGGGGCTTCTGACAAATGGTGATTTTATAACACATTATTGATTTCTAACAAATTAAGGATTTCCAGCAAATTAAGGATTTCCAAATCATCGGGATCTGAGGAAATTCCCTGGCATGAGGAGGAGCCAGCACCAGGAATCTGAGAGCCTTGAGTGGCTGGGAAACAGAAAGCAAAGCACTTCCCTGGAAAATGGAAAAACCAGGGAATTAGAGAGCTGTCAGCTAGACAGGAGGCAGAAATTCCTATTAAATACATCTCCCCTTTTTCCACTTCCTAGGAGATGACCCTGAGCAGTTTTACTGGGCTTGGCAAGTGCCAAATTATTGAAATACCAGCCTTAAAAATGAGAACAGATGTGAGGAACCAGGGACATTATGGCCCAAGGTGTTGTTTGGATGTGGAATCATGGAATAGTTTGGGGTGGAAGGGATTTTAAGGATCATCCCATTCCCATAGCAGGGACCTTCCACTGCCCCAGGCTGCTCCAAGCCCCAATTCCATCCCAGCCCCTCAGCACCTTCCAGGGAGGAATTTCTTCCCAACATTCAATGTAGGTGAGGAATGATGATGCTGTGAGAGAACAAAAATGCCAGAAATGACAGAGAATTCCAGGGAAAGCCACCACGGAATCCTGGGCAGGAATATTTTGGGGAATGTTGGCTTTTGACACCACCTTTCCCTTTATTTCTCTCACGCAGAGGAAAACACATGAAATTTTATCCAACCTACTTCAACCAACAAACCCCTGCAGCAAATCCCAGAAAATGTCTTCATTCTATTCCTTCCCTCATCCCATTTTTCTCAGGCAGTGAAACCAACACAGGATGTCTCAGAGCATCCAAGTTTTCTCCCTGGGCACACCAGATGGGAAAGGGGCAGGGAGAGGCTCCTCCAAAAGGAAGCTGGGAGCAGGAGCCTGATTCCCGTGTCCAGGATCGTGCTGGGCAGCAGGTTTTCACTCTGGATCCCAGAGCCAGCCCAGGAGCCAGCCTAAAATTAGTCTGCACTAATGTGCTCCAGTAGAAACTAAGCCAGGGATTATTTTCAGGACACACTTGGAATTCCAAGTTGGTTTTAACGTTAAAAAAGGCTGCAATTGCTAAACACATGTATTTTAATTCATTTGAATTTAATTAATTTTCAGTCTCCCTGTGATTTTTTCACTCCTCTCCATGAATTCTTTTCCAGTTTTCCACAATAAAAATAAAATATAATCCCAAAAATTCAGGCAGGCAGATGACAACGAGCTTCATAACAAGCAGTTTGTGTAAATTTAGGCTGCCAGGCACAGTCAAGACTTTTTAGGTCTGTTTTCCCCATGGAAGACAAGAAAATTGAATCAAAGCCTGACATTTTTACCAAGGAAATTCAAGGACTTCATTGAAAAAGCCACTTTGACTTTCAGATTCCAGGAATGAGGAGCCTTTCATAAAAATGCACTTTATATTGTTGGATTATCCTTATTCTGCTCAGCCTGGAGAGGAGAAGCTCCAGGCAGAGCTCAGAGCCCCTGGCAGGGCCTGCAGGGGCTCCAGCAGAGCTGCAGAGGGACTGGGGACAAGGCCTGCAGGGACAGCAGCCAGGGAATGGCTCCCAGTGCCAGAGGGCAGGGCTGGGTGGGATCTTGGCAATGAGGAATTGTTCCCTGGCAGGGTGGGCAGGCCCTGGCACAGGGTGCCCAGAGCAGCTGGGGCTGCCCCTGCATCCCTGGCAGTGCCCAAGGCCAGGCTGGACCCTGGGGACAGTGGGAGGTGTCCCTGCCATGGCAGGGGTGGCACTGGGTGGGATTTGAGGTCCCTCCCAACCCAAATCCTTCTGGGATTCTGGGATTGTCTGAAGTCTGAGCCTGCCGATGAGCAGAGGGTGGTGCTGGGAAGGTCCCACCTTGCCCTGGCCTCTCCTTCCCCCTGGAATGCTGATGGCATCCATGGCACTGCAGCTGCAGCTGGGCCTGAGGGATCCTCTGGGAACCAACCAAAGTGGGAATGAATCTGTCTGCAGCTGAGTTAGAGAAACGGGGAATTATGGATGGGTTGGGTTGGGTTGGACCTTAAATCCCATCCAGTGCCACCCCTGCCATGGCAGGGACACCTCCCACTGTCCCCAGTGTCCAACCTGGCCTTGGGCACTGCCAGGGATCCACGGGCAGCCCCAGCTGCTCTGGGAATTCCATCCCAGACCCTTTTTACCCTCCCAGGACTTTTGATCTTCTCCCAGAATTTTTGATAATTCACCATTAACCAGGCTCTCCATGCTGGAGGTCACTTCCCATCATGGAAACTGGGTTAAACTGGGAATGCTTTCAGCACAAACCACGGCCCTGCAAAAGGAGGAATAATCACTGGAACTGGTCTTTATGAACAGCTGATAATCCAGTGTTCGAGGCTGATTCTCCTCCCACAGAATTCCCTGTTTGCAGATCCCTCCCTGTTTGCAGAAAGTGAGAGGAAACCCAAAGAACTCAGGGAGGTTTCTGCTCAGAATTCTGTTCACCATATTTCTTTTCACAATGTTGCGTTCAGTGTGCAGGGAGGGAAGTGGACTCAGCAAACAAACTGAGGAAAGGAAAACCACGCTCAGGACTGGAGTGGAAACTTTTGCCCTCATTTTCACATGGAAAGGCCAGAGAATTCCCCAAAGGTTTCCAGCTGCAGGGTGAAAAGCTCCAGGGCCGGTTGTCCCACTGCCCTATCCCTGCCAGCAACCCAAGGGTGGGAGATTTCCTCACATCTCTGGCGAGCCAAGCCCAGCGTGGACATTTGGGCTGCTGCTCCTCTGGGAAAGCCAAGAGCTGTCCAAGGGCAGTAGAAATCCAGGTGGATTCTCCCCTGCTCCTCCTCCCTCCCACCACAGGATCCAGCTGGTCTGCCCAGGGTTTGTGGCACTTGGAGCAAACATTTCCCAATGACAGAGCCAAAAGGGAATGGGAGCAGCTCCAAAGCCCTTCATTAGCACACACACACCTCTGAGTGCAAGGAGCGCATCCCCAACTCCAGCAACCACAGGAAACTCATCACCATTGTAGGAATTGTTTCCAAAAAGGGAAAAGATAAAAAAATAAATTCTAGGAGAAAAATTAATTACAAAGAAATTATGCAGTTTGCCACAGAGCGTTTAACACATGGGAGCTATGGTTTAATCCTTCTTCACTGTTATTTCTTTTAATTGTGGAGGCTCATCCAGGATAACATCCATTATCCATGAAACCTGGTTTTGAGTTACCAGACAGAAGCGTGGATTCACTTGGAAAGAATGTTCCCCCAGCCTTAACAAAAAATTAACTGCACAATTTAATATTATTTGCAAATACAACTGAATTATTTTCTGCAAAACAACTAGCTTAAAATGGTGCCAGAGCACACTCTGTATATGAATATATAAATATGGGGCTTCTGCATATTCATAGATTAACACAGGATAGAATTTCTAACAAAATCAGGTTTCCTAAAACCCCTTTTATTGAGGAAATCTGCCAGGGCTCAGAGGAAATTCACAGGCAGGGTGGACAGGAACTCGGATTCTGACAGTCCTGTGAGTGCCTCAGGGAATGCTCTCTTCCACTTCTGGAAAATGCAAAAAGAACTCATTCCAAAGAGCAGTCACCTGCAGGAGGGGACTTTCCAGGCTGTTCATAGAGCGCTCCTTCAGGAGAAGACTTGGGATGCTGTTTTACTGGGAAATGATTGCCAAATTGTTAATCTCCTCCTTAAAAATGAGAACAGCCCTGTTTGAACCAGGGACCCCTGGCCCAGGGATGTTGGATGGAATCATGGGATAGTTTGGGGTGGAAGGGATAACAAAGGAATAATCCCATTGGGAATCACAGCAGACCCTTTCACTGCCCCAGGGCTGCTCAAGCAAAGGATTCCATCCGAGCCACTCAGAGCCAGGTTATTTGTTCAGCACCATCCACTGTAGGTGGGAAATGGGATAAAATGAGAGAACAAAAATGCCTCCAGGATTCCAGGAAGCCTAAAGCTGGATGTCCTCTGCAGAATCCACCACTGAATGGGAGAGTCCAGGCCTTTCATTTATGTCACAACGCTGGAAAACTTTTGAAATTTACTCCAACCTACTTCAACCAACAAACCCCCTGTGGGAGAATCCATGAAAAGTCTTGATTGGATTCCTTCAGTGAGTCCATTTTCTCACCTTTGACACATAAAGGATGGAATTGCATCCAGGATTTTCTCCCTATGAGGAACCCCAAATCCCAAAGGGCTGGCTCCTGCCATGGCAGGGGGACCTCCCACTGATCCCCAGTGTCCGGCCTGGCCTTGGGCAGCAGGGTTTCAGGGGATCCCCCAGCCAGCCCAGGAGCCCAGCCTAAAAGGGTCTGCCCACCCTGCCAGGAACAAACTAAGCCAGGGATTATTTCAGGACACACTCTGGCATTGGGAGTTGGTTCCCTGGGTGCTGGGTCCTGCAAACATGTATTTTAATTCCTCTCCAATTTGGAATTAATTTGGAGTCTCCTGTGATAGCCTGCCCTCTCCATGAATTCTTGCCTGGTTTTCTTTTAATAAAAATAAATATAATCCCAAAAATTCTCCCAGGCAGATGACCCAGCCCTGGGACAAGCAGTTTGTAAATTTAGTGTGCCAGGCACAGTCAAGGGGTTATATTTGTTTCCCAATCAGAAAGAAAAAGAAAAAAGAAAAAGCAGTTTTGACATTTTTACCAAGCCTAAAGAGCCAAGGACTTCATTGAAAGAAGCAGACTTGGTCTATTTCAGATTCCAGGAATCAGCTTACCTTTCACCCAAAGAGGCACTTTATATTGTTGGACATCGGAATTCTGCTCAGCCTGGAGCCTGCACAGGGACCCTGAGCCCAGCTCAGGCCTGGCCCAGGCAGGGTCACTGCAGGGGCTCAGGAACGCGCTGCAGAGGGACTTGGGCAAGGCCTGCAGACAGGGAGAGATGGCTCCCAGTGCCTGGGCAGGGCTGGGTGGGCTCTGCCCCTGAGGAAGGAAGTTCCCTCCTCAGGCTGGGCAGGAATTGTTGGCTTAGTTCCGGCCATTGCTGCTCATCCTGCCCCTGGCACCACTGAGCAGAGTCTGGCACCAGGCTGGACCCTGGGGAGCCTGTAACCCTGTCCCTCCCGAGCCAGGGTGGCACTGGCCTGGGATTTAGGTCCCACCCCCCAAATCCCTTCTGGGATTCTGGGATAAACCACTTGAAGCATCTGGAACCTTAACAGATGAGCAGAGGGTGGTGCCAGGAAGGTCCCACCTTGCCCTGGCCTCTCCACCCCCCTGGAATGCTGATGGCATCATGGCACTGAGACTGCAGCTGGGCCTGAGGGATCCTCTGGGAACCAACCAAAGTGGGAATGAATCTGTCTGCAGCTGAGTTATCCCTGCAGGGGAATTACAGATGGGTTGGGTTGGGTTGGACCTTAGGTCCCACCCAGTGCCACCCCCTGCCATGGCAGGGACACCTCCCACTGTCCCCAGTGTCCAACCTGGCCTTGGGCACTGCCAGGGATCCAGTGGCAGCCACAGCTGCTCTGGGAATTCCATCCCAGCCCCTGCCCACCCTCCCAGGACTTTGCGATCTTCTCCCAGAATTTTTGATAATTCACTATTAACCAGGCTCTCCATGCTGGAGGTCACTTCCCATCATGGAAACTGGGTTAAACTGGGAGTGCTTTCAGCACAAACCACAGCCCTGCCAAAGGAGGAATAATCACTGGAATTGGTCTTTATGAACAGCTGATAATGCAGTGTTCAAGGCTGATTCTCCTCCCACAGAATTCCCTGTTTGCAGATCCCTCCCTGTTTGCAGAAAGTGAGAGGAAACCCAAAGAACTCAGGGAGGTTTCTGCTCAGAATTCTGTTCACGATATTTCTGTTCACAATGTTGTGTTCAGTGTGCACTCAGCCAGGGAAGTGGACTCAGCAAACAAACTGAGGAAAGGAAAACCACGTTCAGGACTGGAGTGGAAATTTTTGCCCTCATTTTCACATGGAAAGGCCAGAGAATTCCCCGAAGGTTTCCAGCTGCAGGGTGAAAAACCAGGCCCCGGTTGTCACTGCCTATCCTGCCAGCCCCAAGGGTGGGAGATTTCCTCACATTTCTGGCGAGGCCAAGCCCAGCGTGGACATTTGGGCTGCTGCTCCTCTGGGAAAGCCAGAGCTGTCCAAGGGCAGTTAGAAATCCAGGTGGATTCTCCCTGCTCCTCCTCCCTCCCACCACAGGATCCAGCTGGTCTGCCCGGGGTTCGTGGCGCTTGGAGCAAACATTTCCCGCGGTGACAGAGCCAGAAAAGGGGAATGAGAGCAGCTCAAAGCCCTTCATTAACACACACACACCTCTGAGGTGCAAGGCGCATCCCCAACTCCAGCAACCACAGGAAGGGAGAGAAGTGGATTTTTGGGCAGCCAAACCTTCCTTTGCCTCTGTTCCAGCTGCCCTTCAGCCTCTCGGATGCAGCAACCACCAAAGGATGGGATGAACCCAAGGACAGGGAAAGCTCAGACAGATGGAAACTCATTCACCTTCAAATTCATCCCAAAACACAAAGGCCTTTCCCAACATCACCTTAGTTTTCTCAGCTTTTCTTACATTTAAACGTTTGTCCTTGTAGAAACTCCTTCCTGCCCTGTCCTACAAGCAGCTCTGCCCTTCCATGGGCAGCCTTGGGAAGCTGGACTTGCCCATGGAGCCATGGACTAAACCCAGCCCTGCCTCCTGATTCCTCCTGAATTTCTGGCTCTGCATGAACTCAGGGGAATCTTTAGTGATGCCCCACTAGCCAGGCACGGAATTCTTTGCCATTTAACAAACTCTGACTGCAGCTGCAACAAGAGGACATTCCCTGGTTTCTTTCCAGAAGGCTCCTTTTCCCATCTCCAGTAGCCTTCGAGGGGCTTAAGTAGATTTTACACCAAGTAGTTGCCACAGAGGCATGAATAAACATGAAGCTCCCTCTCCTTTGTGTTTGCTCAAAGAAAATTATGATTTTCTGTTTGCTAGCAGCAAATCCCAGGATTCTGCTGCAATTTTAACATTTTGTAGAGCACCCTAAAACGGAACAAATCCATTGTTTGCAGTGATTCTCCCATAACTTCCAAACCAGACCCAGCAGTTAATTTTCGTTGATAGACCCATGGTTTCGTTAAAATCCCTCATATTTAACATATCTAATCCACCTCCAAGAAAGCAGAGGGCTCAACAGAGAACCATTACCTAAACAGGAGTAGAACCAAGCATTTGAAATCCAGTTATTGATACAAACAGAAGTTGCCGGACTTCCAGCTCCAGAAGCGGCCCTCGGGTTTAATCCTGAAGATCTATCAGGAAAATGGCCCCTGGAGGCTTTCATCTCTTCCCAGGAGGGAGCAATGTCTTCCCAACCCTCCCCTCGTGGTCCTAATTGTCCAAAGGGGCTTTGTGTTTGTGCACTTAATGAATTTACTGAGGAAGATCGTATCTGGCAGGGACAACACCCTGAGCTGCAGGGACTGGGATTCCCAGCTGGTGTCCTGGAAAAATCCTTCCATGCCCAGAGTCCTGGAAATTGCTGCTCAGTTCTCCTGACGGCCTCAGATTTTCACAGCCCAGAGACACCCCCTTGGTCAAAGTTTCCTCCAGGCAAAGGCATTTCCTTGCCTGGGACTCAGGATTCAGATCTGGCACTGGGATGATCCTTTGGGAATTGGACATTTCAGGAGGATTCTGGGGTTGGCAGATGGGATTTCTCCAGATGTGCCAGGCTGTGGTGGTGGGGTAGGAGGGGCTGGGAGGTGCCCAAGGCCAGGGCTTGGGCAGCCTGGGACAGTGGAAGAATTTGGCAGGGGATCCCAAAGGATGATCTTAAGGTCCTTCCCACCATTCCTGCGGCCCCAGTCTGGGCCCAGCCCTCCCAGGAGGTGCCAGGATCCTGGGAGATTCCCTGGCTCAGTTCTCCATCAGATTGTCACCAGCTGAACACCCAAAGTCAAGAGATTTCCTCCAGGCAAAGTTGCCCCCAGGCTGGGACTGTGCTGTCCAGATCAGGGCTGGGATGATCCTTAAGGAATTGGCACAATTTGCCCAAGGCCAGAGGCTGGAGGTGTCCAAGCCCAGGCAGGCAGCCTGGGATGGTGGGATGCATGAGATGTAATGGGATGATCATGGGTCGCTTCCAAACACTCCTGGACATGGGTGGAAGATTGCTGCTCAGCCTCTGAAAACTCAGGTGTCACCAGCCCAGGGATGAATTTCCTGGGCAAAGTTGTTGTTTCTCACCTCCTCAGCTTGGTCCTTCCTGGGAGGATCCTTAGGAGTTCCATTTGATTCTGCAGGTGGGAGAGTCTCCAGGTGTGTGGCGGGTGTGGTGGTGAAGCAGGAGAAGCTGGAATGTGTCCAAGGCCCAGGTTTGGACATTGGAAGCTTGAGCAGACTGGGACACAGAAAATGTCCCTGCCCTTTGATGATCCTTGAGCCACTCCATGATTCTGTGACCCTGTCCTGGGCAAAGCACCTCCCAGGAGGTGCCAGAATCTGAAATTGCTGCCAGGTTCTCCTGAAAGCTCAGATTGTCACCAGCCAGGAGACTTTTAAAGGTCAAAGTTTCCTCCAGGCAGAAGTTGTTGTTCCTCACCTGGGGACTCAGCTTGGTCAAACCAGGAGCTGGGAGGATCATGGGAGTTTGCACAATTTCAGGAAGAAGAAAAACCTTTTCTGCAGGTGGGAGGTCTCCAGGTGTGGGGGTGTGGTGGTGGGGTAGGAGAAGCTGCAGAATGTCAAGGCCAGGTTGGTTCATTGGGGCTTGAAGCAGCCTGGGACACAGAAAATGTCCCTGCCATTGATGCCATGATGATCATTGAGTCCTTCAAACCACTCCATGATTCTGTGATCCTGCTGTCCAAGGGCAGTAGAAATCCAGGTGGATTCTCCCCTGCTCCTCCTCCCTCCCACCACAGGATCCAGCTGGTCTGCCCAGGGTTTGTGGCACTTGGAGCAAACATTTCCAATAATGACAGAGCCAAAAAGGGAATGGGAGCAGCTCCAAAGCCCTTCATTAGCACACACACACCTCTGAGTGCAAGGAGCGCATCCCCAACTCCAGCAACCACAGGAAGGGAGAGAAGTGGATTTTTGGGCAGCCAAACCTTCCTTTGGCTCTGTTCCAGCTGCCCTTCAGCCTCTCCGGATGCAGCAACCACCAAAGGATGGGATGAACCCAAGGACAGGCAAAGCTCAGACAGATGGAAACTCATTCACCTTCAAATTCATCCCAAAACACAAAGGCCTTTCCCAACATCACCTGAATTTTCAGCTTTTCTTACATTTAAACGTTTGTCCTTGGCAGAAACTCCTTCCTGCCCTGTCCCACAGAGCAGCTCTGCCCTTCCATGGGCAGCCTTGGGAAGCTGGACTTGCCCATGGAGCCATGGACTAAACCCAGCCCTGGCTCTGATTCCTCCTGAATTTCTGGCTCTGCATGAACTCAGGGAATCTTTAGTGATGCCCCACTAGCCAGGCACGAATTCTTTGCCATTTAACAAACTCTGACTGCAGCTGCAACAAGAGAGACATTCCCTGGTTTCATTTCCAGAAAGGCTCCTTTTCCCATCTCCAGTAGTGAAAGAGGGGCTTAAGTAGATTTTACACCAAGTAGTTGCCACAGAGGCATGAATAAACATGAGGAGCTCCCTCTCCTTTGTGTTTGCTCAAGAAAATTATGATTTTCTGTTTGCTTGCAGCAAATCCCAGGATTCTGCTGCAAATAGACAGGGCAGGAGTGAAGCACCCAGGGAAGACGGAACAAATCCATTGTTTGCAGTGATTCTCCCAAGCTCCAAACCAGACCCAGCAGTTAATTTGCTTTGATAGACCCATGGTTTTCGTTAGAGTCCCTCATATTTAATTATGTCCTAATCCACCTCCAAGAAAGCAGAGGGAGCTCAACAGAGAACCATTACCTACAAACAGGAGTGGGAGCCAAGCATTTGAAATCCAGTTATTGATACAAACCAGAAGGCAGACTTCCAGCTCAAGCAGCCCCTCGGGTTTAATCTGAAGATCTATCAGGAAAAATCTCTTTCCCACTGGAGGCTTTCATCTCTTCCCAGGAGGGAGCAATCATCTTCCCAACCCCTCCCTCGTGGTCCTAATTGTCCAAAGGGAGTCTTTGTGTTTGTGCACTTAATGAATTTACTGAGGGAAGATCGTATCTGGCACGGGACAACTCCTGAGCTGCAGCGGGGACTGATTCCCAAGCTGGTGTCCTGGAAAAATCCCTTCCCATGGAGCCAGAATCCCGGAGAAATTGCTGCTCAGTTCTCCTGAAAGCTCAGATTTTCACCAGCCCAGAGACACCCCCATGGTCAAAAGTTTCCTCCAGGCAAAGTTGCTGTTCCTTGCCTGGGACTCAGAGTTGTCCAAACCAGGGCTGGGATGATCCTTAAGGAATTGGCACAATTTCAGGGAAGGAGACTTTTCCCTGGCAGATGGGATTTCTCCAGATGTGTAGAGGGTGTGGTGGTGGGGTAGGAGAAGCTGGAGGTGCCCAAGGCCAGGGCTTGGAGCAGCCTGGGACAGTGGAAGATGTCCCTGCCCATGGCAGGGATGGAATGGGATGATCCTTAAGGTCCTTCCAAACCATTCCATGATTCTGCGACCCTGTCCTGGGCAAAGCACCTCCCATGGAGCCAGGATCCCAGAGAAATTGCTGCTCAGTTCTCCTGAAAGCTCAGATTGTCACCAGCCCAGAGACACCCCCAAGGTCAAAAGTTTCCTCCAGGCAAAGTTGTTGTTCCTCGCCTGGGACTCAGAGTTGTCCAAACCAGGGCTGGGAGGATCCTTAAGGAGTTGGCACAATTTCAGGGAAGAAGAAAAACCTTTTTCTGCAGATGGGATTTTTCCAGATGTGTAGAGGGTGTGGTGGTGGGGTAGGAGAAGCTGGAGGTGTCCAAGCCCAGGCCTTGGAGCAGCCTGGGACAGTGGAAGATGTCCCTGCCCATGGCAGGGATGGAATGGGATGATCCTTAAGGTCCTTCCAAACCACTCCATGATTCTGCGACCCTGTCCTGGGCAAAGAACCTCCCATGGAGCCAGGATCCCAGAGAAATTGCTGCCAGGTTCTCCTGAAAGCTCAGATTGTCACCAGCCCAGAGACACCCCCAAGGTCAAAAGTTTCCTCCAGGCAAAGTTGTTGTTCCTCACCTGGGACTCAGCTTGGTCCAAATTACAGCTGGGAGGATCCTTAAGGAGTTGGCACAATTTCAGGGAAGAAGAAAAACCTTTTTCTGCAGGTGGGAGGTCTCCAGGTGTGTAGAGGGTGTGGTGGTGGGGTAGGAGAAGCTGGAGGTGCCCAAGGCCAGGGCTGGGAGCAGCCTGGGACGGTGGAAGATGTCCCTGCCATTGCAGGGATGGAATGGGATGTCCAAGGCCATCCTGTTGGACATGGAGCCAGGATCCCAGAGAAATTGCTGCTCAGGAGCTCAGACTGGGACAGTTTCCTCCAGGAAAATGTCCCTGGGACTCAGAGTTGTCCAGATCAGGGCTGGGATGATCCTAAGGAACGTCCAATTTCAAACCAGATGGGATTTCCAGGGGTGTGGTGGTTCTGTGAGCCCAGGTGGAGCAGCCTGGGACAGTGGAAGATGTCCCTGCCATTGCAGGGATGGAATGGGGAGGTCCCAGAATCCCATGAGAAACCCTGTCCTGGGCAAAGCACCTCCCATGGAGCCAGAATCTCAGAGAAATTGGTTCTCCTGAAAGCTCAGATTGTCACCAGCCAGAGACACCCCCAAGGTCAAAAGTTTCCTCCAGGCAAAGTTGTTGTTCCTCACCTGGGACTCAGCTTGGTCCAAACCAGGGCTGGGAGGATCCTTAAGGAGTTTGCACAATTTCAGGGAAGAAGAAAAACCTTTTTCTGCAGGTGGGAGGCCTCCAGGTGTGTAGAGGGTGTGGTGGTGGGGCAGGAGAAGCTGGAGATGTCCAAGGCCAGGTTGGACATTGGGGCTTGAAGCAGCCTGGGACACAGAAAATGTCCCTGCCCATGATGATGCCCATGATGATCATTAAGGTCCTTCCAAACCACTCCATGATTCTGTGATCCTGTCCTGGGCAAAGCACCTCCCAGGAGGTGCCAGAATCCCAGAGAAATTGCTGCTCAGGTTCTCCTGAAAGCTCAGATTGTCACCAGCCCAGAGACACCCCCAAGGTCAAAAGTTTCCTCCAGGCAAAGCTGTTGTTCCTCACCTGGGACTCAGCTTGGTCCAAACCAGGGCTGGGATGATCCTTAAGGAATTGGCACAATTTCAGGGATGAAGAAAAACCTTTCCCTGCAGGTGTGAGGCCTCCAGGTGTGTAGAGGGTGTGGTGGTGGGGTAGGAGAAGCTGGAGGTGCCCAAGGCCAGGGCTTGGAGCAGCCTGGGACAGTGGAAGATGTCCCTGCCCATGGCAGGGATGGAATGGGATGATCCTTAAGGTCCTTCCAAACCATTCCATGGTTCAGTGACACTGCAGCCTCACACTGGGCCAGCGAGGAGATGTCACCACAACCACCCAACCTCAGCTGCTCCAAGCCCAGCTGTTGACTTAAATGCCCGGAAAAATTGGATTTCTCCCAGGATTTCCAGTTTTCTGTGGTGAGAGTGAGAATCTGCCCTCTGTAATCCAGTTCCAGTCCCCAGGGACAGATCCTGGATGGAATGGTTGGTGTCCTGCAGCATTCCCCCAGGAATTCTTGTCCAGGATGGAAGGTCACACATTTAAAAGCCTCATGGCCAACCCCAAATTTGCTTTTAAAAGGAATGAAACCATTTTGGGTGGGAATGGCAAATGTGGATGATGAATTCTCCTAAAGGAGCCCATTTTTTGGAGCAGCTCAGTGATTCCCATTCCTAAACCACATCCACCCAGGATAAAATCCACCTGGAAATGCTGAGCTGTTATAGCAGTGAACAGATAATTTTGGTGTGGGTACCAAGACTTTCAAATCTCACTGCTTCAATATCCATGGAAGTGAATCCAACACCAAGAAGTTTCCCAGAAGGTTCCAAGAAGTTCCAAGCAGGTTCCTTGAATTCCACCCATCCCAAAAAACCTGTCTCTTTGCACAGGTTTCTCTGTGCCTACAGAAGCCACAGTCCTAAATCCTCTCCTCCTGTTTGGCACTTCCACTCTTCTGCCTCGAGACAATAATGGAGCATCCCTGTCCCATTTCCATCCAGTGCCTCTTTAGTTATTGAATTCCTGCAGGATCTGGGTTGGAATTGAGTTAAGGATCTCCACTCTAGGCTCAGGGAGGTAATATTGCTGTTATATAACCCAAATATCTTTAAGATCCAGCCCTTGGCACCCCAAAATCCTCAGAATTGCTCCCAGCTGTGATTTCCACACCTTTGGAGCTGGTTATGAGGGACCAAGGTCTTTTGAGGTGAAATTCTTTGAGCTGAAACGAAAATATTTCAGTACCTGATAAATATCTGGACTTCCCCTCTGATCAGAAAATACCCCCAGGGATTTCAGCCCATTCTCCATTCTTTTTGAGGGAATGAGTCACGATTTTGGACTGCTTCCACTTGGGCAGGAAGGATCAGGACACAGCTCCTGAACGCTTGCAGAGCTGCTGGGAGGTTTGGGAGACTTCAGTTCATTTTCTGAGCTAAAGTGGAGTCGTGGTCAGCCCAAAACTGGTAAAATAAATCCACCCTGGTGGAGCGTGGGGACATCCAGCTGCTGGTGACTCTGCCTGGCAATCAGATTCCAAGGGAAGGCCTGGAGCTGCTGGGATCTGCTGATAGCCCAGATGAAGGAAGGGAGAGCAGGGAAGGCCAAAATCCCCCATCCACAGCCACACACACATTTGGAATGTTCCTCAGCAGGGAGGCTCCCAAAATCATTGTTGGGAGAACAAAGGCAAGTTTGGGATGACAGACATTTCAAACAACAGAAAAGTTGGAGGGGAGCAATAAGAAAAACAATTGGAATGGGAAAGGATTAAGTGGTCGACAGAAAACAACAAAAGGAAAATTAACATCTTTTCAAAACTCACAAAGCGGCCTCAAAAGCAGGGGGAGAACAGTAAAAACCCCAAATTATGCACAGTTTAACAGCAAAGCTCACAAAGAAATGAAGTGACTCCTGCAGAGAAAGGGTGTGGGGACAGCTTATAAATTGACCACATTCCAAAGAGGAATAAAAAAGCAATTCTCACAGACATGGCCTGGGAGGCAGCCAGGCCCACTTGGTGCCCTGAGTTTGGAAGGCCAAATTCTGAAATGCATCTCAAATCCCAAGGGTTCTGCAGAGGGGGAAGCTGGAAAAGAAACCAACATCCACCAAGTCCAACTGGGAGCTGCCAGGAGGAGCTGCCAAGGACTGAAACAGCACAACGTGATTTTCTGGACCTGTCACCTCAGCAAATTCAACAATTTGGGATGAAATTTGGCGTGACAGGCACTGAACTCAGGTAAAATTCTCTTTCTGGTTTGTTCTGAAAGGTTCAGATGATTGCATTGTGCTGTTTCCCAGGAGGAGAGATGGAGCTGGAGTTGAATTATTGTATCACTGCAAGGAATTTCCCTCTGGAGAGCTTTGCTATTCCCAGGATGCTAAAATTTAGCAGAAGCCTGAAATTCAGTTTATCTGTGTCATGGTTTTATCTTCTGCCATCAAAGAACCAGTGAATTTCATTATAAATCATAGAGAAAACACACATCCTTAGGAGATGTTTCCTCAATTTCAGCAGTGAAATGTTCATGGAATCCCAAAATTCCTGGGATTGGAAAAGATTTCCAAGGTCATGGAGTGCCAACTGTGCCCCATGGGCACCTTGTCCCCAGCCCAGAGCACTCAGTGCCACCTCCAGGGGACACCTGCAGGGATGGGCACTGCAGAGCTCCCTGGGCAGCCCCTGCCAAGGCCTGGTGTGGCAGTACCAGCTGTGGGTTTCTCTGGGTCTGCATTGAAGGCACTCGAGATGGTGTTTCATGTTTGCACTCAGGTGTTTATTATTTGTTATCAGTAAAACAGTCTCACAACCACGAGTTCAGCAGCTTTTCATTAGAAGGCACAAAATGGCCAACAATCTCTTGTTCCAAGGTCTTTTAAGACTGAACTCTCCAATGAAGAACTGACACCTGGATTATTTTCCCTTTTAACCCAATAACTGATCCCACAGAGCTGCAATGGGGACTTTGCTGCCCAATTACAAAATGCCACCCAAACCCATGGAGAAGGAGGAAGAAGAAGCATGAAGAACAAACCCAGGACAACACCCTGTGCCCTCCATCTTGCTTCCATCCACAACAGACTAAAAACCCCAAACCCTCAATTTCTCACCAAGTGATAACACCTGCACTGCTCTCTGTAATCTATGTCACACTTTGGTGGATTCCAGTCTGTCTTGAAGTCTGGGAAACTTTCTCCATGGATGAGGGTCAGAGTCAGTGCTGCCCTGGGGGTCAGGGCACCCCAGAGCAGACACAGAAATATTCCCTGTGTGCCCTGGGTTTCCACGGCCTGAGCTCCCTTTCCATGGGCAAATTCCTGCTGCTGGCCCAGCTGAGCCTGCCCTGGCCCAGCCTGAGGCCGTTCCCTCTGCTCCTGTCCCTGTGCCCTGGGAGCAGAGCCCGATCCCCACCTGGCTCCATCTTGCCACACGATCCCTTTCCTGTTATTTCCCCAAAACCCAGGAATCTGCACAGGGAATGGCTCCCTCCAAACCCACAGCAGGGCTGCAGAAGCCTCATTTCCCTCTCTCCTATCAACACCCTCAGATAAGGGTTTTTAATGACACAACCCTGGGAGGTTTTTCCTCCAGCCCATGCTCCCTCCACACGTGGCACCAGCCAGACTCTCCCAACAACTTTTCCACAGTTTGTTTTCCCACAGCCATCCCATGTTAGCAAACATTATTTACAGCACACAATTCCAACTGCCTCCAAACAAAGCCCTTATCTCTCACAATAAACTTCCTTATACCCTTAAAAGTACACTTGTTCACTTCCTTACTGGTTCCTCTTTGGGTGTCATTCCAAGGCTTTCCCAAGGCCTAAAGACTCCTCAGTTCCTTCAGGAGCCCAGAAATGCAGCCAGAGCTTTAAATGGAGTTTGGAATAATGAGGTCCAGCATTGCTGGGAGTGTTTGCTTCTACTGCCCTACATATTTGTCTGTATTTGAATAAACACCTCTGAAAAGCTGCTTCTCTGGCCTTGCACAACTCCAATTCCTTTATTTTTTCACAATTCCCATCCCTTTATTTTCACAACGCTTCCCTCAGGGCAGGGCAGACAATGTCGTTGCCTGGTTAGGAAATGGGAGCGATGAAAGTGTCAGGGCAGAGCTGGGGAGGGGCAGGGATGGCTCCCTGTGGCCCTGCCCTGGCAGCAGCTCCTCCCGTGTCCCAGAGGAGCCCCTGGCCTGTGAATCCTTTGGGAAAAGCCAAAATGCTGGTGCTGGACGTGGATTGGGACAGCCTGGCATCAATCCAGGCTGGGATGAGCAGAGGGAGCAGCCCTGGGAGAGCTGGACCTGCCCCAGCCCAGAGCCCCAGCTGGGATCAGGAGAGAGATTGGAATTGGGATTGGGATTGGGATTGGGATTGTGCCCCTGTGCCCCCTCAGGTGATTTCCCACCTGCAGAGCTGCCCCAGCCCAGGGAGGAGCTGGAGCTGCTGCAGAGAGCCCAGAGGAGGCTCCAGGATGGGCAGAGGGATGGAGCAGCTCTGCTGGCAGGAAAGGCTGGCACAGCTGGCATTGCTCACCTGCACAGGAGAAGCTTTGGGCTGAGCTCAGGGTGGCCTTGCAGGGCCTGGAGGAGCCCCAGGAAAGCTGGAGAGAGACAATTCCCAGGGGAGGCAGGGACAGCACCCAGGGAATGGCTCCCAGTGCCAGAGGGCAGGGCTGGGTGGGATCTTGGCAATGAGGAATTGTTCCCTGGCAGGGTGGGCAGGGGCTGGGATGGAATTGCACCCCTGGATCCCTGGCACTGCCCAAGGCAATCTGGGATAGCGAGTGGCATCCTCAGCTATGGCAGATGGGACTGCCAGACCTTTCCAGACCCTTCCATCTCAAGCCCTCCATGACTCCATTCAGGGATTCTCCATTCTCACATTTCCCCACCACTGCCATTTCCCTGGGACTTGCTCAGGCCAGCAGGGAATCTGTGCACAGCTCACCTGGATGCCAACACAGCTCTTCCCCATCTGAGCCAACAGTTCTGGGGCACAAAGGGAAAAGAACAAGATCCCTGAGCCATCCAAGTGACCCTGGAATGGGGCCTGAACTGCACCAAACTTTGTGGCCAAATGCAGCTCAAATTGAGATCTGCACTTGAAGTGCAGCCCATGGAGTTCCCTTGGTGTCACATTGTCACAGACTGGCCAGAAATGGATTTAATTCCAAGTTTAAACCTGATGAGTGATTTAGTAAGTTCCTCCCATCTTGCTATTTGGTTTTCCAGCTGCAGCATGACTGTGCACAAGTGTGTGGGATGAGAGGGCCACAATTCAGGTTGCAGACTAATGCCTTTTCTCTAACTCATTCCTCTCCCCCAGAAAACAAACCTACTATTTTCTAGATTTCAATTTTCTGGACACAAATTATATTAAAAAGTCATCCTGGCTGATGAGATTTAGGAGCAGGATTACAGCAAGATTGAAAAACCCCATTCTGTTGGAGAAAATCACTCCCTCCTCACCAGATTTGTGCTTTGCTGCTGCTCAGATGAGAATACCTACATTAATATGCTAATATAATATAATATAATATAATATAATATAATATAATATAATATAATATAATATAATATAATATAATATAATATAATATAATATAATATAATATAATATAATATAATATAATATAATATAATATAATATAATATAATATAATATAATATAATATAAATATAATATAATATATATATAATATAATATAATATAATATAATATAACATCATATCATATCATATAATGTATGCCACTGAGGTATTATATATATAATACATATCCTATATATTAGATATATATAATGTTATTAATATAAAATATATAATATTATGTAATATATATAATATATATAATATATATATATTATATATATAAAAATATAATAAAAATATATATTATATATAATATATATATATATATAAATATACATATTAAAAATAAAATATATATATAATATTATATATTAAAATATAATATATATAAAAATATAAATAAATTTAAAAGATTTTTTAAATTTTATATTTATATATAAAATACCCCATGTGTGATGCCCCTGAAGAGCCACAGGCACCCCCTGGAGGAGATTCCAGCTCCATCCATTTGGGACCTAGTGAAAGGAAATCCTTCCCAAAGAGGTCCAGAACCAGCCTGGAGAATTTTCTGCCACAGAAACTCACTGGGGCAAAGAGCACAACCATATTTTGTATAAACCAGGATGATTTTCTGGATATTCCTGGAGATAAGGAAGAGGGAAGCACACACACACATTTTTTCCAGTCCTGTTGGGGCCTTCCATGAGATGAGGCAGCTTCAGAAATCCAGCACTTGCTGAAGTCTAAATGCACATCTGCAATAACCTACTTTAAAATTTCCACTGAGCCTGGCAGAGTCAGCCCAGGGCAGGATTCAGCCTTGGAGAAGTTCCAGGTCAAGCATGAACTGGAGGTAAAATGTCTGTGGAGTTCAAGGACTGCAAACCCCAGAAGCAGCAGAGCAGAGTTCATGGAAATGTTAAATCTTGTGGGATACTTTGTGCCCTCTGGGGCTCTCATGACATGTGAAAAACTCTTTAATAGAAGATTTCTGGTGCGCCCCAAAGCCCAGAGAGCCAGGGCTGGTGTAGGAGCTGTTATCAGTGAGAGAATTGATAATGAGCTGATAACAAACAGACAGGGGGACCAGGCTGAGCCATCTCTGCTGCCAGGCAATGCCTGGGCCCTTCTCTGCCCACACAGAGAACAGAGGTTAAAAATGTGAAATTCCACACAATCCCAAATTCCTGGGGCTGGCACAGCCCTGCCAGCCCAGGCAGTGCCAGCTGTGCCCCATGGGCACCTTGTGCCCAGCCCAGAGCACTCAGTGCCACCTCCAAGGGACACCTGCAGGGATGGGCACTGCAGAGCTCCCTGGGCAGCCCCTGCCAAGGCCTGAGCTCCCTTTCCATGGGCAAATTCCTGCTGCTGGCCCAGCTGAGCCTGCCCTGGCCCAGCCTGAGGCCGTTCCCTCTGCTCCTGTCCCTGTTCCCTGGGAGCAGAGCCCGACCCCCCCGGCTGTGCCCTCCTGGCAGGGACTTGTGCAGAGCCACAGGGGCCCCTGAGCCTCCTTTGCTCCAGCCCCAGCCCCTGCCCAGCTCCTCAGGGATTCTCCAGCCCCTGCCCAGCTCCTCAGGGATTCTCCAGCCCCTGCCCAGCCCAGCCTGCCCAGATTCTCCAGCCCTCAGGGATTCTCCAGCCCCTGCCCAGCTCCTCAGGGATTCTGCAGCCCCTGCCCAGCCCTGCTCAGGGGATTCTCCAGCTGCCCAGCTCCTCAGGGATTCTGCCCAGCTCCTCAGGGATTCTCCAGCCCCTGCCCAGCTCCCAGGGATTCTCCCTGCCCAGCCCTCAGGGATTCTCCAGCCCCCTGCCCAGCTCCCTCAGGGATTCTGCAGGCCCTGCCCAGCTCCCTCAGGGATTCTGCTCCAGCCCCTGCCCAGCTCCTCAGATTCTCAGCCCCTGCCCAGCTCCTCAGGGATTCTCCAGCCCCTGCCCAGCTCCTCAGGGATTCTCCAGCCCCTTCCCAGCTCCCTCAGGATTCTCCAGCCCCTGCCCAGCTCCGTTCCCTGCCCTGGGCTCCAGCCCCTCCAGGAGGACCAGAACTGGGCACAGCCCTGCAGGGACCCAGCACAGAGGGACAATCCCTGCCCTGCTCCTGCTGCACACACAATTCCTCATCCAGCCCAGCTGCCAGGGGCCTCTTGCCCACCCAGGCACCCCTGGGCTCATGTCCAGCCCCTGTCAGCAGCACCCCCAGGGCCTTTTCCAGCTCTCCAGCCCCTCTGCCCAGCCTGGAGCTCCACAGGGTTGTGGTGACCCAAGGGCAGGACCCAGCACTTGGCCATTTGCCCCCATTCACCTCAAAGCAATTCCAGCAACACCCTCTGTGTCTGCAGCCCTGGAGATTTGTCCTCCCTGAGCTCCAGCACACATCCAGGTGTGACAGGATCATCAGCCCCATCCTCCTCCCTCCCCACCACCCCTCTGCTCAGGTTAAAAACCAACAGGATTCCCAGGGTTGGAGGTTTCCCACGTGTGGGTGCACAGCCAAACTCCCAGAAAGGCCCTTCCCAAGCCCTGCAAGCTCCCAGCACCTCCAGCCTGGACACCCTCCCTCCAGTCCTGGGTTTCCTGACCTGGTGTAATCCAGCAGCCAGGGAGGGACAGCCCTGGTGGCTCCATTGCCACCTCTGGCAGGGTTTCTGTCCCATCACAGGGAGATTTCCACACCTTCCTCAGCAGCACCAGGCTCATTCCCAGCCTGGATCCCCATTTCCATGCAGCCCCACTTCCCCTCCCAGTGTGGGGTTTTGGGCCAGACAAGGGAAGAGACAGAACAGAAACAACAACCCAGAAAAAGTGGGGAATGCTGCACTTCCCTGGAGATGAAGTTTTTGTTTTCCTCATTGTCCCAGTGAGGAAATGTCAATGTTAGGCAGAGAAAATCCTAAAGTGAGATTCCACACCTGCATTGTCCCAGCCAGGAACAGCCTCCTGCCCAGCAGATCCACTGGCAGCAATTCCCACTGTGGCTGTGCCCAGTTCTGCTCCTGCAGGAGAGCCCTGGAGGGACTGGAGTGTGTCCAGGGCAGGGAACGGAGCTGGGCAGGGGCTGGAGAATCCCTGAGGAGCTGGGCAGGGGCTGCAGAATCCCTGAGGAGCTGGGCAGGGGCTGGAGAATCCCTGAGGAGCTGGGCAGGGGCTGGAGAATCCTTGAGGAGCTGGGAAGGGGCTGGAGAATCCCTGAGGAGCTGGGCAGGGGCTGGAGAATCCCTGAGGAGCTGGGCAGGGGCTGCAGAATCCCTGAGGAGCTGGGCAGGGGCTGGAGAATCCTGAGGAGGCTGGGCAGGGGCTGGGAATCCCTGAGGGGCTGGGCAGGGGCTGGAGAATCCCTGAGGAGCTGGGAAGGGGCTGGAGAATCCCTGAGGAGCTGGGCAGGGCTGGAGAATCCCTGAGGAGCTGGGCAGGGGCTCAGCCTGGAGCAAAGGAGGCTCAGGGGGGCCCTTGTGGCTCTGCACAGATTTCCACCATTCCCAGCCCTACCTGCATCATTCCCCTGCCACCAGGAGCCCAGAGAGAACTTTGGGATTCAGCAAATTCCCAATTTCAACCCCAGGAGCTCCAGATCTCCATCCCTGCCCAGAGCACTTTTCCTGCCTCATATTCCTGTGGAGTTTGGCCCAGGCCATAGGGAAAAGCCCAAACTCCTGAGCTGAAACCTCCCAGTCCTTTCCAGTTCTTATCAGGAACTGCCTGCAGGCTCCCAGCTGTAGAGCACCAGTGAGGTAAAAACAACTTCTTCATCTTCCTCTTCTTCTCCTTCCTCTCCTTCTTCTCCTTTTTCTTCTTCTTCTTCTTCTTCTTCTTCTTCTTCTTCTTCTTCTTCTTCTTCTTCTTCTTCTCCTCTTCTTCTTCTTCTTCTTCTTCTTCTTCTTCTTCTTCTTCTTCTTCTTCTTCTTTTTCTTCTCCCTCTTCTCCTTCTTCTCCCTCTTCTTCTTCTTCTCCTTCTTAAAAACTCAATAACTCAATAACAACTCAAAATAAACACAATAACAATAATAACAATAATAAAGATAGTAATAACAACAATAAAAATAAAATTATTATTATTATTATTATTATTATTAATAATAATAATAATTACTACTACTACTACTACTGTTCCCAGATAATCAGCTGTCAAATTGTGCAGGCTGGAATTTTCAAATTCACCTCCAAATCACTCTGGAAAGAGAACTTGGAGAGTCCTGAGCTGCTGGGCAGCCAAGCAGGGCAAGCTCCAGTTATCTTCTACCACCTTAAAATGGAAATAAAAGGCACTTGGGTAAGGAGAAGCCCTGGCTGGTGGAGCACATGGTGAGGAGAGCTCAGAAAAGGTCGCCAACCTCAAATGATGGAGGCTCAGGAAGCTCCCAGTCCTCCTCCATTGATCCCTCCTCCCTACCTGAGCCAGAAAGTTCCTGGGATTCTCATTTCCTGGGATCAGGGGGTTGAAAACCATCCAAGCCCCACTTCCCACTGTCCCTGGCAGTTCCCACATGGAGTCTCCTCCTCAGCAAGGAAACCTCCCCCAGCTCCGTGCCAGGGAGTGCAGTTTCTGGGAAAGCTGCCACCACTTCTTCCAATCAATTGTTCTGAGATGCCACCACTTCTCCAGGGCTGGAAGTGCCACTCTTGGGGGACATCTGAAAATAATTCCTTCATTTTTTTAGGTCAAGCATTGCCCTCCAGCACCGCAGAGCCCACATGACAGGAGGAACTGGGGGGAGGAGAAGTGGCCAGCTCTGGAACTGAGATGCCCAGCTCAGAGCTCCTGGTGTGGTCCAGGCTGGAATGTCATTGAATATCCAAGGCACTGAGGTTTGGAGGCAAGAGCATGAGCTGAATCCAACCTCTCCTCGGGGGCAAGGGAGGGGAGCAGCAGTTTAGGTTTCAACCTCAAGCGATACCTCATTCATTTAAGGGAAAAAAAAGAGAGGGGATGTGAGGGTTGAGATTCCTCAGGAAATAAAAAAAAAATTTAAAAGGGAAAAATGCAGCAGTCCAAGGCCTAATCCATGCACTGTGACAGCTCTTTATCAGCCCATACAGGAGCAATGAACACAATAATTCAATTTTGCCTCAGTAAAGGCTCAGCTGGAAGGGAAACCTGAGCTTGTTACAGTTTTCCAGCTGAACAAGAGGGAAAATCCAGCCCAGATGGAAGATGTGGAATGCCTGGGATCAGAGGAGGAGCTGGCAGCACCTGGAGCAGCAGCAATTCCCTCAGGAACACCCCGCTGGGTATGGAGCAAACAACCAGCCCTTGTCTGCTCCACCTCTGCCTGCCCAGCCTTAATTAGAGCCCAGCTCGAGAAAATTGGGATGGATTGTGTCAGCATTCCCAGGAATTGCACCAAACACACACTGGCACCTTCAGAGGGCCAAGCAGGGAGAGCAGGAGCCAAAATCTCCACCTTGGCCTGCTGAGAGCCCTAAAGAATCCCCAGGAGGAGAGCTCCCCTCTGCCTCAGAGCTCCCAAAATCCCAAACCCCTCGCCCTGCAGTCAGGGAAAACACCTGAGGAATGGCCTCATCCTAAAGTCCCACCCCAGGCACACTCACCAGGACCAGGAGTTGCCAGGACATTTTTGTTCCCAGCCAAAGGAGATTTTTAATGGAATTAAAGTCAGGTGGAAGAAACCCCAGCCAAAGGAGTTTTTAATGGAATTAAAGTCAGGTAGAACGCAGAATTCCATGGAATGTCTTTTTGGTGCCTTCCAGCCATAAACCCCAGCCCAAAGGTGCTCCCAGCCATGAGCACAGCCAGGGCTTTGGTTAAGCTGCTGTTGTAGGCAGGCCTAAACTTATGGAATCATGGAATGGTTTGGGTTGGGAGGGACCTCAAAGCTCATCCAGATCCATGGCAGGGACACCTCCCACTGTGCCCAGTGTCCAGCCTGGCCTTGGGCACTGCCAGGGATGCAGGGGCAGCCCCAGCTGCTCTGGGCACCCTGGGCCAGGGCCTGCCCACCCTGCCAGGGAACAATTCCTCATTGCCAAGATCCCATCCAGCCCTGCCCTCTGGCACTGGGAGCCATTCCCTGGGTGCTGTCCCTGCAGGCCTTGTCCCCAGTCCCTCTGCAGCTCTGCTGGAGCCCCTGCAGGCCCTGCCAGGGGCTCTGAGCTCTCCCTGGAGCTTCTCCTCTCCAGGTGAGCACCCCCAGCTCTCCCAGCCTGGCTCCAGCCCTGGAGCAGCTCCGTGGCTCCTCTGGGCTTGTTCCAAGAGCTCCACATCTTTCCTGTGGGGAAAATCAGTCATTTTTTATTTGATGTTAGAATTTGGGATTGCAGCTTTATCCACCTGCCACATTCTGGATATGAGGCTGCAAAGGGTGAGCAGGAAGGTGCCAGAACAAGCAGAATTTTCCAGAAGGAATCCAGCCCTTCCTCCCCAGGACTCCTAGCTGAGCTACAATGAGGCCACAACTCAGGGAGCTGCTCCCAGGTAAGCATCCATGGGATTGTGCAGTGCAAGTGCCAGGCTGGGATACACAAATCCACCTCCGAAGGGATCTGTGCCCTCTGCAAAGGGAACTGGACACGGTCTGAGCTGAGGGGTGGCCAAGGAGGGCAAATCCCAAATGTCTCCTACAACCTTAGACTGAAAATAAAGGCACTGGGATAAGTCCTCATTTCCAAGGCCAGGTTGGATGGCACCTGGAGACACCTGGGACAGTGGAAGGTGTCCCTGCCCATGGCACTGGGTGATCCTTAAAATCCCTTCCAATCCATTCTGGGATTCCCTCTGAGGTGGCTTTTCCGGGCTGCTGAGCTCCTGCCCTGTGAGGAACCTTGAGACATGAACTTTAAAGAATTTAGGGATTTTAGAGGAGCTGAGGTTTTAGTTAGAGATAAGCTTTATTTGAATTAATAAAAATAAATGGGTAGGCCTTGCTGAAGTTAAGAGTTAGTAGTTAATTAATAATTGATTGCTTGTCAACACAATGTTTGGTTAGCTGGGTTTATAATGAAGAATATAGAAACTGATAAAGAACTTTTAGGGACATAAGACAATTGTTTTTAGGAACATAAGACAATTGTTTTTAGGAACATAAGACAATTGTAGGACTCCTCTGTTCTGAAACCAATTGAAGATGGGGAATGGGAGTTCTACCCAGGGTTCATTTGTCATATTTGCATTGAAAAGGTAGAAAGGTCAGAATGAGGAAGACTTCATTTACTTCCTCATTTTGGGACCCCTCCCCATGAAAGGGACCATGACCCATTTCAAGGAGCAAACTACTCAGGCTTAATGGCTTTTGAACTAATTACTGTAGGGAGTGGGGAATGGGATGTACCAAAATGATGAATATGCATTTGTATTTTGGGTATTCAATACTTGTATAGATAAAAGGACTCTGTAATCACTTGTAAATCACAGCGTGTATTTGGGAGCTATCACAATAAACATTCACTTTCTAAATTAAACAGTCAGAGAGTTTTTGGATATTGGTATTAGATCAATATCCATATTGGGAATGGGATGTACCAAAGTTATGAATATGTGTTCGTATTTTGGGTTTTCAACACTTGTATAGATAAAAGGACTCTGTAACCACCTGTAAATTGGGTGTGTATTTGGGAGTTATCACAATAAACATTCACTTTCTAACTTTAAACTGTTAAAGAGTTTTTGTCCATTGTTGCAGACATCTTTTATGAAAAATCCTTTCCTTAGGATTTTTCCTCCTGAGAAGCTGAGAGGCCTCAGGAACAAAATGTAAACATCGATTACTTGCTGCTGTGGGATGCAACAGGTGCATCTGGGATTGGTCTCATGTTGGATGTTTGTAATTAATGGCCAATCACAGCCCAGCTGGCTCAGACTCTGAGCCACAAACCTTTGTTATCATTCTTTCCTAGTCTATTCTTAGCCAGCCTTCTGATGAAATCCTTCCTTCTATTCTTTTAGTATAGTTTTAATGTAATATATATCATCAAATAATAAATCAGCCTTCTGAAACATGGAGTCAGATCCTCATCTCGTCCCTCATTGAAGAACCCCTGTGAGCACCATCACAGACCATCACAGTCAGTACTAGATCAATATCCATATTTTTAATAAATAACCTGAGCAAGGTTCTCCCTGCAGGTGAAGTGTCCCAGCCCTGCTCCACTCCTGGAACGCCTCCAGAGCCCCTCCATGCCCTCACTGCAGCCACGGAGCAGCTGACAGGAATTGCTTGTCCTGCTTTGCTTCCAGCCAAGGAGAATGAGGAGCGGGGAACAATAGAGGAGAAATGACACTTGTGGAACAAGGCTGGAACAATCAGCTGTGACAAAGACATCCCCAAATGTCCAACTGCCCCAGGGGGAGGGAGAGGAGCTGCTCAGGGACTCTGTGTTCAGACTGACAAATCAGGGGAATTGGGGAACAGAAACAGCACCTGGGGCACTCCGAGCCCTCACTGAGGGGAGCTCATTAATGAAGGGCCTGAGGAGAGAGCAGATGGCTCTGTGGGGAGCTCCAGGAGGGATTCAGGCTGCCCCAGCATGTTTGGAAAACCACTCCTGATGAAGGGAATGATGAATGACTGCGAGCAAGAGAGAGGAGGGAGATCAGAAGAGCCGAACTGGAGCTTGAGAATGAAATAGCCCAAAGTATTCAAACAAATCAGCTCGGGGTATGGGCAGGGCTTGTCTCCATTTGTGCCTTTGCTCAGCTCAGCAGAAGGGTTTGGAGCAACTTCACTTCTTCTGCATCTTCACTTGGTGTGCTCTGCTCCTGCCTTGGAGCAACGATGGGAATCCTGCCCAGCTCCTACTCCTGGCTGTCCCTGGCTGTCCCTATGGCTGTCCCTGTGTCTGTCCCTGTCTGTCCTGGGCTGTCCCTGGCTGTCCCTATGGCTGTCCCTGTGTCTGTCCCTGGCTGTCCTGGGCTGTCCCTGGCTGTCCCTATGGCTGTCCCTGTGTCTGTCCCTGTCTGTCCTGGGCTGTCCCTGTGTCTGTCCCTGGCTGTCCCAGGAGCAGGGAGGTCATTCTGCCCCTGCACTGGGCACTGCTGAGGGCACACCTGGAGTGCTGTGCCCAGCTCTGGCCCCTCAGCTTGGGAAGGACCTTGGGACACTGAGCACATCCAGAGGGGACAGCGAGGCTGGAGAGGGAACACAAACCCTGTGAGGAAGCCCTGAGGGAGCTGGGGGTGCTGGCCTGGAGAAAAGGAGACTCAGGGCTGCCCCCATGGCTCTGCACAGCTCCTGCAAGGGGCCTGTGCCCAGCTGGGGCTGGGCTCTGTCTCCAGCAGCACTGACACACCCAGAGCACACAGCCTCGAGCTACACCAAGGGAAATACAGCTTGGACAGCAGGGAAAAGGCTTTTCCAGCAAGGGTGAGAAAGTTCTGGAATGGCTGCCCGGGGAGGTGGTGCAGTCCCCATCCCTGGGTGTGTTTAACAGAGCCTGGATGTGGCACTGGGGGCCAGGGCTGGGTTGAGCTGTTGGGGCTGGGCTGGACTCCATGGTCTGGAAGGTCTCTCCCAACCTGGTCATTCTGGGAATTCTGGGAATTCTGTCTGTCCCCGTGTCTGTCCCTGTGTCTGTCCCTGTGTGCAGAGGTCAGAGCAGGCCCAGGCTCTGCTCCAGGCCCAGCAATGGCCCCAGAGCCACGGGCAGGGCCTGAGCCCAGCAATTCCCCTCACAGGAGGCACAACTTCTGCCCTGGGCAGGGCCCAAGCTGGAGCAGAGCCCAGAGAGGGGCTGGAGTCTCCTCCTGGCACATTCCAGAATATAATCCCACAATCCCTGGGCTCTGGGGTGATCCCAGGTGAGCACTGTGGGCCCTTCCAGCCTGACCCTCCCAGGATTCTCTGCTTAGGCTCCAGCCCAGCCCTGAGTTTAACCCACTTCACAGGTTTACCTTGCTGAGCCTGGGTGAAATCACATCAGGTCCTTACAGAAATAAATAAATCCACTAAACTCAGGCCCTGTTTCAATGCCTGGGAGGTTGCACAGCTCTGGATCTTTTCTGGGAAGCTGAACCAAGTCAAACACCACCAGAGCTCGGAGTTAAACCAGTTTGAAAAAGAGAACAGGATCTTCCCAGAACTTCACTCAAATGGAGTCCTGCAAAAATCCTTTCCTGTGAGGGTAAAAAGGGGCTGGGATGGAATTCCCAGAGCAGCTGGGGCTGCCACTGGATCCCTGGCAGTGCCCAAGGCCGGGTTGGACACTGGGGACAGTGGGAGGTGTCCCTGCCATGGCAGGGGTGGCACTGGGTGGGATTTAAGGTCCAACCCAACCCAACCCATCCGTAATTCCCCGTTTCTCTAACTCAGCTGCAGACAGATTCATTCCCACTTTGGTTGGTTCCCAGAGGATCCCTCAGGCCCAGCTGCAGTCTCAGTGCCATGGATGCCATCAGCATTCCAGGGGGAAGGAGAGGCCAGGGCAAGGTGGGACCTTCCCGGCACCACCCTCTGCTCATCAGCAGGCTCAGACTTCAGACAATCCCAGAATCCCAGAAGGATTTGGGTTGGGAGGGACCTCAGAGCCCACCCAGTGCCAGCCCTGCCATGGCAGGGACACCTCCCACTGTCCCCGTGTCCAACCTGGCCTTGGGCACTGCCATGGATCCAGGGGCAGCCACAGCTGCTCTGGGGCATGATGTAAATCATAAAATATGGACAAGAAATAGAAAATCACCTGAGATCATCTTTTGATCTCTGAAGTTCCAACCTTCGTTTCAGAGCCGACCAAAACTCCGAACTTCTTTTCTCATCCAAGTTCTGACACTTTTAATTTTGGGATCAGTCCAAGTGTTGAAGCAGAGGGAGAGGCCGGATGGATTTAGGTTGGGTTTTAGGGCAAGGTTCTTGCCCAGAGGGTGCTGGCACTGCCCAGGGAATGGGCACGGCCCCGAGGCTGCCACAGCTCCAGGAGCCTTTGGCCAGCGCTGCCAGGGATGCCCGGGCTGGGCTTGGTGGGCTCTGGGCAGGGCAGGGCTGGCACTGGGGGATCCCTGGGGGTTTATTCCAACTCAGGATATTCCATCATTCCATCAGTTTTTCAGCAATTTCCCAAGAAATGCCCAATCTGGACGAAAACAAGAATCAAACCTGGTTTCAATCGTTTCAATTGTTGCCAGAGTCCATTATAAACCTTTCAATCTTCATTTTAAACTATATCCTACCTCATAGAAATTCTCTTTCTTCCTATTTTCCTGCCATTCCATGACTAATCAGTGGAATTATGCACTGACTAATACCAGCATGTCATAACATGACACAGCATCATTTCAATCTCCTTCTTTTTTACCCAAAAGTGCTATTTTTAACAACATTAAGGGCAGTTGCTGCCTGGCACTGATCAAAACATCCTTTTTTTTCCCCTCATAGGGTAGTTTGGTGCTTTGACACAGAAAAGAAAGGAAGATGAAATATTTCAGTCAGCTCTCAGCAGAAGAGACTCTAAATTATTTGAGAATCAAATAAAAAAATCCAATGAAAGTGATGGGATGTTTGAACTGGGTGTCACTCTGTGTGTACAACACCACATACAATACCTAGAAATAGCTGAAAACCCTGAAAAATACAAAATAAACACGTTAAAAATATTTTTAAATCAAAACCCCCACTACAATTATATAAAATAAGGTTATTTCCCCAACAATTCACAGAAATAGCTGAAAACTGTGAAAAATACAAAATAAAACAGGATAAATATTTTTTAATCAAACCCCCCACTACAATTGTATAAAATAAGCTTATTTCCCCAACAATTCACAGAAACAGTTGAAAACCCTGAAAAATACAAACTAAAACAGAATAAAAATAATTTTAAAATCAAAACCCACCACTACAATTATATAAAATAAGGTTATTTCCCCAACATTTCCCAGAAATAGCTGAAAACTGTGAAAAATACAAAATAAAACAGGATAAATATTTTTTTAAATCAAAACCCCCCACTACAATTATATAAAATAAGTTTATTTCCCCAACAATTCCCAGAAGTAGCTGAAAACCCTGAAAAATAGAAAATATAACATGATAAAAATAATTTTAAATTTGAAACCCCCACTACAATTATATAAAATAAGGTTATTTCCCCAAAAATTCACAGAAATAGCTGAAAACCCTAAAAATTGCAAACTAAAACAGAATAAAAATAATTTTAAAATCAACCCCCCCCCCCCCCCCACTACAATTATATAAAATAAGGTTATTTCCCCAATTCCCAATTGTGGTTATTTTCACAATTCCCAGAAATAGCTGAAAACCCTAAAAAATACAAACTAAAACAGAATAAAAATAATTTCAAAATCAAAACCCCCAGTACAATTGTGGAAAATGAGGTTGTTTCTCACACAAAAGGTGCGGCAGGAGGAAAAGAGCCACGATCTGTTGGATTCTGCAGCAATTTTTGATCCCAAATCTGGCTCCACCTGGGTGGTAAAAACCTCTCCCTTTGAAGATGGAGCAGCCACTCCTGGGAGAGCAGCAATAAAATAGGAATTGGCTCAGGAATTGTGTCCTTCAAAGGGAAGGAAGTGGTAAAAAATCCATTATTCCAAATTCTCCTCATTTCTGCAACACTTCTGTGTCACTCCCCATGAAAAGCACCCCTAAGGTCCAAGGTTTCCCTTCAGGTGACCTGGGATACTCTGGGATAATTTAAAATTCCAGGAGAATTCCTGGAATAAATTTAAAAATAATTTAAAATTCCAGAACTGGAATCACATGGACTCTTTTATTTTAGGGAGAGGTTTTCATGGAATCTCAGAATATCCTGAGTGGAACGGACCCACAGGGATCTCCCAGTGCCACTCCAGGCATTCCCAAAATCCCACCCTGTCCAAGGGCTCCTGGAGCTCTTTAAATGAGGCTGTAAAAAATGATAAAATAAAATAAAGGTGCAGGTTTCCAGGCACTGAAACATCCTTTGGGATGTGGGGCCACCATCACATCCCCAGCATCCAGGACTTCCCAAAGCGATTTTGGCTGATTTTTTGATCAATTGCTGATTGTCCTCAGCAAGTAAAAGAGAATAAAGGAGGTAAAAATAAAAAATAAAGAAATCTGGGATGGTGAAAGGTGGCTCTGCCCATGGCCAGGGGTTTGGAATGGGATGATCTTCAAGGTCCCTTCCAAGCCAAACTGTTCCAGGGTTCCCACTTGTCCCACCTGGAATGGGAAGGGTTTGTAGGGATAAAGGGAAGAGGAAGAGGAAGGGGAGGGGGAGAAGGAGGAGGAGGAGGAGGGAGGAGAGGAGGAGGAAGGAGGAAGGAGAAGGAGAAGGAGAAGGAGAAGGAGAAGGAGAAGGAGAAGAGGAAGGAGAAGAGAAGGAGAAGGAGAAGGAGAAGGAGAAGGAGAAGGAGAAGGAGAAGGAGAAGGAGAAGGAGAAGGAGAAGGAGAAGGAGAAGGCTCCAATCTCCAGGAGCAGCTCCATGGTCAAGGCTGGATTTGGAGACCTCCTCCAGGCAGATTCCAGGGTGGGATGGGATCAGGGACAGTGACAGCAGAACCCTGCAGAGTCTCAGGAGGGAAACAAATGTTGGAGGCTGCAGGATGCCTGATTTGTATCTTAATATTGCCCTGATTTCACAGGAAAACATTCCAATAAAAATGGTGGTTACAGGGAACTGAGGGGTACCTGATCAGCTCCATAACCTCTGCAGGGAATATCCCAGAATCCCTGAAAGGCTGAGGTGGGAGAGCCCTCCAGGATCACCCAGCCCCACCAGCATCACCCCAATCCCTGTCCCCAAGGGCACATCCAGACTGCTCTGGGACAATTCCGTGACTCCAAACCTCCCTGGGCAGCTCAGCCCAAGGCCTGACCACTCTTAGATGGAAAAAATATTTTCCAGTCTCCAAGAAACCTGAACCTGACTTTGGTATTCCCATCTTGAGGCCGTTCCACTGCTCCTGTCCCTGTTCCACCCAAAGGAATCTGGGTGAGATTTCTTGTTCAGTCCTGGCAGGAAGTGTTTGAAAACCCTGAGCCTGCCCCTGGAGCCCCTTTGGCCAGCCCCTCCCCCTGCCCAGCCCCTCCTGGCAGGGATTCTCCACTGGGGTCCCCCTGAGCCTCCCTCCAGGCTGATCTGCTGGGACTGACCCAGCCTGCCCCTTCCCAGAATCCCCCAGGCTCCTGCCACCCCAGCCCCACCCATCACCCCAATCCCTGCCCAGGCATCCTCTGGGATTCAGGGACTCAAACCTCCCCCTGCCTCAGCCCAAGGCCTGACCCTCTTAGATGGACTTTTCTCCAGCCCCCTGGCCCAGCCAGGCCTCCCTCTGGGTCCCTCCAGCCCGACCCCCGGGCTGTGCCCCCTGGCAGGACTCCACAGGGCCCCTGAGCCTCCTTTGCCCAGCCCCCCAGCTCCTCAGGATTCAGGGCCCCTGCCCAGCTCCTCAGGGATTCCCAGCCCCGTTCCCTGCCCTGGACACCTCCAGCCCCTCCAGGGCTCTCCTGCAGGACCAGAACTGGGCACAGCCCTGGGGGATCCCAGCACAGAGGGACAATCCCTGCCCTGCTCCTGCTGCACACAATTCCTCATCCAGCCCAGGATGCCAGGGGCCACCTGGGCACCCCAGGCTCATGCCCTGCAATCCAGGGACAGAACATTCCCCAGGCAGCCCCAGGGCATTTCCAATGACAGGAACTCCATGAGGAGAATTCCCCAGCTGCAATTGCCTCAGGAATGCACTGAACCCAGATGAGGCAGTGAAGAAGAATAGGGAAATTAATTTAATTATAAGAGACACCCCATGAAATCAAACAAAGTGAAAAAAGCCTCCAAGTAACAGCTTCCTGTCAGAGGAAGAGGATTGGTTTGGTACCTGACAATGAGGCTCAGATTAAAAAACCTAAACATGAAGGTTTGACACCAATCAAAAAGATCCTGAAAAAAAAATAGTAGAAAAGGGAAGGGAAGGGAAGGGAAGGAAGGTTAAAACCAACAGGAAGGGAAGGGTTGGAGGGAAGGGAAGGGAAGGGAAGCCAAACTCCCAGAAAGGAAGGAAGGGAAGGCAAGCTCTCAGGACCTCCAGGAAGGACACCCTCCCTCCAGGAAAGGTTTCCTGACCTGGGTAAGGAAAGCAGAAAGGGAGGGGACAGGAAAGGAAAGGTGGCTCCATTGCCAAGGGCAGGGTTTCTGTCCCATCAAAGGGAGATTTCCACACTTCCAGAGCAGCACCAGGCTCATTCCCAGCCTGGATCCCCATTTCCATGCAGCCCCACTTCCCTCCCAGTGTGGGTTTTGGGCCAGACAAGGAAGACACAGAACAGTTTATCAACAACCAGAGAAAGCCTTCATCTCTCCCTGGGCTTCCCTAACCCTGCACTTCCCTGGAGATGAAACTTTTGTTTTCCCATTGTCCCAGTGAGGAAATTTTCAAATAAGGCAGACAAAAAGCAGAAAAGTGAGATTCCACACCTGGATTGTCCCAGCCAAGGGTTGGTTTCCTGCCCAGCAGATCCACTGGAACATTCCCACTGTGGCTTCTTTCAGGAGAACTCTGCAGAAAGCTCTGATTGTTGGAGCTGGATGGAATCCAGGGAGGTGTTGGGCTGGAGGAAAAGGGGCTGGGCTGGAAAGGCAGAGAGAAGAGATTCAGGAGCTGATTCAAGGAAAAATCAATGAGGATGGAAATAGGGGCTGGAGAATCCCTGAGGAGCTGGGCCAGGGGCTGGAGAATCCTGAGGAGCTGGGAGGGGCTGGAGAATCCCTGAGGAGCTGGGCAGGGCTGGAGAATCCCTGAGGAGCTGGGCAGGGGCTGGAGAATCCCTGAGGAGCTGGGCAGGGGCTGGAGAATCCCTGAGGAGCTGGGCAGGGGCTGGAGAATCCCTGAGGAGCTGGGCAGGGGCTGGAGAATCCCTGAGGAGCTGGGCAGGGCTGGAGAATCCCTGAGGGAGCTGGGCAGGGGGGGCCTGGAGCAAAGGAGGCCTTAGGGGGCCCTTGTGGCTCTGCACAGATTTCTGCCATTCCCAGCCCTACCTGCATCATTCCCCTGCCACCAGGAGCCCAGAGAGAACTTTGGGATTCAGCAAATTCCCTCATTTCAACCCCAGGAGCTCAGATCTCCATCCCTGCCCAGAGCACTTTTCCTGCCTCATATTCCTGTGGAGTTTGGCCCAGGCCATAGGGAAAAGCCCAAACTCCTGAGCTGAAACCTCCCAGTCCTTTCCAGTTCTTATCAGGAACTGCCTGCAGGCTCCCCAGCTGTAGAGCACCAGTGAGGTAAAACAACTTCTTCATCTTCCTCTTCTTCTCCTTCCTCTCCTTCTTCTCCTTTTTCTTCTTCTTCTTCTTCTTCTTCTTCTTCTTCTTCTTCTTCTTCTTCTTCTTCTTCTTCTTCTTCTTCTTCTTCTTCTTCTTCTTCTTCTTCTTCCTTTTCTTCTCCCTTCTCCTTCTCCCTCCTCTTCTTCTTCTTCTCCTTCTTAACAACTCAATAACTCAATAACAACTCAAAATAAATATAATAACAATAATAACAATAATAAAGATAGTAATAACAACAATAAAAATAAAATTATTATTATTAATAATAATAATTACTACTACTACTACTACTGTTCCCAGATAATCAGCTGTGAAATTGTGCAGGCTGGAATTTTCAAATCCACCTCCAAATCGCTCTGGAAAGAGAACTTGGAGAGTCCTGAGCTGCTGGGCAGCCAAGCAGGGCAAGCTCCAGTTACCTTCTACCACCTTAAAATGGAAATAAAAGGCACTTGGGTAAGGAGAAGCCCTGGCTGGTGGAGCACATGGTGAGGAGAGCTCAGAAAGGTCGCCAGCCTCAAATGATGGAGGCCAGGGCTCCCAGTCCTCCTCCATTGATCCCTCCTCCCTACCTGAGCCAGAAAGTTCCTGGGATTCTCATTTCCTGGGATCAGGGGTTGAAAACCATCCAAGCCCCACTTCCCACTGTCCCTGGCAGTTCCCACATGGAGTCTCCTCCTCAGCAAGGAAACCTCCCCAGCTCCGTGCCAGGAGTGCAGTTTCTGGGAAAGCTGCCACCACTTCTTCCAATCAATTGTTCTGAGATGCCACCACTTCTCCAGGGCTGGAAGTGCCACTCTTGGGGACATCTGAAAATAATTCCTTCATTTTTAGGTCAAGCATTGCCCTCCAGCACCGCAGAGCCCACATGACAGGAGGAACTGGGGGAGGAGAAGTGGCCAGCTCTGGAACTGAGATGCCCAGCTCAGAGCTCCTGGTGTGGTCCAGGCTGGAATGTCATTGAATATCCAAGGCACTGAGGTTTGGAGGCAAGAGCATGAGCTGAATCCAACCTCTCAGGGGGGGGGGGAGGGGAGCAGCAGTTTAGGTTTCAACCTCAAGCGGTACCTCATTCATTTAAGGAAAAAAAAAATGAGAGGGGATGGAGGCTTGAGATTCCTCAGGAAATAAAAAAAAAAAAAATTTAAAAGGGAAAAATGCAGCAGTCCAAGGCCCAATCCATGCACTGTGACAGCTCTTTATCAGCCCATACAGGAGCAATGACACAATAATTCAATTTTGCCTCAGTAAAGGCTCAGCTGGAAGGGAAACCTGAGCTTGTTACAGTTTTCCAGCTGAACAAGAGGGAAAATCCAGCCCAGATGGAAGATGTGGAATGCCTGGGATCAGAGGAGGAGCTGGCAGCACCTGGAGCAGCAGCAATTCCCTCAGGAACACCCCGCTGGGTATGGAGCAAACAACCACCCCTTGTCTGCTCCACCTCTGCCTGCCCAGCCTTTAATTAGAGCCCAGCTCGAGAAAATTGGGATGGATTTGTCAGCATTCCCAGGAATTGCACAAAAACACACACTGGCACCTTCAGAGGGCCAAGCAGGGAGCAGGAGCTAAAATCTCCACCTTGGCCTGCTGGGAGCCCTAAAGAATCCCCAGGAGGAGAGCTCCCTCTGCCTCAGAGCTCCCAAAATCCCAAACCCCTCGCCCTGCAGTCAGGGAAAACACCTGAGGAATGGCCTCATCCTAAAGTCCCACCCCAGGCACACTCACCAGGACCAGGAGCTGCCAGGACATTTTTGTTCCCAGCCAAAGGAGAAAGGAGATTTTTAATGGAATTAAATAAACCCTGTAGCCAAAGGTAAGAACGCAGGTAGAAGAATTCCATGGAATGTCTTTTGGTGCCTTCCAGCCATAAACCCCAGCCCAAAGGTGCTCCCAGCCATGAGCACAGCCAGGGCTTTGTTAAGCTGCTGTTGTAGGCAGGCCTAAACTTATGGAATCATGGAATGGTTTGGGTTGGGGAGGACCTCAAAGCTCATCCAGATCCATGGCCAGGGACACCTCCCACTGTGCCCAGGGTCCAGCCTGGCCTTGGGCACTGCCAGGGATGCAGGGGCAGCCCAGCTGCTCTGGGCACCCTGGGCCAGGGGCCTGCCCACCCCTGCCAGGGAACAATTCCTCATTGCCAAGATCCCATCCAGCCCTGCCCTCTGGCACTGGGAGCCATTCCTGGGTGCTGTCCCTGCAGGCCTTGTCCCCAGCCCCTCTGCAGCTCTGCTGGAGCCCCTGCAGGCCTGCCAGGGGCTCTGAGCTCCCTGGAGCTTCTCCTCTCCAGGTGAGCACCCCCAGCTCTCCCAGCCTGGCTCCAGCCCTGGAGCAGCTCCGTGGCTCCTCTGGGCTTGTTCCAAGAGCTCCACATCTTTCCTGTGGGGAAAATCAGTCATTTTTTATTTGATGTTAGAATTTGGGATTGCAGCTTTATCCACCTGCCACATTCTGGATATGAGGCTGCAAAGGGTGAGCAGGAAGGTGCCAGAACAAGCAGAATTTTCCAGAAGGAATCCAGCCCTTCCTCCCCAGGACTCCCAGCTGAGCTCCAACAAGGCCACAACTCAGGGAGCTGCTCCCAGGTAAGCATCCATGGGATTGTGCAGTGCAAGTGCCAGGCTGGGATACGCAAATCCACCTCCAAAGGGATCTGTGCCCTCTGCAAAGGGAACTGGACAAGGTCTGAGCTGAGGGGTGGCCAAGGAGGGCAAATCCCAAATGTCTCCTACAACCTTAGACTGAAAATAAAGGCACTGGGATAAGTCCTCATTTCCAAGGCCAGGTTGGATGGCACCTGGAGACACCTGGGACAGTGGAAGGTGTCCCTGCCCATGGCACTGGGTGATCCTTAAAATCCCTTCCAATCCATTCTGGGATTCCCTCTGAGGTGGCCTTTCCGGGCTGCTGAGCTCCTGCCCTGTGAGGAACCTTGAGATATAAACTTTAAAGAATTTAGGGATTTTAGAGGAGCTGAGGTTTCAGTTAGAGATAAGCTTTATTTGAATTAATAAAAATAAATGGGTAGGCCTTGCTGAAGTTAAGAGTTAGTAGTTAATTAATAATTGATTGGTTGTCAACACAATGTTTGGTTAGCTGGGTTTATAATGAAGAATATAGAAACTGATAAAGAGCTTTTAGGGACATAAGACAATTGTTTTTAGGAACATAAGACAATTGTTTTTAGGAACATAAGACAATTGTAGGACTCCTCTGTTCTGAAACCAATTGAAGATGGGGAATGGGAGTTCTACCCAGGGTTCATTTGTCAGATTTGTATTGAAAAGGTAGAAAGGTCAGAATGAGGAAGACTTCATTTACTTCCTCATTTTGGGACCCCTCCCCATGAAAGGGACCATGACCCATTTCAAGGAGCAAACTACTCAGGCTTAATGGCTTTTGAACTAATTACTGTAGGGAGTGGGGAATGGGATGTACCAAAATGATGAATATGTATTTGTATTTTGGGTATTCAATACTTGTATAGATAAAAGGACTCTGTAATCACTTGTAAATCACAGCGTGTATTTGGGAGCTATCACAATAAACATTCACTTTCTAAATTAAACAGTCAGAGAGTTTTTGGATATTGGTATTAGATCAATATCCATATTGGGAATGGGATGTACCAAAGTTATGAATATGTGTTCGTATTTTGGGTTTTCAACACTTGTATAGATAAAAGGACTCTGTAACCACCTGTAAATTGGGTGTGTATTTGGGAGTTATCACAATAAACATTCACTTTCTAACTTTAAACTGTTAAAGAGTTTTTTGTCCATTGTTGCAGACATCTTTTATGAAAATCCTTTCCTTAGGATTTTTCCTCCTGAGAAGCTGAGAGGCCTCAGGAACAAAATGTAAACATCGATTACTTGCTGCTGTGGGATGCAACAGGTGCATCTGGGATTGGCCCATGTTGGATGTTTGTAATTAATGGCCAATCACAGCCCAGCTGGCTCAGACTCTGAGCCACAAACCTTTGTTATCATTCTTTCCTAGTCTATTCTTAGCCAGCCTTCTGATGAAATCCTTCCTTCTATTCTTTTAGGATAGTTTTAATGTAATATATATCATCAAATAATAAATCAGCCTTCTGAAACATGGAGTCAGATCCTCATCTCGTGCCTCATCGAAGAACCCCTGTGAGCACCATCACAGACCATCACAGTCAGTACTAGATCAATATCCATATTTTTAATAAATAACCTGAGCAAGGTTCTCCCTGCAGGTGAAGTGTCCCAGCCCTGCTCCACTCCTGGAACACCTCAGGAGCCCCTCCATGCCCTCACTGCAGCCACGGAGCAGCTGACAGGAATTGCTTGTCCTGCTTTGCTTGCAGCCAAGGAGAATGAGGAGCGGGGAACAATAGAGGAGAAATGACACTTGTGGAACAAGGCTGGAACAATCAGCTGTGACAAAGACATCCCCAAATGTCCAACTGCCCCAGGGGGAGGGAGGGAGGGGAGCTGCTCAGGGACTCTGTGTTCAGACTGACAAATCAGGGGAATTGGGGAACAGAAACAGCACCTGGGGCACCCCGAGCCCTCACTGAGGGGAGCTCATTAATGAAGGGCCTGAGGAGAGAGCAGATGGCTCCGTGGGGAGCTCCAGGAGGGATTCAGGCTGCCCCAGCATGTTTGGAAAACCACTCCTGATGAAGGGAATGATGAATGACTGCAAGCAAGAGAGAGGAGGGAGATCAGAAGAGCCGAACTGGAGCTTGAGAATGAAATAGCCCAAAGTATTCAAACAAATCAGCTCGGGGTATGGGCAGGGCTTGTCTCCATTTGTGCCTTTGCTCAGCTCAGCAGAAGGGTTTGGAGCAACTTCACTTCTTCTGCATCTTCACTTGGTGTGCTCTGCTCCTGCCTTGGAGCAACGATGGGAAGGAATCCTGCCCAGCTCCAACTCCTGGCTGTCCCTGGCTGTCCCTGTGTCTGTCCCTGTCTGTCCTGGGCTGTCCCTGTGTCTGTCCCTGTGTCTGTCCCTGTGTCTGTCCCTGGCTGTCCCTGGCTGTCCCTGTGTCTGTCCCTGTGTCTGTCCCTGGCTGTCCCAGGAGCAGGGAGGTCATTCTGCCCCTGCTCTGGGCACTGCTGAGGGCACACCTGGAGTGCTGTGCCCAGCTCTGGCCCCTCAGCTTGGGAAGGACCTTGGGACACTGAGCACATGCAGAGGGGACAGCGAGGCTGGAGAGGGAACACAAACCCTGTGAGGAAGCCCTGAGGGAGCTGGGGGTGCTCAGCCTGGAGAAAAGGAGACTCAGGGCTGCCCCCATCGCTCTGCACAGCTCCTGCAAGGGGCCTGTGCCCAGCTGGGGCTGGGCTCTGTCTCCAGCAGCACTGACACACCCAGAGCACACAGCCTCGACCTGCACCAAGGGAAATACAGCTTGGACAGCAGGGAAAAGGCTTTTCCAGCAAGGGTGAGAAAGTTCTGGAATGGCTGCCCGGGGAGGTGGTGCAGTCCCCATCCCTGGGTGTGTTTAACAGAGCCTGGATGTGGCACTGGGGGCCAGGGCTGGGTTGAGCTGTTGGGGCTGGGCTGGACTCCATGGTCTGGAAGGTCTCTCCCAACCTGCTCATTCTGGGATTCTGGGAATTCTGGCTGTCCCTGTGTCTGTCCCTGTGTCTGTCCCCGTGTCTGTCCCCGTGTGCAGAGGTCAGAGCAGGCCCAGGCTCTGCTCCAGGCCCAGCAATGGCCCCAGAGCCACGGGCAGGGCCTGAGCCCAGCAATTCCCCTCACAGGAGGCACAACTTGTGCCCTGGGCAGGGTCCGAGCTGGAGCAGAGCCCAGAGAGGGGCTGGAGTCTCCTCCTGGCACATTCCAGAATATAATCCCACAATCCCTGGGCTCTGGGGTGATCCCAGGTGAGCACTGTGGGCCCTTCCAGCCTGACCCTCCCAGCATTCTCTGCTTAGGCTCCAGCCCAGCCCTGAGTTTAACCCACTTCACAGGTTTACCTTGCTGAGCCTGGGTGAAATCACATCAGGTCCTTACAGAAATAAATAAATCCACTAAACTCAGGCCCTGTTTCAATGCCTGGGTGGTTGCACAGCTCTGGATCTTTTTCAGGAAGCTGAACCCAGTCAAACACCACCAGAGCTCGGAGTTAAACCAGTTTGAAAAAGAGAACAGGATCTGCCCAGAACTTCACTCAAATGGAGTCCTGCAAAAATCCTTTCCTGTGAGGGTAAAAAGGGTCTGGGATGGAATTCCCAGAGCAGCTGTGGCTGCCCGTGGATCCCTGGCAGTGCCCAAGGCCAGGTTGGACACTGGGGACAGTGGGAGGTGTCCCTGCCATGGCAAGGGTGGCACTGGGTGGGATTTAAGGTCCAACCCAACCCAACCCATCTGTAATTCCCCGTTTCTCTAACTCAGCTGCAGACAGATTCATTCCCACTTTGGTTGGTTCCCAGAGGATGCCTCAGGCCCAGCTGCAGCTGCAGTGCCATGGATGCCATCAGCATTCGAGGGGGAAGGAGAGGCCAGGGCAAGGTGGGACCTTCCTGGCACCACCCTCTGCTCATCAGCAGGCTCAGACTTCAGACAATCCCAGAATCCCAGAAGGATTTGGGTTGGGAGGGACCTCAGAGCCCACCCAGTGCCACCCCTGCCATGGCAGGGACACCTCCCACTGTCCCTGTGTCCAACCTGGCCTTGGGCACTGCCATGGATCCAGGGGCAGCCACAGCTGCTCTGGGGCATGATGTAAATCATAAAATATGGACAAGAAATAGAAAATCACCCGAGATCATCTTTTGATCTCTGAAGTTCCAACCTTCGTTTCAGAGCCGACCAAAACTCCAAACTTCTTTCCTCATCCAAGTTCTGACACTTTTAATTTTGGGATCAGTCCAAGTGTTGAAGCAGAGGGAGAGGCTGGAGGGATTTAGGTTGGGTTTTAGGGCAAGGTTCTTGCCCAGAGGGTGCTGGCACTGCCCAGGCTGCCCAGGGAATGGGCACGGCCCCGAGGCTGCCTCAGCTCCAGGAGCCTTTGGCCAGCGCTGCCAGGGATGCCCAGGCTGGGCTTGGTGGGCTCTGGGCAGGGCAGGGCTGGCACTGGGGGATCCCTGGGGGTTTATTCCAAGTCAGGATATTCCATCATTCCATCAGTTTTTCAGCAATTTCCCAAGAAATGCCCAATCTGGACAAAAACAAGAATCAAACCTGGTTTCAATCGTTTCAATTGTTGCCAGAGTCCATTATAAACCTTTCAATCTTCATTTTAAACTATATCCTATCTTATAGAAATTCTCTTTCTTCCTATTTTCCTGCCATTCCATGACTAATCAGTGGAATTATGCACTGACTAATACCAGCATGTCATAACATGACACAGCATCATTTCAATCTCCTTCTTTTTTACCCAAAAGTGCTATTTTTAACAACATTAAGGGCAGTTGCTGCCTGGCACTGATCAAAACATCCTTTTTTTTTTTTTTCCCCTCATAGGGTAGTTTGGTGCTTTGACACAGAAAAGAAAGGAAGATGAAATATTTCAGTCAGCTCTCAGCAGAAGAGACTCTAAATTATTTGAGAATCAAATAAAAAAATCCAATGAAAGTGATGGGATGTTTGAACTGGGTGTCACTCTGTGTGTACAACACCACATACAATACCTAGAAATAGCTGAAAACCCTGAAAAATACAAAATAAACACGTTAAAAAAATATTTTTAAATCAAAACCCCCACTACAATTATATAAAATAAGGTTATTTCCCCAACAATTCACAGAAATAGCTGAAAACTGTGAAAAATACAAAATAAAACAGGATAAATATTTTTTAATCAAACCCCCACTACAATTGTATAAAATAAGCTTATTTCCCCAACAATTCACAGAAACAGTTGAAAACCCTGAAAAATACAAACTAAAACAGAATAAAAATAATTTTAAAATCAAAACCCACCACTACAATTATATAAAATAAGGTTATTTCCCCAACATTTCCCAGAAATAGCTGAAAACTGTGAAAAATACAAAATAAAACAGGATAAATATTTTTTTAAATCAAAACCCCCCACTACAATTATATAAAATAAGTTTATTTCCCCAACAATTCCCAGAAGTAGCTGAAAACCCTGAAAAATAGAAAATATAACATGATAAAAATAATTTTAAATTTGAAACCCCCACTACAATTATATAAAATAAGGTTATTTCCCCAAAAATTCACAGAAATAGCTGAAAACCCTAAAAATTGCAAACTAAAACAGAATAAAATAATTTTAAAATCAACCCCCCACTACAACAATTATATAAAATAAGGTTATTTCCCCAATTCCCAATTGTGGTTATTTTCACAATTCCCAGAAATAGCTGAAAACCCTAAAAAATACAAACTAAAACAGAATAAAAATAATTTCAAAATCAAAACCCCCAGTACAATTGTGGAAAATGAGGTTGTTTCTCACACAAAAGGTGCGGCAGGAGGAAAAGAGCCACGATCTGTTGGATTCTGCAGCAATTTTTGATCCCAAATCTGGCTCCACCTGGGTGCTAAAAACCTCTCCCTTTGAAGATGGAGCAGCCACTCCTGGGAGAGCAGCAATAAAATAGGAATTGGCTCAGGAATTGTGTCCTTCAAAGGGAAGGAAGTGGTAAAAAATCCATTATTCCAAATTCTCCTCATTTCTGCAACACTTCTGTGTCACTCCCCATGAAAAGCACCCCTTAGCTCCAAGGTTTCCCTTCAGGTGACCTGGGATACTCTGGGATAATTTAAAATTCCAGGAGAATTCCTGGAATAATTTTAAAAATAATTTAAAATTCCAGGGGAACTGGAATCAACATGCAGCCTCGGCAGGACTCTTTATTTTAGGGAGAGGTTTTCATGGAATCTCAGAATATCCTGAGTGGAAGGGACCCACAGGGATCTCCCAGTGCCACTCCAGGCATTCCCTAAATCCCACCCTGTCCAAGGGCTCCTGGAGCTCTTTTAATGAGGCTGTAAAAAATGATAAAATAAAATAAAGGTGCAGGTTTCCAGGCACTGAAACATCCTTTGGGATGTGGGGCCACCATCACATCCCCAGCATCCACCAGGACTTCCCAAAGCGATTTTGGCTGATTTTTGATCAATTGCTGATTGTCCTCAGCAAGTAAAAGAGAATAAAGGAGGTAAAAATAAAAATAAAGAAATCTGGGATGGTGAAAGGTGGCTCTGCCCATGGCCAGGGGTTGGAATGGGATGATCTTCAAGGTCCCTTCCAAGCCAAACTGTTCCAGGGTTCCCACTTGTCCCACCTGGAATGGGAAGGGTTTGTAGGGATAAAGGGAAGAGGAAGAGGAAGGGGGAGAAGGGGGAGAAGGAGGAGAAGGAGGAGGAGGAGAAGGAGAAGGAGGAGGAGAAGGAGAAGGAGAAGGAGAAGGAGAAGGAGAAGGAGAAGGAGAAGGAGAAGGAGAAGGAGAAGGAGAAGGAGAAGGAGAAGGAGAAGGAGAAGGAGAAGGAGAAGGAGAAGGAGAAGGAGAAGGAGAAGGAGAAGGAGAAGGAGAAGGAGAAGGAGAAGAGCTCCAATCTCCAGGAGCAGCTCCATGGTCAAGGCTGGATTTGGAGAACCTCCTCCAGGCAGATTCCAGGGTGGGATGGGATCAGGGACAGTGACAGCAGAACCCTGCAGAGTCTCAGGAGGGAAACAAATGTTGGAGGCTGCAGGATGCCTGATTTGTATCTTAATATTGCCCTGATTTCACAGGAAAACATTCCAATAAAAATGGTGGTTACAGGGAACTGAGGGGTACCTGATCAGCTCCATAACCTTTGCAGGGAATATCCCAGAATCCCTGAAAGGCTGAGGTGGGAGAGCCCTTCAGGATCACCCAGCCCCACCAGCATCACCCCAATCCCTGTCCCCAAGGCCACATCCAGACTGCTCTGGGACAATTCCAGGGACTCCAAACCTCCCTGGGCAGCTCAGCCCAAGGCCTGACCACTCTGAGAGGGACAAAAATGTCCCAAAGCTCTGCAGAAACCTGAACAGAGACTCTCAAATGTTCCCATCTCACAGAGATCCAGGGCACAGCCAGGAAAAGATCCACCAAAGGAATCTGGGTGAGGATTTCTTGTTCAGTTTCACAGGAAGTGTTTGAAAAACCCTGAGCCTGCCCTGGTGCCATTTGAGGCCATTTCCTCTCCTCCTTTCCCTGCCCCTCCTGGCAGGAGCTGTGCAGAGCACTGAGGTCCCCCCTGAGCCTCCTTTGCTCCAGGCTGAGCATCAGAGAGCTGGGACTGACCCAGCCTGCCCTGAAGGTTGGATCTTCCCAGAATCCCAGAATCAAGGCTGGGAAAACCCTTCAGGATCACCCAGTGCCACCCCAGCCCCACCAGCATCACCCCAATCCCTGTCCCCAAGGCCACATCCAGACTGCTCTGGGACAATTCCAGGGACTCCAAACCTCCCTGGGCAGCTCAGCCCAAGGCCTGACCACTCTTAGATGGAAAAAATACTTTCCAGTCTCCAATCTGAGCCTGCCCTGGCCCAGCCTGAGGCCGTTCCCTCTGCTCCTGTCCCTGTTCCCTGGGAGCAGAGCCCGACCCCCCCGGCTGTGCCCTCCTGGCAGGGACTTGTGCAGAGCCACAGGGGCCCCTGAGCCTCCTTTGCTCCAGCCCCAGCCCCTGCCCAGCTCCTCAGGGATTCCCCAGCCCCTGCCCAGCTCCTCAGGGATTCTCCAGCCCCTGCCCAGCTCCGTTCCCTGCCCTGGACACACTCCAGCCCCTCCAGGGCTCTCCTGCAGGACCAGAACTGGGCACAGCCCTGGGGGGATCCCAGCACACAGGGACAATCCCTGCCCTGCTCCTGCTGCACACACAATTCCTCATCCAGCCCAGGATGTTCTTGGCCACCTGGGCACCCCTGGGCTCATGCCCTGCAATCCAGGGACAGAACATTCCCCAGGCAGCTCCCTGGCCATTGCCAATGACAGGAACACTCCATGAGGAGAATTCCAAAGAGCTGCAATTGCCTCAGGAATGCACTGAAGGAGAGATGAGAGAAGTGAAGAAGAATAGGGGGAAATTAATTTAATTATAAGAGACACCTGATGCAGCTTGAAATCAAACAAAGTGAAAAAGCCTCCAAAGAGCAGCTTCCTGTCAGAGGAAGAGGATTGGTTTGGTTCCTGACAATGAGGCTCAGATTAAAAACCTAAAATTGAACTTCTTTGTACCAATAAAAAAAAAGAAATTGAAAAAAAATAGTAGAAAAGGGAAGGGAAGGGAAGGGAAGGGAAGGGAAGGGAAGGGAAGGGAAGGGAAGGGAAGGGAAGGGAAGGGAAGGGAAGGGAAGGGAAGGGAAGGGAAGGGAAGGGAAGGGAAGGGAAGGAAAGGAAAGGAAAGGAAAGGAAAGGAAAGGAAAGGAAAGGAAAGGAAAGGAAAGGAAAGGAAAGGAAAGGAAAGGAAAGGAAAGGAAAGGAAAGGAAAGGAAAGGAAAGGAAAGGAAAGGAAAGGAAGCACCAGAGAAAAACATGAACTGGCCAAGAGACAAAAGAGGATCCAGGCATTTCCTTCTCAGAGCTGTCTGAGCTCCCAGGCAGGGCCAGCACGTTGGGAGATGTCACAAACAGATGGAATCTGTTTATCTGAACTCAGAGAAAGCCTTCATCTCTCCCTGAGCTTCCCTAACCCATGGCAGCCCAGCAGCCTTCAAAACTCCAGAGGGCTCCCAAACAACGCCACCAGGTATTTTCAAATAAGGGACACAAAAAGAGCAAAAAACTCATTAAAGTTAATTGGCCACCTGGAAAGTCTTCTCTCTGCCAAGGGTTGGTTTTTTTTTTATTATTTTCCAAGGAACATTTGCTTGGATTCTTTCAGGAGAACTCTGCAGAAAGCTCTGATTGTTGGAGCTGGATGGAATCGAGTGAGGTGTTGGGCTGGAGTCAGGGAAATCAACTCAGGGAAAATCAGGGAAAAGCAAAGTGAGCAGAGATTCACCCCCTGATTCAAGGAAAAATCAATGCCATGGAAATAAAACTTCAACTCCCTGACAGGGCTGGGCCCAGTTCTGCTCCTGCAGGAGAGCCCTGGAGGGGCTGGAGCGTGTCCAGGGCAGGGAACGGAGCTGGGCAGGGGCTGGAGAATCCCTGAGGAGCTGGGCAGGGGCTGGAGAATCCCTGAGGAGCTGGGCAGGGGCTGGAGAATCCCTGAGGAGCTGGGCAGGGGCTGGAGAATCCCTGGGAGCTGGGCAGGGGCTGGAGAATCCCTGAGGAGCTGGGCAGGGGCTGGAGAATCCCTGAGGAGCTGGGCAGGGGCTGGAGAATCCCTGAGGAGCTGGGCAGGGGCTGGAGAATCCCTGAGGAGCTGGGCAGGGCTGGAGAATCCCTGGGGCTGGGCGGGGGCTGCAGAATCCCTGAGGAGCTGGGCAGGGGGGCTGGGGCTGGAGCAAAGGGGCTCAGGGGCCCCTGTGGCTGCACAAGTCCCTGCCAGGAGGGCACAGCCGGGGGGGTCGGGCTCTGCTCCCAGGGCACAGGGACAGGAGCAGAGGGAACGGCCTCAGGCTGGGCCAGGGCAGGCTCAGCTGGGCCAGCAGCAGGAATTTGCCCATGGAAAGGGAGCTCAGGCCTTGGCAGGGGCTGCCCAGGGAGCTCTGCAGTGCCCATCCCTGCAGGTGTCCCCTGGAGGTGGCACTGAGTGCTCTGGGCTGGGCACAAGGTGCCCATGGGGCACAGCTGGCACTGCCTGGGCTGGCAGGGCTGTGCCATCCCCAGGGATTTGGGGTTTCTGTGAAAACAAAGCCCTGCACGTGTCTGCAGGAGAGAGGCACCTTGGTGAACCCCTGGGCTGGATTTCATCCTCCCAAAAATCCCTCCGCAAATATTTCTGGTCACCCCCCCTGCCACGGGACTCCAGCTGGGCTCTGTGGTTTGGCCACAGCTCTCCCCGAAGGAACCCAGCACATTTCTGTGGATTCTCACATGAGGAACAGCACTATTGTTCCTTCCCCAAATGCCAGCATTAGGCACTGTGCAATTCCCACCAGAGTAACCCTGGGAGGGGGCTCGTGCTCCTCACAGTGCAATTAGGGAGGGGGTTTAGCCCACAGCTGTTTTTAGAGCTCCCTGAGGTTGGCAGCAATGTCCTGGGCAGTGGGGTTGGGATGCTGGGATTTACAGCCCTCTCCCAGTCACTGATTACTCAGAGTCAGCAGAGGCTGAGGAGCAGAAAATCCTACCCAGGGAGAAATGCTGGAATTCTCTGCAGTGATTCACCCTCCCAGCACAGGGAGATCAGGGAAATCAGCACCTGCAGGGGCTCCAGCAGAGCTGCAGAGGCACTGGGGACAAGGCCTGCAGGGACAGCACCCAGGGAATGGCTCCCAGTGCCAGAGGGCAGGGCTGGATGGGATCTTGGCAATGAGCAAT
>JALJVW010000245.1:1191317-1316317 GCA_024865655.1 Emberiza elegans | reverse complement strand
CCTCCCTCCCTCCCTCCCTCCCTCCCTTCCTTCCTTCCTTCCTTCCTTCCTTCCTTCCTTCCTTCCTTCCTTCCTTCCTTCCTTCCTTCCTTCCTTCCTTCCTTCCTTCCTTCCTTCCTTCCCTTCCTTCCTTCCTTCCTTCCTTCCTTCTTCCTTCCTTCCTTCCTTCCTTCCTTCCTTTCCTTTTTTCCCAGCATTTTTCAGGGATCAGACCCCATCTCTATGAGCCAGGCTGATTTTTGCCACCCCAATCCTTCCCTGGCTGATTTCCCACCCCTGGCTGCTGATTCCCAGCTCCTCCTGCAGCTCCCAGGCTGGAGAGGATTTCCAGAGGGACAGTGAAACACAAGATCCTGGAATTCTTTCTGCTCACACTCCCTGAAAAGAGGATTTAGGTGCCCTCTGGATTCAGGGAGAAAATCCCAGTGTGCTCAAACCTCCTGGGATCAGGGCTGTGGAATTCTTTGATGGTGCAGTGCCCTCAGTCTGTTGGAGAAACCTCCAGGGTGCAACATTCCCCCGTGGGAGAGAAAAGATCAGGAAAAGGGAGGGATGGAGACATCCCCAAGGTCTCCCCCATTTGCTGGCTGAGCAAACCTTGCCAAGCCAGAGCAGCCAGTTGTTATTTGAATCCTTTCCCCAAGGCTGTCCATCCCCAAAATCCACAAACAAGAAACCCAGAGCAGAAATTTGGGAAGGATTTGGGAGCACAATTTCCTCATTTCCTCCCCTCAGAAAACCTGCGGAAGGGCTGAGGAGCTTCACTATTGGATTCTGTGGGAAACAAAATCCAAGTCCTGGCATTCCAAGTGCTCAGGCCTCTGGGCTTGGCCACGGCCATGGAATGGGACATTTCAGGCCACGCTGTGGCTGCACAGCTCCTCTGGCTCTCCAGTGTCCCAACATTTTACTCTTGGACATCCAGAACCTCTCAGAGCCCATGGGACAAACTGGGATATGGACAACCAAAAAGGCTGGAACCCATCCCAAGGTTTCCCTTCCTCCACAGGGATTTATGGTCCCTCAAGGCACAAATATTCCTTTTTTTTCCTCTGGCACAGCTGCTTGCTCAGTCCCAGCACTGCTCCAGTTTCATCCCCTCACCTCCATTCTGGTGTTTGCTGTTATTCCCTTCCCAAAATATCCAAATCTTGGTCTGGGAGCTCACTGGGCTCAACAAATTGCAACCCTCACTCCACCTCCTATTAAAACAACAACAAAAAAATTAAAAGTCTCTATTAGGAACTATCAATTATGAGGAAAGTAGTACCTGCAGTTGAGAGGTTTATAAATAAATCTGGGTGCTGAGGCAGCTCCAGTGCTGGGACAACCCCACTGCAGTCCCACTCCTGCCACCCCCAAAAAATGGGACAACAATTTAAAAGTCCTAGAGAGAGTCATTTATAGAAAATGTATGGAATACAATCAGTAATGTCCCAAATGGAGCCTACAAACTGAGCATTAAACATGTGTGAAGTCTGGCTGGCTGCTGTGCATATTGCAAATTTAAGGCCATGCAGATATACACCATTGAATTGAGGAGTCTGAACCAGCAGCGTTCCCATACAGAGAAATCATTGCAGACAGGGAGATCACCATAAAAAATTATTGGAATGTAGCACTTTTAAAGCCTTATCCTATTGAAGGGTACTGAGGACTTGGTGAGATTTTTACTTGTATAATCATTGAGAATCTTGTTGCATTTCAGAGTTGAATTTAAAAACATTAAAAATGTGCAGTCCTCCACTGAAAACTAGCCCCATGATAATGTAGAATGTGACAGAAACTTTTCTTAGGAGGAAATTGAGTACTTCTTATTAATTCTGCTTTGGTGTCCAGTGCTCAAACAAGAAGTTATTGGGGTAAATTTAAAAAGAAAAACCCAGACAATTTGGCAGGAGAGTTCCTGCTGTGGAAACCCAGGGCACAGGGAATATTTCTGTGTCTGCTCTGGGGTTCCCTGACCCCCAGGGCAGCACTGACTCTGACCCTCATCCATGGAGAAAGTTTCCCAGACTTCAAGACAGACTGGAATCCACAAAGTGTGTGAAATAGATTATAGAGAGCAGTGCAGGTGTTATCACTTGGTGAGAAATTGAGGTTTTGGGATTTTTAGTCTGTTGTGGATGGAAGCAAGATGGAGGGCACAGGGTGTTGTCCTGGGTTTCTTCTTCATGCTTCTTCTTCCTCCTTCTCCATGGGTTTGGGTGGCATTTTGTAATTGGGCAGGAAAGTCCCCATTGCTGCTCTTTGGGATCAGTTATTGGGTTAAAAGGGAAAATAATCCAGATGTCAGTTTTAATTGGAGAGTTCAGTCTTTTAAGTCTTGTAACTTAAGACTAGTTTAGTCTTTTAGTCCTGTAACAAGAGACTGTTGGCCATTTTGTGCCTTCTAATGAAAAGCTGCTGAAATCACAGCAGTGAGGCTGTTTTACTGATAATAAATAATAAACACCTGAGTCCCAACATGAATTACTGTCCCAAGTGCCTTCAATCCTGATCCAGAGAAACCAACGACTGGTACCCCCACACCAGGCCTTGGCAGGGGCTGCCCAGGGAGCTCTGCAGTGCCCATCCCTGCAGGTGTCCCCTGGAGGTGGCACTGAGTGCTCTGGGCTGGGCACAAGGTGCCCATGGGGCACAGCTGGCACTGCCTGGGCTGGCAGGGCTGTGCCAGCCACAGGGATTTGGGGATCAGCCTTGAAACTGGGATAAATCAAATGGCAAATTGAAAACTACACCAAAGAAACTGGAAAAAAGCAAATAAGCAACATTTTGACATTTGCAGCCTCTGCTGAGTTTCATGGAGTGGAGTTGAAATCTCAGTAATTCCCCTTCAATCCAAATTCCAGATCTGAGGTAAAATCCCTTTAAACCCCAACCTTTCTGTCCACTTTGTGATTAAGAAAACCTTCCGAGAAACCCCTGAGTAAATCACATTCTTGCTGTTGGCACTTTCTACACCCCAAATGTGAATTTTCAGCAGCAAGGGCAGCTCAGGGAGCCAAACCTGGGGCTCAGATTCCCAAATCCAGGGCTCCTCCTGGCTGAGCTCATCCCTGGCTGGGAGCCAGGCCTGTCCCACAAGGAAAAATCCTGGAAAAGGAAAGCTCTGCCTGGAGCAGGCAGCAACCACAGCAATTAAAGCACCCCTCATAGAGATTCAGCTTCAGGGAGTGTGTAGTGTATTCCCTCTGTTCTTCCAAAGATTTTTCCAAAAAAAAAAAAAAAAGAAAAAGAAAAGAAAGAAAAAAATCAAATAGGAAAAAAATAGAGAATTAAAAGAAAAAAAAATCAAATTTAAATTGAAAAAAAACACATGAAAATACCCCCAAACAAACAAAACCCACAAATCCAGACATTCATAACTCTTAAAGGAAGATGTAGAGAAAATGTTACTCTTTTTCTGAATCATTTTTAAAAAATTAAGATACTCAGAAGAACTGGTTTCTTTTCCTTTCCAAAATTCCACATCTAAGGAAAAAAAAAAAGAGCACAAACCCCCCCTAGGAATGATCCAAGCACTGGATTTACATCAGAGAGCAGGAGGTCTTTATATATAACAATCATATCACTGATTTTCCTCCTGTTTTCAACAAAAGAAAGGCAGAAAAGACACATGAACACTTTTTATTCTGATGTTTTTCCCAGTTTGAAATGTCCCCTTGATGGCAAAATAATGCATCTTTAATTCTCCTGCTCCTACAAAAGCTTGGGGAGTCCCTAAATCCCACCTGGAATTTTCTGGCCTAGCTAAAAAGGAATTTTTACCTGTGCTTTGAACATTGTTTACCTTGAGGACCATGAGGTGGCTTTTGGCAGTGAAAGTTTTGGGATTTTTTAAATACTTAATTAAAAAAAAAAGAGTCAGGTTTTACTTTTAACCACACTTTTATTGCCTTTTATTTTCCCCCAAACAAAACCCCACCAAATCACATCCTAGATTTCTATATTTCCACCGCAGACTTCTTAATCTCTCATGTAAATATCCATATTCTGGAGTAATCTCTGGAAAAAATGCTATTTATAGCATCCTGCTGCTGGAGAAATCTCCATTATCAATGTAATGCTCTGAGAGAAAAGCAAATCAATTTGCAGAGTTGTCAAACAGCAAGATAAGCACCCAGATTAAAACTATTCCAATTATTCTAAACAAAAAGAAACCTGAATTATTACAGTAATGAAGATCCTGTGACAGACCACACACATCCCATGGCCAAAAGTGATTTTTTTTTTTGTTTTGTGATGGAGTTATCACAAATCTATTCCACAGCAGCCATAAAAAATGGGTTAAAAAAGGTTTCAAACACTTGGGATTTTCAGTTTTTCTTGGCAGAGAGGAGCTTCTGCTCAGGGCTGACTGGGAGGATGCCACTGCACTCCTCTGCCTTGGCCAGGGGGCGTTTGATAAAAGCTCTCCTGATGACATCGACGTCCCGTCCCAAGTGATCCATCATGGGGGACACCAGGGAAGGGGGAGCCTCCAGGTCTATCAGGAAATACCTGCAATGAGAAACACAGCAAATAAATCAGCCAAAATGCTGGCCTGGGATAAACCCCACCAAAATACTGGGCTGGAACAAAATCACCCAAAATACCTGGGCTGGAATAAAATTAACCAAAATACCTGGGCTGAACAAAATTAACCAAAATACCTGGAACAAAATCAGCCAAAATACCTGGGCTGGACAAAATTAACCAAAATACCTGGGCTGGAATAAAATTAACCAAAATACCTGGGCTGGACAAAATTAACCAAAATACCTGGAACAAAATTAACCAAAATACCTGGGCTGGAATAAAATTAACCAAAATACCTGGAACAAAATTAACCAAAATACCTGGGCTGGAACAAAATTAACCAAAATACCTGGAACAAAATCAGCCAAAATACCTGGGCTGAAACAAAATCCACCAAAATACCTGGGCTGGAACAAAATTAACCAAAATACCTGGAACAAAATCAACCAAAATACCTGGGCTGGAATAAAATTAACCAAAATATCTGGACTGGAATAAAATTAACAAAAATACCTGAACAAAATTAACCAAAATACCTGGGCTGGAACAAAACCCCCCAAAATACCTGGGCTGGAACAAAATTAACCAAAATACCTGGGCTAGAATAAAATTAACAAAAATACCTGGAACAAAATTAACCAAAATACCTGGGCTGGGACAAACCCCACCAAAATACCTGGGCAGGAACCAAATCCACCAAAATTCCTGGGCTGGAACCAAATCAGCCAAAATTCCTGGGCTGGGACAAAATCCACCAAAATTCCTGGGCTGGGACAAAATCCACTAAAATACCTGGGCTGTAATTCAAGGAATTCTTCTGGGGGGTTTCTTAAATGAGAATTCCTAATTTTTCTTTCTATTCCTGTGGATTTTTTTTAAATGACAATTCCTCCGTTTTTTCTCACATTTTAGTACCTGGGGTGTTTGAAATAAAAGCTCAGGGTTAGCTTGATTTCAGTGATGAGAAGCTCAGTTGAACTCTGGTGGAATCATGGAATATCCTGAGCTGGAAGATGTCCCACAGGATCATCCAGGCCCTCCTCAGACCCCACAGATTCCCAGTTTTTCCCTGGGAATGTTGTCCCAACACTCCTGGAGCTCTGTCCAGCCCTGCTGAGCCAAGGAGATTTATGGGGATTTTTGAAGGTGTTTTGAGTAAATTAGAGATGGGACATGGGTGGGTTTTGAGGTCCATTCCAACCCAAGCCATGCCATGGGTGGGTTTTGAGGTCCATTCCCACCCAAACCATTCCAGAATCCCCCAATTCTCCCAGCCCACCTCCCCATGGAGCACCACACAACCCAAAAGTGACGTCCCTTAAATGAAGACACGTTGTCCAAGCAGGATCAGACATCCCAATTTCATTCCCAGAACCGCCCCTGACAGAGAGGACTTTGCTCTGCAGGAATTTTGGATTCTTCCTAAGCCAGCTACAGCAGGAGCATCCCGTGTTCACAAAGGGGATCCTGGAGGGGAAGTCCCCAGGACCAGGAGGGAATTGGGAATCTGAAGGAGGTGGGGCTGTGAACAAGCCCTGCTCCTGCCCTTCAGGCTGCCCTGGGCTCATTTTTTTGCATCACATCCCAAAAGTTGCACCCCAAGAGCCCCATGGGACCAGGGGTGACTCAGGATTGCAGAATCCAGCCCTGGAAAACATGGGAACAACACTTTTCCTCAGCCACCACCCTGATCTCACAGAGCAGCCACGTCACAGCCTCAAGTCATCCCCAAACCCTTCCCAAAAGTCCAGAATTCCATAGGGGAGGGGTAGGATGGTAAAAACCCACGTGAAACCCCCGGTCCTGAGGCAGGAGAGGTGCCCAGCTGGAATGGGCTGTGCCAGGGTGTCCCTGGAGCCAGGGCAGCAGTGCCAGCCCATGCCAGCCCAGCATTCCAGGGTGCCTGAGCTGCAGGAACTGGCCCAGGGATTTGGGGGAATTCTGCTGGGCTCCCTCCTCCTCCTCCTCCTCACAAACCCCCACAGCAACAAAATCTGGTTTTGGGGCAGCTCGGCTGCCCACTGCCCTGCGGGCTCCAGAGTGCAGAGATGCCAGCAGGGCTGGAGGTTAGGCACAGCAACCATTTTCCATTTTCCAGCCTGGCCAATTTTGTGGAAGTGCAGCCCAGCAGGATGCAGGGATGCACCCTCCCAAGATCTGGGAGCGTGGGATTGATTCTCTGGTGCAGCCACCTGAGCTCTGCAGCTTTCCCAATCCTCGCACCTGGCAGGAGGCAGGGTGGGCCAGCAACTCCAGCTGCTGCCTCCTGCCCCTGTCCCCTGACCCCACCGCCATCCCCGCCCTGCAGCCTCAATTCATCCCATTTCTGCCCGGCTCTCATCTGCTGCTTTTCATCCTGCTCCTAAAACTGCAAGAGCGTTGGGTTTTGGTTCGTTTTGTTGTTGTGTTTTGTTTTGTTTTGCTTTTTTTTTTCCCTCCAAAGGCTGCTTTGCAACTTTGTGCTTTCTCTGCCATTAGCAAAGGGTGGAAATTTCCACTGACGCACTGTTGATAAGCCAAGGAGAGCAGGGGGGGAAGGGAGGATGAGCTGTTCCAGCAGATCTCTCCGACTCCTCTCAGGAAAAGGTATTTTATCAAAATTGCAGGCGCTGGGAAAAACGTGGGGTTTCAAAAACAACCACCTCTCTCCAACGTGAGCGAGATTGCTTCCCTCTGCCACCACAAAACAAAGGGGGAGAGAGAGAGACAAGGGAGAGAGAAGCAGCATAAAAAAAAAAAAGGGAAAAAAATTGGATTTCTTCAGGAAAGAAAGAAGGGCTGGAAAAACAATGAGCAGCACAATGGGCAATGACATCGCTGAGGAGATGTGAACCCCTTCCCCTCAAATCTCCACACTGAAATCAGCTGCCAGGAGGCCAGGGGGGTTCGGGAAGCCTCAAACCTTCCTTGCAGGCAGTGATCTGTGACCCCACACTCTGCTGTTTGTGCAGTAAACAACCCCAAATCCCAGCGAGACAAAGCCAGGGAAAAATACAGGAATGCAGCAGGGAAAGCACCTCGTTCCTGCAAAGAGAAATGCAAAAAGCATTTGTGCTGTCTAGGAGTCACCAGGGGAGAAATGCAGGAAAATTCCACTGATTCACCATGAGCCCACAGTTATTTTTGTCCTCCTGCTTGACTGCAAACACAAGGATGATTTAAATGCAGGGGAGCAGACTGGAACACATTAAAACAATGCATTAACTCCAAAAAAAATTAAAATGTGAGATGGTCTCGAATAAAGGAGGACGTGCCTTTGTATATGAGGGAAAAAAAAAAAAAAAGGACAAAAAAAAAGAGCCAGGTTTTATTTCTCAAATTTACCAAATTCAAGCCAGAAATTGTTTGAACCTTGAGTCCTAAGGATGCTCAAATCTGTTGCTTTCAGATGGCCAGGGTAGGACTTCAAGGGATCCTGGATGAGAATTCCCTTTGAAATCCTCCTGGAATACAACTCTGGGCCAAGGGGAGCACTGAAGATGTGGGGGCCTTGTGGGGTCCCAAGGTTTTGACCCCAAAACATCTCCCTTGTGTGGAGGTGGAAGATCCAAGGGAAAGAAAATGATCTGAGGAACAGCAGAGCTGAAAGGAGGAGAAAACACCTGGAGGAAACCACAGCAGGAGCAGCTCCAGTTGTCCTCATTAAGGTAATTCCACAAAAATAAATATTTTTTTTTGCTACCTGAATGTTCGTTTTTAGGACCATGGAAATGGGGGAATTTGCTTTGTCCCTCCTCAGCAGGGCAAGCTCGTGGATTGTCAAAAGGAGCAGGACAAGTGTTGCCTTTAGCTTTTACAAATACGGCAGTGGAAGTTCCTTGAAAATCTGGGAAGGACCAGATCCAACCCAAAAATGGGACTTTAGTGACCAAAACTGAGCCACAGCAATGATGGGAATGTTCCACTTCCCAAATTCCATCCACAGGCACCTGGGGCTCAGCTGACTGAATCATGGAAAGATGTTTCATTAATTTAAAGATCATGAAGAACAAAAGAATTTAAAATGGAAGCCAACCCCCACAAATGGTGGCAGGTTGCCACCCCACCAAGCCCAGTGGCCAGCACACTTGGTCAAGGGGCTTGCACAAGGGTGCCACAGGATTTGGGGGATTCTGGTGCCTCCACATCACCAGCTCTGCTCAGGGCCTCTAAAAAGCACCAAAATCCCAAAGGGCACTTCCACAGCTCAGATGGAAAGGAAAAAAAACCATCCCAAACATTTCAGGGCTTTGATCCTTGAGGCACATCCATATTTACATGGGGAAGAGGATTGGGAGGCTCAGAAATGGTTCAACTCATCAATGAAGAAAGCCCCATCTAGTGGAAGAAGACAATCAGCTGAGCAGAAAACACTCCAAATGCGCCTAAATCCCCAAATATTCCAGCTGCCTTTGTTCTCCTCCAAGTGCCCTGCACAGCCAGAACACCTTTTTTGCCCAAACAGCTCAAGATGTTCTAAAATCCAAACAGCAACAAAAAGGTGGGTTGGGCGTTAAGTTTAGATTCATTTTGGGGGGGTTAAGTAAGAAAAAAAGCTCCTTTTTAAGATGAATTAAGCTCCTTTCACGTGTTTGTGTTTTGCCCTCTTTGGTCTTCAAGAGCCATGAAAAGCATCAAGAGGCTCGACTTGAGCGAGGCCAAACACGTTTGGAGAATAAAGGAAAAATATGAACTCTGCGTAATTTGGGTTCAACAGAGGGTGGGGAGAGGGCTGTTCAAACCTGTGAGCGCTCCAGAGGACGTTTCTGACAGGAACCATTATTGCACCCTCACAAATCACGGCAATCCAGCTGTACCCAGGCGGTGGGGATGATCAGAGGGCGCTTCAACCTCTCCATCCACGTGGAAAATTTCATCCTGCCACAAGCAGGAGGTTTAAAAATGAATTGTGCAACTTCCAGAGCTCAGCTGCTCTGTGGGGAGAGGCAAAGCCTGGACATGTAAGAAAATTTACATGGAAATGTTTCCACAGGAGTCAAAAAAAAAAAGGGGGGATGTCCAGAGAGGTTGTGGATTCCTCATGCCTGGAAATGTGAGCTTGGATGGGGCTTGGAGCAGCCTGGGAGAGTGGAAGGTGTTGGGCTGGAATGGAATGATCTTCAGGATCCCTTCCAGCCCCACCCATTCCATGATTCCATGGAATTATTGAATTATTCAATTGTCAATTATTGAATTATTCCTCTCAATAACCATCCATTCCTGCTGGTTTAGGTTCTGGAATCAAGAGTCTTTCCTGGGCAGGTGCTCTGGGAAATTTTGGAATTCCTGCCTCCTGACCCCTTGGATGCTGTTGTGTATCCCTGGATCCTCAGGGACCCTGGAATTCACCTCCTGCAGAAAACCCTCCAGGCACATACGAAGGTAAACTCCCCAAAATGCAATTCCTGGGTGAGAATTCCTGATCAACTCAGAAATTCCTAGATAAGAATTCCTGATAAACTCCCCAAAATGAAATTTCTGGATAAGAATTCCTGATCAACTCTCCAAATGCAATCCCTGCATGAGAATTCCTGATGAACTCCCCAAAATACAATTTCCTGGGTGAGAATTCCTGATCAACTCCCCAAATGCAATTCCTGGGTGAGAATTCCTGATCAACTCCACAAAATGCAATTTTTGGGTGATAATTCCTGATGAACTCCCCAAATTGCAATTTTTGGATGATAATTACTGATCAATTCCCCAGAATGTAATTTCTGGATAAGAATTCCTGATCAACTCCCCTAAATGCAATTCCTGGCTGAGAATTCCAGATAAACTCCCCAAAATGCATTTCCTGGGTGAGAATTCCTGATCAACTCCACAAAATGCAATTTTTTTATTATAATTCCCGATGAACTCCCCAAATGCAATTCCTGGATAATTCCTGATCAGCTCCCCAAAGTGGATGATAATTCTTGATAAACTCCCCAAATAAAATTTCTGGTCAACTCCCAAAATGCAATTTTTGGATGATAATTCCTGATGAACTCCACAAAATGCAATTTTTGGATGATAATTCCTGATCAGTTCTCCAAATGCAATTCCTGGGTAATGATTCAGGATGAACACCCCAAATTGGATGATAATTCCTGATAAACTCCACAAAATGCAATTCCTGGATGAGAATTTCTGATGAACTCCCCAGAATGCAAATTTTGGATAATAATTCTTGATGAACTCCACAAAATGCATTTTTTTGGATGATAATTACTGATCAACTCCCAAAATACAATTCCTGATAAACTTCCCAAAATGTAATTCCTGGATGATAATTTCTGGTCAACTCCCAAAATGCAATTTTTGGATAATAACTCCTGATGAACTCCACAAAATGCAATTCCTGGGTGATAAATCCTGATCAACTCCCCAAATGTAATTCCTGGATGATAATTCTTGATTAGTTCCCCAAACTGGATGACAATTCTTGATAAACTCCCCAAATACAATTCCTGATAAAGCCCCCAAATGCAGTTCCTGGGTGAGAATTCCTGCTAAATTCCCAAAATGCAGTTCAGCAAGAACAAAAGCAAGCCCTGGGTTTGCTATTTCAGAGAGCACGGGGGCTGAGGAGACAACTGTGAGTGAAGAGCAAAACAAAAAGATGAAGAGGCAAAGCAAGCAAATAACAAAAGAAAATTGCCATCTTTTCAAAATCAAATTTGAAAGCAAGGAAAAAAGAAACAACAAGGCAATGAAAAACCAGCAAATAGAACATGGAAATTGTTATGAATAATCAGAGTTTTGCTGGAGAAGTCGTAAGTCATGGAATGGTTGGGTTGGAAGGGAATTTAAACCCACCCAGTGCCAGCCCTGCCATGGCAGGGACAGCTCCCACTGTGCCAGGCTGCTGGCCTTGAGCACTGCCACAGAAACCAATGTGCAACTCAATAAAATGAAGTAAACTGAATGATAAAGATGTGGTGAGAAAGGTGTGAAACATCCCTGCATCCCAGGCAGATTGAACAGAGGGAATCCCACACATCCCAAAACCCAGGAAAAGGGAAGGCCCTGGTGCTCCATCAGTTCCCAGACCCTGAGCAGGCTGAGCTGCATCACTTTGCTCCAGAGTTAGGAATGGAAACAGCACTGCAGCGGGGCTAAAAACCACCCAAACCTCTGAGATTCCAACCCCCAGTATTCCAAATTCCTCCTCAATCCCCCATCCCAGCTCCTGCAGCTTCACGGATCCCTGACCTGCAAATCCTTGGAGCCAGCACCTCCCCAAAGGAATGTGTGGATCCCGTTTTGGTTTTTTCCTGGTTGTTTTGGAGCTGCCTTTGGATCCTGTCCAAAGTCAAACCACCCCAGCCCAAGGCTGACCCCAAACACCCCCTGAGCCCTGGAGAGGCACAAGGGTGGGGTTGGGGCAGGGCCAGAGCAAACACAGAACCTCAAAGTGCCACCCCCAGTGTGCTACTATCACTTTACAACCTGTTGGAATCTGCTCCAGCTCAGCCCTGAGCAAATCTGCTCTGCTGTGCTCAGAGGGATTCAGAGCTCCTGGAGCATCTCAAACGGCAAACAGAGCCTGGCTTCAACATTCCTTCCATTCAAAAGGCTGCCACACACCTTATTTAAATCAGTTTGGGTTTGTTTGTGCCAGCCAGAAACACCTCTGGGACAAAAAACCACCACCAAGCACCTTAAAAGCAATTAAAATGCAGCTCATTAACAGCAAGGAGTGGCGAGTAAAAGAAATGCTTGGCACAAATCTGTGGCCCAGCAGGAGAGAAAGGTTGGGAATATTTATTGAAATACATTCTTCCCCTGGTTTTTCACATTCTGGGCGAGCCAGGCTCAAAGTCTCACCTAAATTTCCATACCTGGAACCTGGTGCTTGGCACATTTTATCCAGCCACCAGAGGAATTGTTACAATTTCAAATCATTCTCTGAAATACTTAAAAACCAAAATATTCATGTCCCACTATGAATAAAATGAATGTGAATGAGTGGCTAATCCAGTTTAAAGATCAGTAAGTCAGGGATTGAAAAGTTTGATTCTTTAATGAATACACAGAATTCCCAAAACTCATTTCATAATTTCGTCATGACCAAGTTTTCATAATGACCTACAGGCAAAAACTGTCAATATTAGGTCTTCCAAAAAAAAAAAAATAAAAGGAGGAGGATGCCCAAAGAGATGCATTTCAGAGAAAAACCTAAATTTTAACACCTCATCCTCAATGAGCAGGATCTCCTGAGAGGGAATAACCCCATTGTTTGTAGGATGATCCCATTGTTTGTAGGATGATCCCATTGTTTGTAGGATCTGAGGGCTTCAGGAGAGTCACTGCTCCTGCCAGTGACAGCTTAGGGCCACAGTCCCCCTTGGCAGGCTTGGAGAAATCTGCTTTACACAGCAATTGCCAGAAAATTCCTTTTCTCTGCGAAGTCTCCTGGATATTGTTCAGTTTGTAATGCCAGTATTGACTTTACATCCCCAGTATCCCAGATGATGCTGGAGCACTCCAGAGCTCAGGGAAAAAAGCCCTTTTTTAAGGACAAACCATCCCTCCTGCTGATTGATCCATTTGTATTTTCTACTTCAGCTCTCTCCCTATCTCTAAAAATCCCCACCAAAACCTGCACAAGCTTTGCCCTGAAAATCAGGGAATGGTTTGGGTTGGAGGGAAGTTAAAGATCATTCCATGGGCAGGGAACCTTCCAGCAGCCCAGCTGAGTCCAAGCCCCATTCCATTCATTTTTGTATCATTAAATTAGATTCATTTGCATATAATTCACCAGCCAGGAGGTCCAAGGATTGAGTGTCCATCCCAAATCTCCAACTAACTACATGCTATAGGAAAATAAATCAGTTAAAGCTCTAAGAGTCAGGAAAATTTAAAAAAAAAAACCTTTAAAAATATTAAAAACCTAAAACAAGCAAAAAATTAAAAGCTTTGGAAGATTCAAGATGCTCCCCCCTGAACACTCCTGTGAATTCTCACAAAAGCTGTTAAGTTAATTCAGAATAAGGAAAGGTGGAATATTCTGGATTATCCAATGTCCCACTCCACACCAACCTGCTCCAGAAGGGATACAGGAGAATTGGAAATTGGCTTAGAGAGAGAAAAAAATCCAGGATTTTATGGAAAGTCCAGGAGCTTAAGGAGGTGTCTGGAAAAGTTGTTTCTTTTTAACTTTGTCCTATTGAAAAAAAAAATATATATATATATATTTACTGCTATAAAGTAGAACTGGCTGATTTTAAAAGGTGGCTCCAAAACTGATTTATCACTTCCTAGTTTGATTTCCTGAACGTTTTATTTTCCAGTATAAAATACTAGATGGTCCAGCAGGAACCCACCCTGCCTGTCCATGGAGCTGCAAATTCCACAGGAAAACCTCCAGGAATGCAATCCTCAGGAATTCCCAGTGCTGCCAGTGCCACCTCTGGATGGGAGATCCCAAAGAGAGGCACCCAAACCTTGTCCTGCAGCACCTCCCTCCAACCTGCTCCTCCCAGCAAACCAGGGATCTGGATCCTGTCACATCCAGGGAGGGCAGGAACAGGGACTGAGAAATATCTGGGGACATCTGACCTGGGAGGAGGAGGAGGAGGAGGAGGAGGCTTTGATCTGGTGGTTTCCTGCCTGAAGGTTGCAGTTATTGGTTACTAAAGCCTTGTTTTCCTCAGCACATAAAATCCACCTGCTCTGGGGGCTCCACAGGCAGGAGGGGTTTGCTCAAAGCTCTCTGGGAGGATTTGGGAGTGCTGGGAGGTGAGAGATGGATCTGCTCCATCCCAGAGCCCCCTGATCCAGCTGGGATCAGGAGAGGGATTGGGGTTGGGATTGGGGATGGTATTGGGGTTGGGATTGTGCCCCCACAGGTGATTTCCCACCTGCAGAGCTGCCCCAGCCCTGGCCCAGCCCAGGGAGGAGCTGGAGCTGCTGCAGAGAGCCCAGAGGAGGCTCCAGGATGAGCAGAGGGATGGAGCAGCTCTGCTGGCAGGAAAGGCTGGCACAGCTGGCATTGTTCACCTGCACAGGAGAAGCTTTGGGCTGAGCTCAGGGTGGCCTTGCAGGGCCTGGAGGAGCCCCAGGAAAGCTGGAGAGAGACAATTCCCAGGGGATGCAGGGACAGCACCCAGGGAATGGCCTCAAACTGAAAAATTACAGGTTTGGATCAGATATTGGGAACAATTTCCCCCCTGTGAGGGTGGGAAGACCCTGGAATAGAATTCCCAGAGCAGCTGGGATCCCTGGCAGTGCCCAAGGCCAGGTTGGACACTGGGGCTGGAGCAGCCTGGGACAGTGGGAGGTGTCCCTGCCATGGCAGGGGTGGCACTGGGGGAGCTCTGAGGTCCCTCCCAACCCAACCCATCCCTGACTCCACCTCAGGCACTGCCATTGTGCCTGTGCCTGTTTTGCTCTCCTGCTCCATGAGGGTTTTTTTCAAACCATGGCTTGACCCCGCCAGTTTTGCAATGCAGGATGAAATCCTGTTGCATGCCCATGGGAGATGAGAAATTCCTGTCTCAGGACAGAATTAGTGATTACCTCATCCTGCTGTCAGAGCAGAAGCATTTTATAAACATGAAAGCCTTTTCCAAGGGCAGAACAAGGAGCTGATGTCCCTCTCCTTGTGCCAGGGAGGAGCTAAGGCACAGGGATGAAATTGCAGTGATTTTGGTGCTGAAGTGCAGAGGTTGGATGACAGTTTTTGGCTTGGGTGGCAGCACTTCTGCAGGTCAGGTTTTGGGTTCTTCAAGAGAAGACAGGAACATCTCCAGAACTTTGGGAGAAGAGGTGAAGAGAAGCCATTTGTCCAGGGCATCTGTGCCAGGGCCTCATCACCTCCCCAGTATCCCACCCAACCCTGCCCTCTGGCAGTGGGAACCATTCCCCCTGTCTGTCACTACATGTCCTTGGAGAAAATCCCCTTTCCTCCATTTCACAGCATCCCTCAAGGTTCTGGAAGGGCTCTGAGGTCTCCCTGAAGTTCCTCTTCCCCAGGCTGGTGGAACAGGAGTGTGCTGGAGATCCCTCCTTCCTCTGGCAGCTCTCACCATTCCCACTTGGCAGGAGCACCACAAGGAGCTCAGAAGAGGGAATGAAACCAGGAATGACCCCATGAGAGCCGATCCAAGGAGGACTTTGCAGCTCTGGAGTGCCCTGAGCTTCCCCAGAGCCCCTCAAGGAAGAGCAGGGCTGGCCAAGCTCCTGTGGGATGCTGCAGGATCGGGAGCAGCTTGTTAATTGTTAATTGTTATTAGGATTAGGCAGCCCCAGCAGTGGGGGTTGCTTAGCAACATCTCCCAGGCCTGGGAGAGGCAGCAGCCATTTCAGAGGTGGCCTCAAGGAGCAAAACCACCCTGGGCATGGGATGGGAGCTGCAGCACCTCCCTGTGCACTGGGGGGTAATTCCCATTTATTGTGTTCCATAGAACACAGGATTACCTTAAACACCCTTCACTGAGGGGCTGGGGGTGCTCACCTGGAGAGGAGAAGCTGCAGGGAGAGCTCAGAGCCCCTGGCAGGGCCTGCAGGGGCTCCAGGAGAGCTGCAGAGGGACTGGGGACAAGGCCTGCAGGGACAGCACCCAGGGAATGGCTCCCACTAAAATGGGAGAAATTTAGGTGAGATATGGGGAAGAAATTCTCCCTTTTGAGGGTGGGCAGGCCCTGGCATAGGGTGCCCAGAACAGCTGGGGCTGCGCTTGGATCCATGGCAGTGCCCAAGGCCACTTTGGACACTGGAGCTTGGAGCAGTGGAGGGTGGCCCTTCCATGGCAGGGGTGGCACTGGATGATCCCTAAAATCTCTCCCAAGCCAAACCATTCCATGATTCTGGACTTCATCAAACCCCAAAACTGTATCAGTAACACAGCCAAGTCTTACAGGCCACTTTAATGTTAATTATTAACATTGGAGGAAAGGATCCCATCCTGCCAACAGGGAGATTAAGTTGAGCTTTATCAGAAAACAGCCTAAAAATACTCATTTAAAAAATAATAACATTGTTTATGTTGGGGAAAGTTCTGCAGTGCAAACACCACTGAAAACCACCACAAAACGGACAGCACTCAGAATAAAACACACAGAACACCCCAAGCAGGACACACACACACACCCCCAACAACCACCCAGCTCCTTGCTGAGAGCCCTCCCAGGTCCCACCTGCAACCCAAAAATCCCCAGAAGACCCAAGGGCTGCTCCTGGTGTCCCTGTTGCAGGAGCGGCAGTGACAGGACTGAAGGAGGAGGTGTCACCACGTACCCCCCTCTCTTGTGGCGCTCCTTGTGCTTGGTGACTTTGTAGGGCAGGGACCTCTCCCCCAGGTTCTCCAGGCTCCTCACGATGGCTCCTCTCTCCATCAGAGCCTCCACGGTGCGCTTGAGCACGGCTGCTGTCTCAGGCTGGAAAAGAAAGGAAGAAAAGTCAGGAATTCCTGGAAATCTGCGTGGTTTACGTGGTGGAAAGGACAGCTGCACTTGGACAGCTCAGCACTGGCACAGGGGGTGCTGCAAGCCAAGAAGACAAAGTGGAAGCACTGAGGGAGAGAATGTTCAGGAGCACGCTGTGGTGGTGTTTGAGGGTCTCCAGGACCAGGGAAGAAGCATTTTATATTACATGTTTGAGGGTCTCCAGGGAAGAGATGAGAATCTTGACTCTATGTTTCAGAAGGCTGATTTATTATTTTATGACATTATATTATATTAAGTTATATTATTATATAATAAAATAACTATATATATAATATACATTAATATATATTATATATAAAATATATCTAATACATACTCCATAATATATAGTATATATTGATGTTATCTATATTAATATATATTATATATATTTATTATAATATTTATTATTTTTATATATAATGATATCTATTATATATTATATTACTATAATATATAATTATAACATATATATTATTATATATTATATATAATTTTACATTTTATATATAATATAATATAATATATATATATATATATATTTTATATAATATAATATAATATAATATAATATAATATAATATAATATAATATAATATAATATAATATAATATAATATAATATAATATAATATAATATAATATAATATATAAATATATAGATTAATATATAGTATATCAATATTAAATATATATAGAATATATATATATAGAATATATATAGTATATATTAATATTATATAATATATATTAATATATATATTTATATATATATATATTATATAATAATATATGTCTTCTAGTTTATATTATATTATATTATATTATATTATATTATATTATATTATATTATATTATATTATATTATATTATATTATATTATATTTATACATATATTATATTATATTATATTATATTATATTATATTATATTATATTATATTATATTATATTATATTATATTATATTATATTATATTATATTATATTATATTATATTATATTATATTATATTATATTATATTATATTATATTGATATACTAAAACTATACTAAAGAAAAAGCAAAGAAACATCAAAAAGCTAGCAAAGAAAAGAATGAATAATAAAATCTTGTGATTAACTAAAGTCTTGACACAGCTCGACCTGTGATTCATCATGAAGTAAAAACAATTCACATACTAAGTAAACAATTCTTTAAATCATTCTAAAGTAACAAAACGTGGAGAAGCTGAAGCTTCCCAGCTTCTCAAGAAAAAAAATCTTAGCAAAAGTATTTTTCAAAAAATACATCAGTGACAGCAGGCAATTCCCCAGGAACTTTTCCTGCCATTTCCAAGTCAGGCCCCAGCAAAAAGAAGACAAGTTCATGGATTTGACTCACCTGGAATCACTTGGTCTGAGCCTTGCACAAGGCAATATTCCTAGCAAAGGAAATGATGGATTGGGAACAGATTTGGGGTCCTTGCACCATTTTTGTTCATTAATATTTCAAGTGATCAGTGTGGGGAAAACACAAATCCATGGCTTGGTGTGGAGACAGCAATTAGCACCATTACCTATAAATGATATATATAATTTACATCCTTATTTACACTGCACAGGTGCGACATTGGGGATCCATGGGACATCCTGGGCTGGAAGGGACACACAGGGATCTCTGATCCAGCTCCTGGCCCTACACACACCCCAACAATCCCATTCTGTCCCTGCAGGCTTGTCCTGCAGCTCTGGAAGCCCTTCCACAACCTCATTTCAGGCAGTTGTGGAGAGCAAAGACAAACCCTTCCTAACCTCCATGCAGATTGCAATGAAATCCAATAAAATATTGTTGGGTAAACTCCCTGCCCTCCATCCCTCAGCCCCCAAGTGACACAGAGGTTTTTTGTCTCTTTTCCACATGCCCAAGGATCAGCACATTCCCTGAGTGCTGCAAGGCCAACGTGAGGTGCAGTTGCTGAACACAACCAAGCCAAAGATTTGAGCCCCATGTATTTAAAAACAAAACCAGAGAGAAAGAACAAGAAAAGAAAGCCACAGATTTCTACATTCAGGATTGTAAAATTTGCAACCTTCCCCACTTGTGGCCATAGTCTGAAAACATCAACTAATTGTGGGGTTGGAAAGCTTGTCACTATAATCCCTCTCATTCTCCCTCTCCCAAAATTGCCATGGTTTACCCTGGCTTGCCTAAAGCCATCACCCAAACTAAAAATAAGCTGAACTCTGCTAACCAAGAGATCCACAGACACAGGTTCCTTGGTTTGCCTCAGAGCCAGCCCACTTGGGGACAGAGGAAATGGGCCTGCCTGGCTCCCAGCTCAGGAGCCACAACATTTTTTCCTGAACAGCCCAGCTCTAATTCCAGTCCCACAGCCCAGCTCTAATTCCAGTCCCAGAGCCCAGCACTAATTCCAGTCCCAGAGCCCAGCTCTAATTCCAGTCCAAGAGCCCAGCACTAATTCCAGTCCCAGAGCCCAGCACTAATTCCAGTTCCCCAGCCCAGCACTAATTCCAGTCCCTCAGCCCAGCACTAATTCCAGTTCCCCAGCCCAGCACTAATTCCAGTCCCAGAGCCCAGCTCTAATTCCAGTCCCAGAGCCCAGCACTAATTCCAGTCCCAGAGCTCAGCTCTAATTCCAGTTCCCCAGCCCAGCTCTAATTCCAGTTCCCCAGCCCAGCTCTAATTCCAGTTCCCCAGCCCAGCTCTAATTCCAGTCCCAGAGCCCAGCTCTAATTCCAGTCCCCCAGCCCAGCTCTAATTCCAGTCCCACAGCCCTGGGGAGGGAAGAGGAGACAATGGAGCTGCTGCTCCAGAGGGGATGAGGAAGAGCTCTCAAGAGCAGGACAGCCTGGTTTGGAATTCCAGCTCTGGACGCCCCTCCTGCCCCCAGGGCAAACCAGAGCCATTCCCAACTGCTCTCACTGCTGGGCAGCCTTGGCAGTGACCTGGGGCCACATCAGTGGCTCACAAGTTGTCATCTTGCTCTAGAAAGGTGTAGTCCCAAGCTGCACCAAGGGAAATACAGGTTGGACAGCAGGGAAAAGGTTTTTCCAGCAAGGGTGAGAAAGTTCTGGAACGGCTGCACAGGGAGGTGGTGCAGTCTCCATCCCTGGGTGTGTTTAACAAAGCCTGGATGTGGCACTGGGGGCCAGGGCTGAGTTGAGGGGTTGGGACTGGGCTGGACTCGATGGTCCTGAAGGTCTCTCCCAACCCAGGGATTCTGGGAATTCTTTGGAGAATCCTGGGAGGGTCAGGCTGGAAGGGCCCACAGTGCTCACCTGGAGCCACCTCTGGGTCACCCAGAGCAGAGGGCACAGGGTGGGCCCAGGTGGCTCTGGAATGTGCCAGGAGGAGACTCCAGCCCCTCTCTGGGCTCTGCTCAGGGCTGGGCACTGCCCAGGGCACAAGTTGTGCCTCCTGTGAGGGGAATTGCTGGGCTCAGGCCCTGCCCGTGGCTCTGGGGCCATTGCTGGGCCTGGAGCAGAGCCTGGGCCTGCTCTGACCTCTGCACACAGGGACAGACACGGGGACAGCCAGGGACAGCCAGGGACAGACGGGCTGAGGGCTCCTGGAAGAAGGAACCAAAGGATTTTTGTCTACAGATCCAAATTCCCCACTCCTCCACACCCACACGTTTTAGAGCTGCCCAGAAGAAACCTGTTAACTCCACAGGTCCCACCAAGGCAAATGCAGCCCCAGGTGTCACACCAGCCACAGTCGAGGGGACAACTTTGTCCTCAGTTGGCCCCACCTCAAAACCTGTGCCCAGTTCTGGTCCTGCAGGAGAGCCCTGAGGGACTGGAGAGTGTCCAGGGCAGGGAACAGAGCTGGAAAGGGGCTGGAGAATCCCTGGGCAGGGGCTGGGCAGGGGCTGGGAGGGGCTGGAGAATCCCTGAGGAGGGAGCTGGGCTGAGGAGCTGGGGGCTGGAGAATGGGCCCTGATCCCTGGGAGCTGGGCAGGGGCTGGAGAATCCTGAGGGGAGCTGGGCAGGGGCTGGAATCCCTGAGGGAGCTGGGCAGGGCTGGAGAATCCCTGAGGAGCTGGGCAGGGGCTGGGGCTGGAGCAAAGGCTGAGGCTGGAGCAAAGGAGGCTCAGGGGCCCCTGTGGCTCTGCACAAGTCCCTGCCAGGAGGGCACAGCCGGGGGGGTCGGGCTCTGCTCCCAGGGAACAGGGACAGGAGCAGAGGGAACGGCCTCAGGCTGGGCCAGGGCAGGCTCAGCTGGGCCAGCAGCAGGAATTTGCCCATGGAAAGGGAGCTCAGGCCTTGGCAGGGGCTGCCCAGGGAGGTCTACAGTGCCCATCCCTGCAGGTGTCCCAGGAATGTGGGGTTGTGGCCCCTGAGGATGTGGTTTAAAGGTGAGCACACCACTGGTGCTGCTCCATGGTTGGACTGGATCTTGTTAAAGGTCTTCTCCAACCTCAGCAATTCTGTGATTCTGGCCTCTCTCCTCACAGTCTGTCAGCTCAGCACAATCCCACCCAAGAGCAGGAGCTGTTCCATGCACAGCTGGGGCTGCCCCATCCGTGTCCCCCCAGGATTAAAGCCACAAATGCCCCAAAAGAACCAAAGCAGCACCAAGCACCTCGTCCTGAGAGGATGTGGTGCATCAGAGGGAACAAAAATGCTCCCATGGGTTCTATCAGTCCCACAGGACCCACCTGGCAACCAGGAAAGTTATAAAGGAAGGGGAACTGGAGAAAAAAAATGGGAATTGTGTGGTGGCAAAGCAGCCATGAAGCTCAGAGAGCAGCCTGGAGACAAACCAAACGTGGAAATAAAGCTTTTGGAATGCAGATGCCTCCTAAAATACCGGGTGCCACCCTCCTGGAAGCAGAGCTGTGTGAAAGGACTCAGCTTCACTGCTCCTTTTTCCATCTCATTTCCCCCAGAAAAGTCCAAGGGATAGAAAATCCAGCACTGGCTATGAAAAAAGCTTTGTCAACCACCAAAACCTCCCCAAGGAGAGTCTTTGGAGGGAGAAAAGGAAGCAAACACCAAATCCTCAGTAGCTTTAGGGCTAGGACAGTTCTCAAGTTCTTCTGGCCACTTGCTCAGTCCAGCAGGAAGCATTTAAAGTCAGTGGGCACATCCCAAAATATAAACAGGAATAACTCCATCCCAATTACTTGATTATCCCTTCAATGTAGTAACAGCAGGATAAAATTATGTCTTTTTTTGGTTGCTCAGCAGTTACAAAAGGTTGGTCTGGGATTATTTACTGAGGTGGAAATCAAAGAAGGCAAAATCCATGTTTAGAAGGAAGCTGCAATTCCAAGCAGCAAAACTAAGGGAAAAAAACATTTCCTTGCTGTCATTTGCTACTTAATAAAATATTAGAAATTATTAGTGAAAATTATTAAATACTCTGCAATTACTGTAAAAGTATCAACAACTCAGAAGAGCAGCCCCAGGTTGGGAACAACCACTCAGGGCAGTCAGGAAAGGTCAAAATCCAGAAAAATGCAGCATTCCAAGGAAACAGCAGATATGGGAGCTGGGCTGAACTCCTGGGGAAAATGGGCTGGGCTGGAGCTGGAAATGGAGCAGTGGGAATGGGGAAAACCTCCAAACCTGCCTGGAAGTTCAGGGATGGGGAAGGATCCCAGACTGGGCTGGGTTGGAGGGACCTCAGAGCCCACCCAGTGCCACCCCTGCCATGGCAGGGACACCTCCCAGTGTCCCCAGGGTCCAGCCTGGCCTTGGGCACTGCCAGGGATGCAGGGGCAGCCCCAGCTGCTCTGGGCACCCTGTGCCAGGGCCTGCCCTCCCTGCCAGGGAACAATTCCTCATTGCCAAGATCCCACCCAGCCCTGCCCTCTTGTCGGGATCTCTGCTGCTCACACTGACCCCAAGATGTGTAAGAAATTCTCTCTTCCCAGCCCAGCGCTTGAAGAAGGAGTCAGAGCTCTTCATTTCTCGGTCTCAAGGTTGTTTATTGTTTCTTATCTATAAAATTCGTTCTCCTGTCCTGCCGAGGTCCACTCAGCAGGATCAGTCAGAGGAACTCTGCCCACCTCAGAGGCAGTGTTATCTTTTTATACTAAAAACCACATTTACATTATTTACAGTAACTTCCCAATACCTATCCCCTGTTAGACAGTGAGCTTCTACTCCAAACCAATCCAAAAGTGCCACCATCACAGTAGAAGATGGAGGCCAAGAAGAAGAAGAAGAAGAAAGGCTGGGCACGCCCAGATTCCTCCATCTTGCCCCCTGAATCTCCATTCTAAAAAACCCCAAAATCTACTTTTTCACCGTGTGATAAATTCACTATCATTCTACTTAATTTGTCATGGCTTGCAGATCTTCATATAAGGTTGGCAAATTGCTCCATGGGTCATAATCAAACCCACAGGCATTTTGGGCTCTGTGCCAGGGTCTCTGAGACCCCTGGTAGGGGTCTTGGCTGCTCAGGACAGCCAGAGGGATGTCCTGGGTCCTGACATCCTCTGGCACTGGGAGCCATTCCCTGGGTGCTGTCCCTGCAGGCCTTGTCCCCAGTCCCTCTGCAGCTCTCCTGGAGCCCCTGCAGGCCCTGCCAGGGGCTCTGAGCTCTCCCTGGAGCTTTTCCTCTCCAGGTGAGCACCCCCAGCTCTCCCAGCCTGGCTCCAGCCCCTCTGGACTCATCCCAACATTCCCACACCTTTCTTGGAGCCCCAGCCCTGGGTGATTTTAGGGCCAGCAGGATGCAGGGACAGAGGTTCCTGTACCTACAACAGAACCATTTTCCCAAGACAGGATAAAGGAGAAATGGGAAAGCCCAGGTGCTGCTGACCATGACAACCCTGCCATGTTCCCAGCCCACACTGAGTGACCACAGGAGCAGGAGAGACCATTCCAGAAATGGCAAATAGAAAGCTACAGCAGGCACATCACAAAAACTAACTTGGGGGAAGTCATGAAAATTACTTCTGAATTAAAATGAGCACCCCATCCTCAAACCAGATTTTAATTAGCATTGGGTGGTGTGTATGGCAAAGATGTGAATATGAAGCCCATGGGCCTGGATGCAGAGGAAGCAGCAACTTTTAAACTCAAAGTGATGCCTGAATTCTTCTGTTCCCAAATCCACCTTTCTTCTTCAAAGAATCTAAATTCTATGATGGATTTTTTTTAAATTTTTAACAAATCTTTTAAGATCAAAGGAGATTATAGAAAAAATTAAACTAAAATCTAAGGAATACAAGTATTTTATAAATACCAACTCAGAGTTAAAATAAAACATCAATCCCAACACTGAATTTAATTCATTTTAGAGATCTGAAAGCCTTGAGCATTTCTAAAAAGAAGCCTAAAAAGGTGCCTTTTAAATCTGAAATAAACAGCAACCAAATCCTCCATGATTTAGGGTCATTTCAATGGTTTGTTACTAGAAACAGTTAAAGTAACTATTGGCCAGAACATCACAGAAAGGTTTGGGTTGGAAGGATTTTAGGGATAATCCAGTGCCATGGCAGGGACACCTCCCACTGTCCCAGGCTGCTCCAAGCCCTGTCCAACCCGGCCTTGGGCACTGCCAGGGTTGGAGAGTCCTCAACCTTCCTGGCAGAATCAATTCAGAATCAGTTAAACCTCAGAATTAATGAAACACCTTCCCTGAAACTCCAGAAACTTTCAACTCCTCTTGCAACCTCAACACATTCCAGTAAGGGCTTCAAGGTAACACTGCAAAATTCTCCTTATCAGGAACTTGCTGAGAAAGAGCTCCCAGGAGCTGCAAGTTGTGCTCCTGCCATGACTTTCTGATGTTACTAGATTTCATCAATTTACTTTGTATGTTCATTAAGATTAATTAAGAGTGGAAAGGAAAATAATTCAATCCAAAGGAAAAAATACATGGAGGGAATAACCCCCATTCTTCCTCATTCTTCCCCAGTTTTACAGACTGGGCACAACCCCACAGGGGCTGGGATGTCCCCATGGTCAGCTGGGGTCCCTGTCCCAGTGAAAATCAGCCAATTTCCCAGAACTGGAGAGTCCCCAAACCCCTGGGGCTGGCAAAGCCCTGCAGCCCAGGCAGTGCCAGCTGTGCCCCATGGGCACCTTGTGCCCAGCCCAGAGCACTCAGTGCCACCTCCAGGGGACACCTGCAGGGATGGGCACTGCAGAGCTCCCTGGGCAGCCCCTGCCAAGGCCTGAGCCCCCTTTCCATGGGCAAATTCCTGCTGCTGGCCCAGCTGAGCCTGCCCTGGCCCAGCCTGAGGCCGTTCCCTCTGCTCCTGTCCCTGTTCCCTGGGAGCAGAGCCCGACCCCCCCGGCTGTGCCCTCCTGGCAGGGACTTGTGCAGAGCCACAGGGGCCCCTGAGCCTCCTTTGCTCCAGCCCCAGCCCCTGCCCAGCTCCTCAGGGATTCTCCAGCCCCTGCCCAGCTCCTCAGGGATTCTCCAGCCCCTGCCCAGCTCCTCAGGGATTCTCCAGCCCCTGCCCAGCTCCCTCAGGGATTCTCCAGCCCCTGCCCAGCTCCCTCAGGGATTCTCCAGCCCCTGCCCAGCTCCTCAGGGATTCTCCAGCCCCTGCCCAGCTCCTCAGGGATTCTCCAGCCCCTGCCCAGCTCCTCAGGGATTCTCCAGCCCCTGCCCAGCTCCGTTCCCTGCCCTGGACACGCTCCAGCCCCTCCAGGGCTCTCCTGCAGGACCAGAACTGGGCACAGCCCTGCAGGGACCCCAGCACAGAGGGACAATCCCTGCCCTGCTCCTGCTGCACACACAATTCCCCATCCAGCCCAGCTGCCAGTGGCCGCCTGCCCCACCCAGACTGGTCTAAGCCATGTGTCCCTTCCAGGAGAGGCATTTTCAGGGATCAGAGCTGGCTCTGGACACGCAGCTCTTCCACCCACCCTGCTCATCCTCGCTGCTGCCTCAGGACAATGAGCCAGGACAAAGACAAAGCTGAACATGGTGAGTAGAAAACCCTCCACAGCACTTTTTGAGCACCACAACCATAATTTTTAAATCCTCCTGCTTTTGCAGAACAAAAGCATCCTTGGCTCTGTAGCAGAAGAAGGTTTAAAGTGGAAGTCACAATGTTTTCACCAAGTGAAGAGGGAATCTTGCCAATCCCTTGCTCAAATTCAGAATTTATCCCAGATAAATCCTGGGATACACAAAACTATCTCACAACAGGAGTCAGGTAAATATTAAAAATCACTGCTGACAAAGGGTTGTAAACATCATCAACTCAATTATCTTCCATCGCTCCACCACCACCACCTCAAAAATGAAGCCCAAAACACCCAAAAAAGCAAAATCCCTGAGTCCAACCTGATTGAAGTGAGAAGGGCCAGAGGTGAAACCTCCTGCCTCCTTCCCTTTCCCAGCACCAGGACATCCTCAGGGAAACTGAGGCAGCCCCATCCCAGAAGGGGATTCCCTGCAGGAAAAGGCCTCATTGCCACCACCTGTGTGGGATTTTCCGCACGAATCCTGCCCAGAACCCCACAGCCAGGGGAACCCAACACCCCAAAGAAAGAGCAGCAAACTGGGGAGCGAGGCTTGGCCAACACAAACAGAACCAGCTGCTGCCAAAGAGGCTGCTTGAACCTCTTTGAGAATCACTGACCTGGAAAGCTGCTCACTGGGTAAACACCTAATAAACTAATTATGGAACTGGTTAATTAATAGTTAACTCATGAAAACGCTCCCTCCTGGAAAACACGAATCCAAAACAAGTTTGTAAAGCAGGAAAATGCTTGGTTTTCACCCCGAATCCAAATTTTCCTGTCAAAAATGTTTCTTATCCATCCCTTGAAACAAACAACAGCAAAATATCCATTTTTCTTTTACATCACAGCAGCAAAAGAAAAGAATAAATGAAAAAATTGGGTTAATTTGTTTTGTCTGCAGCTGAAATTCTGGGTTTAACAGCCTTGGCCCAGTTTTTGCCCAGCTCCCATCTCCAAAGGAGCCTGAATCCCAAATTTAACACCAGGCCTGCCCCTCCCCTTGCTGACCCACCAACACTGGACACGGAATTCATGATTCCCAAGTTCATCACGTCCTTATGGGGGGGCCAGGGATGAGGGAGAAGTGGAAGATTCAGGGCTCTGCTCACAGAATGTGCTGATGTTTTAACCCCAGAATCAGTAAGAAAGTGCGGGTCCCACCCAAGAACGGCTTCAGCAGCAACCGAACAGGATATTTAAAGATAAAACAACAACAAAAAGAGGAATTTTGCACGAGACCCAAGCAGATTCCTCTGCTAAAGGGGGGTTCAGTCCTGCTCTGTGCCCTGAGCCCAGCCCAGCCCAGCCCCGCCTCCCAAAACCAGAGCCCAAACTCAGGATTTGGGATCCTGGAGTTCTCCCTGCAGTCTCCAAGAACCCAGTTTGGCTTTGCCTTTGGAATAAGCAGGAATAGAATAAGGAATCACCTTCAGCTACAGGGACAAGGACTCACTGAGAGTAAAATATTCCAAAACTCTCTGTTCTGGTGGGTTGGTCCGTTTGGGGTTTTTTTTTGGGTTTTTTTTTTCTCTATTTTATTGAAACTTTGTACAGAAGTTTGAAACATTTCCATACAATACTTTGAGACAGGACAAAATGCCATGGTAAAGGAATGTAAACTGCAAAAAAACACAGTCTGAAAGTAGACTCTAATAAGAGTTTTAGTTTGAAGACTAATGCAGGAGGCAAAATAAAATGCATACAGTATACAAAGAACAGTATACACAGGGCCAGCAATGCTAACTATGAAAATTTTGCATCAGGAACAGGATATTTAAAGATAAAACAACAACAAAAAAAGAGGAATTTTGCACGAGACCCAAGCAGATTCCTCTGCTAAAGGGGGGTTCAGTCCTGCTCTGTGCCCTGAGCCCAGCCCAGCCCAGCCCCGCCTCCCAAAACCAGAGCCCAAACTCAGGATTTGGGATCCTGGAGTTCTCCCTGCAGTCTCCAAGAACCCAGTTTGGCTTTGCCTTTGGAATAAGCAGGAATAGAATAAAGAATCACCTTCAGCTACAGGGACAAGGACTCACTGAGAGTAAAATATTCCAAAACTCTCTGTTCTGGTGGGTTGGTCCGTTTGGGTTTTTTTTTTGGGTTTTTTTTTTCTCTATTTTTATTGAAACTTTGTACAGAAGTTTGAAACATTTCCATACAATACTTTGAGACAGGACAAAATGCCATGGTAAAGGAATGTAAACTGCAAGAAACACAGTCTGAAAGTATCCAAATACTCTCTAATAAGAGTTTTAGTTTGAAGACTAATGCAGGAGGCAAAATAAAATGCATACAGTATACAAAGAACAGTATACACAGGGCCAGCAATGCTAACTATGAAAATTTTGCATCAGATTTACTTCAAAGATTGATAGCAATATGATAATTCTATACACTAGACCAAAATTAATTTATCATACATCGTTTCTATGACAAAAAGCTTGTCATTAAGGACAGTAGCAACTTACAATATAATTAAGCTGTATTAATCTCAGTAACACTTCTAAATCTATATTCCTACTACAGTAAAGTTTTTTTTTTTCATTATATTGTCTTATAAGATCTTAACAGACCTTTAAATAACACTTTACCAAAAGAGACCTGGATCCATTATAGTGATCTTATCTACATGCCCATTTGGCTTATTTCCAAAAAAACAACCAAGGGACAAGGAAAAAGGCAGGTTTCAAATGCTATATGATATCATTTGGTTTTGGTCTGAAATGTATTTTAGAGAGTTAAAAAAAACCAACAGAAAAAAGGCAGTTCGTTAACTGGTATTTTATATAAAATCTGCAGAAAAATACAACAGCAACAAAACCCAAAAATACTTCACAGATATCTAAAAAAACATTTTTCTCAGAGATACAAGGTAAAGCAGCATCACTTTGACACTGTGCTTTAAAAAAGAAGATGATGAATGAAGAGACTGCTCGAGTGAGATTAGAAAATTTTGCTTTCTTCTTGAAGAAGACTACTAACATTTTGCACAGCAACTATTTTTATAACCACCTCATTGGAAAAGCGTGAATTCCTAGACACAGAATTGTCATTTCACCGCCAGTTTTGCTCAAAGTGTCTGACTTTACACAGTGGAACTGAGAATGCCAAGTGTCACCAGATGTCACTATACCATGAGTTCAAGATTGGAACAGAAGTGAAGCAAATGCCTTGAAACCAACACCAGGAAAGAAATCAAAGAGAAAGTGTTTTGTAAACAAAACAAAACCACTTTGCAAGAAAGAAAAAAAAACCAAAAACAAAACCGAAAAACCAAGAGTTCAGAGATCTCACAGTGAAATCAGAAATTCTAATTATATATGTTTTACATTCTAGGACTACTCTTTACCTTAGGCCAATTAAAGCACATTAAACCATTTAATTATATACAAACATTTTCTTAAAAAAAAAACCAAAAAAAAATTAAAACATTGCACAGAAGTCTGCTTTTAACATCACATAACAAGGTTAGTTTTATTTTCAAAACAATTACATTTAAGGGCACAGAACATACAGAATACCAAATTAACAGATGAGTAATTTTGCTTCTCTGTACATGCTAAATCCAAAGATTTCCTTGAGAAAGCTGGAGCTTGGCAACTCCAGCTCCTTCCATGTCTCTGTTCTCTGAAAGGGAGCAATTCCCAACACCTCCTTTATCTCAGGATTTAAAAAAATAGATATATAAAAAAAATAAAGCTGTTTTAAAGTTGTAAGCATCTTTTAAGTGCTGGCAGAGCTCCCTGGTGGCTCTGCCCCCTCCACTGTAACCTCATGGAAATAAATCCTTTTCTCTCCTGGGTTACAGGGCTCATGACTCTCATCAGAAGTCTCATCCTGGCCCTTCTGGGATCAGGGAACACACAAGTGGAGAAGTAAAAAATACACAATATAAGGAATATACTGAAGGCCATTTTTATTTCTTACAATCTCGCACGGTTTCCTTTCCCTAAAAGCTAAACAGGAAAAATTATTTAAAAAAAAAAATTAAACAACAAAAAAAGCCTCTAAACTTTGGCAGAGAATAGCTTCAAATCAGCCATTTAAAAAAAACTTAAATAAAAATAGTCTCCCAAAGTGTACGATTAAACTCTCAAGAAGCCTCTTCTTTTTTTTTTTTTTTTTATTATTTTTTTAAATAAAAGGCTTCTACCATTTCCAGGAGCAAAATTCAAATATCTTACCAGAAAAAATAAGTTAAGGGAAATAACAAGAAGAAAAAAAGCCGTCATTCCAAACTCAGTTTTCCAAGACTTGTCATCCTAAGCTCAAGGCAATAATAAATAAACCCATTGCTGCAAGACAGAAGCACAACCAGCCCCACTCGGGGGGAGGGGGCCAGGCAACAAAATTCCATCGTGGGAAACACTCTGTGGTTCTGCTGAACCAAAAAATGGGTGTTTAACCCCAAATTTACCAACTTCCCCCTTCAGCAAAGGCTTGTTTACGCTATAAAAAATCCCTTCTCCTACACAAGGTCCTTCTTGCCAGCAGGCAGCTTGCTTAGAACCTCAGGAATATCTTTATTTATTAATAAAGGCCTTTTATTAAGTGGTTTTATGCAGCAAAGAGCATCAGCAACTTCCAGGATCTCTACGACACAATGAGGCTGAAGAGGAGCACACAAAACACCTGAAGAGAAAAAGCACTGGAGAAAGAATTTGCTTAAAAGCTTCACAATACCAGGTCTGAAGATGGGCTGGGGAGGCAGATTAATAATCCATGATGATCCTGCCTGCCAATTAGCAGTGTGATTAATGTGGCAGCTCGTTAGTGTAGCAAAAGGGAGAATAAAGGAAGCGGGAGATGGAGCACCTCAGTGCAGTCCTGAAGGACTCAACTCCCTCCCACGGCCAAGGAGAGCTCCCCGCGGATGTGACCAAGCAGGACACTGGAATTGAGCCTGTTGGCTCTTCCAGGTGCCCTCCTGGAGGAGCAAATGGCAGGGGAGGGATGGAAGCAGCAGGGAGAAGCGCTGGAAGGAGCGCGGGCAGCGCCTCCTCCAGCCGCGCCTTGGGCCGCCCGCCCGTGTAAGGCACCCTGGGGACAGCACAGGGGGATGGAGCCGAGCCAAGGGGTCCCTGAGCTAACCTGGCTTCCCAGGCGGTGGCAGAGCGCTGCACATTGAGGAGCAGCCTGGAAAACCCCAGTGCCAGGAGCTGCTCCAAAATCGTGCTCCAAAATTGTTCGGAGCAATCGAGCTCCAAACGGACACGAGTCTCCTTCCCTGGGCCAAACCGGGTGTTGGAGCCACATCCCAGCCTCGTCGGGAGGATATTGTTGGACTGAGAATTAGCTTTACCTTCTACAAAATATTTTTCATCCCACTATGATCAAATGTTGCCCTAAATGATTTTATCCTGTGTGGAAACAATTCCCTACATCTTTACATCAAACCGTCCTTAACAGCTCAGCCCACTAATGATGCGACTTGAGATGCCATTAATTCCACACACCAGGATTTCACCCTTAAACAGGATTTAAAATGTTTTCCCAAACCAAGCTGTGGACACACAAATCGTAAGAAAATGTGTCTTGTCCCATTGGTAGCAACATCAGCACCACGTATGGTGGTTCCTCTCTACAAATATTGCAACAACACTCCAAGTTTTCCACTTTGGAGTAGTTCTACTTCCCAGCAGCAACAACTAAACCAAGTGGAGAAAAGTGGGGCAGCTCAGCCTCTGGTCAAAGTTTTGGAATGAATGAGATTCAAATGATATTAAAACACCACCAAACCAAACAATACCACCCCAAAAATAGAAGTGAATCATTTTAGCTGAAAAGATGCATTGGGAATTATCTGCTAGAAGCCGTGTGGATGGCACCACTGGAAAAGCAAACTTTCTCCAGCAAGCAGAGGCAGGATTGACCCAAATCTCATCTCTACAAAAAGGTTTCCCCCACAGAAATTGGTTCTTGTTTGTGTGCCAAGGAAATGGTGCTGGACCCCTCAAGTGGTTTTGGTGAATGCTCACAATGGTCCCTCAGCCCGATTTTGGCCCAGCCAGTTCATGCTCTCCTGAACGAGCTCAGGAGCAAAGACAACTAACTGGAGGAATTATTTCTATGGAAAGCCTGGATATGACCACTCTGTCCTGGAGAGAGGAGTTTTAACACTGGTGAGCTCTGCTCCCAAAACCAGGACCCAGCTTGGCTTGGGGAAGGATGAGAGCACCAACCTGCTGCACACACATCCTCCACAGCTGGAACTGCTCATCCCTGCCTGGGCATGCACCCATCCATCCATCCATCCATCCATCCATCCATCCATCCATCCATCAGGAGGAAACATCCTCTGGATCTGGAGACCTACAAACAGCTGTGACTGCCTGGGAGGAATTCAGGTTTTTGGAAAAATCCTGAGGACAGGAACAGACCTCAATTGCCGACACAGATTTGTGGCTGCGCGCTCTCCCCGTCTCCTGACACCGAATCCCTCAGGATCCTTCTGAGGAGGGAGGGAAGGAGGGAATTTCTTCACACCAAGGTCACTCATGGGAAGGGGCTGCCCAGGGAGCTGGTGGAGTGCCCAGCCCTGGAGGTGTCCAAGGAACGTGGCACTCTGGGCTGAGTGACGAGGTGGGCATTGGGCACAGCTGGAACTCAATGACCAGGGAGGGCTTTTCCAAGCTCACGGATGCTGGGATTCCTCAAAGTACAAAAAGGAAGTTTGACAGGGTGAAAGGGGAAGTGGGAGAAGACATGGGGCAAAAGGACTCTGGAAAACAAGGAGCACTTTCACCTCTCCCTCCCATTTCCCCTTCCTCGCCTTCCCAGTTGTTCTCCCCCTGCAGCACTGGGGCTTCCTCCTCTTCTCCTCTGGGATTCCTCCCAGACACAGCAGAGGAAAACCCTTCTGCAGGGTGCAAAGCAGTTTTGCAAGACATGCAAAGCTTCATGGTTCTCTTTTTCTCATATGGCAGAACCTACAAACCAATTTTTCCCTAAAAAGAAACTAATCCTTACAATGTCCTAAAGGTTCAGAGGGTGGAGAGGCTGAATGGATCTTTTGGCCATTTACTGCAACTCGAGAAATTCCACCCAAACCTGAGGAAAAATTTCTTTCCATGGAGGTGGCAGAGCCCTGGAACAGCTGTCCAGGGACATCCCAAACCCACCCCAAGAATTCTGTGATTCTTCAATTACAACATAATACAAAACCCCACAGAAAGAATATTTCTTTTTCGTCCTCCTCCATTGACAGTTTGTCATCTCCAGGCTTATTTTTGTTTTAGTTTTTTCTCTTTTTTTTTCTTTTTTTTTTTTTAATACAGAAACTTTTCAGTAATGGAATTTACAGTGGCTAAAAATCAAAAGACAAAAATGTCCTTACAAAGAGTAAAAAAAAGGCAGAAAGCTGCTAGGAGCTATCATGTTTTAAGTGCTATAAAATGAGACAAAACAGCTTCCTGTTGTTGCCAGAAGAAAAATGAGAAACTGCAAAAAGAAAAAAAGCAGTGAGTGCAATTAAAAAGTGCTAAGTTGGCCAAGGTAATACAGTTATTTTATAAATGTGCATCACAGCTCTGCATTTAAAAATCTTTTGACACAGCTTTAATCACCCAGATTTTACACACTGGTAACTGATTACTTGTTATCTTCACTTAATGCTGACTGAGCTGTAACTGCCTGACTTCAAACACAGCCACCTGCCCGCCTTTGGTATATTTATACACAGAAAAACAAAAGGTTAGTGCTGCAAATGGAAAAAAAAAAATAAAATCAACACAAAAGGGAAGAAAGAAAAAGCCACCACAGGACAGGTTCTGCTTTCAGCAGAGGGAGGACAGGACAACACATCTCAAATGGTCTCGAAATAGGCTAAAGCTGAGTTGACCTAACAATTATAGCGTAAACAATGCCTGGGTTGTGGTTATGTTGTTTGAAAAGAAAAGAAAGGAAAAACCAAAAATCTCCAGAGACCTGTATCAACTTCTGTATGTTTAAGCCATACCCTTAAAAGTTCACTATTCACTCACAAAGAGAAGTAGACAAACATGAAGATTCCAAGGGAACAGACACAGACCAGTCCAGTATTTAGTAATAGTTTAACTTTTGGAGTCTCTTCCAGCATTTGTAAACAAACAGTCTCCTCCTCGACCTCCCGAACCACTCTCTTGTTTACGTTTTTACTTTTAAAGCCACAGAACCAATCTATGAATTTCAAATGTCTCGCCCTGTTGTCAGTCCCCTCCTCCTCCTCGTGCTTTTTCTCCCCCATCAGGGCGGCCTGTCCATTGGAGTAACAATCCACGGGCGTCTCCACCTCGGAGTGGCTCACCGAGATCACCGGGTTGCTGTCATCCCTGCACGTCACCAGGAGGTTGATGTCCTCCGGCTTCACGTTTTTAATGTTTTCCTCCGACTTCCCGTTGGGAATGATGTGGTTGGCGTTCTCGTTGCACTTGAGGATGCTCTTCTCCTGGCCCTGGTACAGCTCCCCCTTGCCGGCGCCCTCCGGCGTGCCGCGCTTCCACAGGGCCCAGAATGTGGTGGTCCGGACCTGCTCCTTGGTGGGCGGCGGCGTCAGCAGGCTCACCACGACCGTCACGGCCCCGGTGATCCAGAACAGGGCCGTGGCCACGTACATGTAATGGATGTTCTTGATGAAGCCGGGCCTGGTGTCCGGCTGGTCGCACTCGGGAGCGCGGTAGAAGAAGGCCAGGATCAGGCGGATGGCGCCCAGGACGAACCCGGCCATGCCGCCGTAGAAAGCCCCCTGCTCGTTGCAGCGCTTCCAGAAGATGGCCATGAGGAACAGGGCGGCCACCGGCGGGGTCAGGTAATCCGCCACCTCCTGGATGTACAGGTACATCTGCCCGCCCTGCATCTCCACGATGATGGGCACCCAGGCGATGCTGATCACCACCATGAAGGCCACGAACACCCTGCCCACGATCATGAGCTCCCGGGAGGTCGCGCTCTTCCGGATGAGCTTGTAGACGTCGAGTGTGAAGATGGTGCTGGCGCTGTTGAAGATGGAGTCCAGGTCGCTCATCAGGGCGGCGATCATCACGGCCATCATGAGCCCACGCAGCCCCACGGGCACCAGGTTCATCACCAGGCGCGGGTAGGCGATGTTGGAGCAGCCGGCCCTGCTCCCGCACACCTGGAAGCAGTGCTCGGGGTTGATGCAGGCGATGTCATCCACAAACAGGATGCGGGAGATCATCCCCGGCACCACGATGATGAACATGGGCAGCAGCTTCAAGAAGCCGGCCATGAGGGTGGAGCCTTTGGCGTGAGCGATGTTTTTGGCGGCCAGAACTCTCTGCACTATGACTTGGTCGGCGCACCAGTACCACACCGAGGCCGGGGTCTGTCCCAGCAGAAACCCGGGCCAGGGAATGTCTTCGTCCGTCGGCTCGCGCAGCATTTTGAGAGAGTCGGGCTTCGGGCTGACGTTGCAGGAGTTGGTGTTGGAGATGTTGTAGGTGAGGAGGATGGCGGTGATGTTCGGTGACGCCAACATGTACCTCCTTTTCACTTCTTCAAACCCACCGACCTCCATGAGGCTTATGATCATGAGTGTGAGGGCCCCGATGATCATAAGCAGCGCCTGGAGGGTGTCCGTGTAGATGACGGCCACCAGCCCCCCGGTCACGGTCAGCAGCGCCGTCATTCCGATCAGCAGGATCACCGACAGGTAGAGGTTCCACCCTAGGGACTCTTGGATAAAAAGCGCCCCTGAATACAAGTCAACCGAGAGTTTGGTGAAGATATAAAGAAGCAGAGACAATGCTGCAAAATAGATTTGAATCCTATGCCCTCCGAACCGCTTGGACAAGTATTCGGGCATGGTGTACACTCCCGAGCGGATGTAGACTGGCACGAAGACCCATCCCAAAAGCTGCAAAAGCATTAAGGCGTTGAACTCCCACGCGCCTACGGCGAATCCACTCGCCGCTCCAGATCCTGCGAGCCCAATGAAATGTTCACTTCCAATATTGCTCACAAACAACGAGGCCCCGATAGCTACCCAGGTCATAGAACGCCCTGCCAAAAAGTAGCCACTCACGGTGCTCCGATTGTTTTTCCACATGGCAAAGAAACCTATGCACATTACAAGCACGAAGTACAGGGCCACAATGGCAATGTCTGCTGGCTCCAAAGAAGCCCTCATTTTGTAACCAAAAAGCCTTCGCTGACGTCCACTTCTCGCCCCCCAGCCAACGTCTCTTAAGCACCACGTGAACCAGTTTTAACCAAAATCAACACAGCGGGTCAAATTCTTTGTCCCTTGGTTTGCTGTCCTGATGCTGGTGGCAGTGGTACATTTACTTTTCTCCGCTTCTCAAATTTGGGAACTTAGCACGCACTTTTAATCCACATTCCACAAGAGCATCAGCCTTAACTCAGTTGATGTAGGAGAAATTCTTAGTTGCAGCTAAGTTTAGTGAGGCCTACTGTACCAACCCTGCAAGGCAGCAAAGACAAAAGACAAAGATTGAATTAGAGAGGAATTTCATGAAGTAATGAGAAAAAATTTGAAGTGTAGTAAAACAAATCACTGAACACCACAGATTTTTCCCCCTTTATATTTCCTGCAATCCATAACAGACATCATTCAATATTTGTAGGGCTAAGTGGTAAAAGCCTTTCACAAGTCAACTTCAATGGTTACAGGTACCTTCAGAGACGCAGCGATTCGGGAGAATTGAGTGACCCAAATTCCCCAGAACACAGCAAGCAACAAAAATACATTTTCTTTTTCATTACTCTGGTGTCTCACAAGTCTCCTTCTCAAGCCACTAACCAGATCTTCCTCTTCCAAGCAATCTTAGGAAAATAAAATTAAAATAGCCCAACAAATAATGGCTATGGAGCCCAAACCTGGCTCAGCATTTCCTGCACTGCACCTCCCAAATCCTGGGAGATCCTGGCACCACAGGACAGCACCTGAGACACCAGCTGGCTGCTAGAAAAATCAAAGTGAGGTCACAGCACTGTCAAATATCAACATCCGTTTCAAATCAGCTGGAGAATCAAGGTTATTCCGCAGGTTTTGAGGTCAGTTTGCTCCTGTCTGGGGTACAGGTAATCACAGGGTTATTTTTCACTTGGAAAGCTCTCCATACACATCCACATGATCCAAGGGGAGAAAACATCCCACTCCAGCAAGTGGCAGAAACAAAACTCCACCTGACATCTCACTTTAGGGCCAGTGCCTTTGGACACCCACACCTGGGGTTCTGCGGGAGCACCAGAGGCACAGGAGGGAACACTGGGTGGGTTCTGGCAGCAGTCACAGCTGCAAGGATGCCAGGAAATGTCCTTCCAGCATCCATTCCCATCCCAGCACAGAGAGGATGGAAGATACGGAGGCAAAGCTTTCCCTGTCGCGCTCTTCCCAAATTCCCAATCCCACCTGACAGCTCCCAAACTTGGCAGGAAACAAAACCTGTCTGAAGTGGAGGGAAGGGACAATGAAGACTTGGTGGCAGAGGAAGGGGCACTGAGGAGCTGCATGGTGGCTCCCTGATGGATTTGGGATGTGCTCCCATCTCCTGTTTATGCCTTGGGAGGTACCACAGAATCATGGAATGGTTTGGGACCGAGGGACCTCAGAGCCCACCCAGTGCCAGCCCTGCCATGGCAGGGACACCTCCCACTGTCCCCAGTGTCCAACCTGGCCTTGGGCACTGCCAGGGATGCAGGGGCAGCCCCAGCTGCTCTGGGCACCCTGTGCCAGGGCCTGCCCACCCTCTACCAACCCAAAGGCTTCTAATGGGTTTGGAGAGAGCTGGACACGGGATTCTTCCATCTCCTACACCCAATGGCCACGGGAAGGGAAGACCAAAGCAAAGAACAGGTTTAGTCTAAAGATCAGAACACAAACCTTTAGTAGCAATAATGAGATTATTACAGAAGGTGAGGAACAGGGTCGGACTCCACTCCTCTTTCCCACCCACTGGGAAAAGCACAAGGAAACCAACACTGGGTCTTTTTTCTGGCCATAAAATCTCACAAGTCCTGCAAGCACCAGCTCCAGGCATCCCCTTCCAGTTCATTCTCTGGCAGAGGCTGAAGTTCCCATTTCCCCATTAATTAATCATTAATACAAACAGCCTGATAGCATATTCTAATATTTGGCTGGTTTCTTGTTTAGCATCCCTGCCATATATTGGGTTTGTTTAAAGGGTCAATAAAACCATTTGAAATTCCAAGAGAGTTAAGGCTGAAAATGCACACGTTGTGTTAAAGGCAGCAATGGTACTGAGGTAAAAACGTGCAACTCCTCATAGATTTTAAAAATAGCTCCCAGCAAGCCACAACTTCAGCCTTAAGGAGAAATTCACCACTGTGTCATTTGTATGGTCCAGCTGGTTTTCAGGAGAAAAATTTAAAAAATAAAAATAAAAATAATAAGGGTTCCCCCCCAGCACCACAAACTCACTTGAGAATAGAGATATTCCTTCTGCTGGAATTACAGCCAATAATGAGAGACTAAGGAGAATGGCACAAAACGGACTGATTACAGCACTGGGCTAAATTTATCATTCCTCAGAAGCCTCAAACCACAGATGTATTTTCAATTCTTCCACAGAAGAATTCACATTTCTCCCCACCCGCAAATACAGGAGTAGTTAAATGGTCTAATAGCTTAATCCAACCCAAAATTATAAACACTTCACATCAGATGACGCAATCAGAGCCAAGTTTAATGGACTATTCTTAGTTTTAAGCACTTTGGAGCAACACTTTAATAGTGTTGTGTCTTTTGCTATATTCAGCTAATTTTTCAACTACATTATGTTTATACCAAAACTATAAATATTTGAAGAGAAAGGGAAGAAGAGATTTTACCAAGATATGACAAAAAGAAAATCTACTATACAGAAAACCAGGAGAACAGCCAGATAAGGAAATGCTAATAATTAATATTTTTAATGTTCTGTTGTCCTTCTCATTACTAAAAAAATATTTGATTTTAGCTTGAGTTCACCCCCACCATCTTCCCTGTAGGTTCATCAGTGACCTGTCACAAACATCCTATAGATCAATATGGAAAAATCCAAAAAATGTCTATTAAAATGAATTCAATTTGATACCAGAAGTATTCAGAGTCTTTCTACAAACAGGATATTAACAGGGAAGCTGTGGCTGCCCTGGATGCCTGGGAATGCCCAAGGCCAGGCAGGATGGGATAATGGAAGGTGTCCCTGCCCTGGGGGTGGGACTGGATGGGCTCTGAGGTCCCTGGGAATCCAAACCTTGTGTAATTCCAGGATCCAGGCTCTCTGACAAGTGTGTCACTATTAGATGCAGCTGCCCTCAAATAAATTGTGACATTCCTCAGTTAAGTCACTTCAGCTCCAGGGGGCTCATTCCAACCAAAATAAACAACAAGTGAAGTTCCTGCAGCGTCTTCCAGAGGAAGATACAGCCAGACCATGCACCTGAAATAATCACACTTCAGAGAGCTGAACCCTGCCCTCTGTCACCAACACCTGAGGGGTTTTTGGCAGGGCTCAGTTTGCTTGAGCTGGAAGGTGGAAAGTTTTCAGCAGCCACCACAAATTTGCTGCACTGTCACTAAATTACAGCACTGAAGTAGCTTCTTGTACCAGTTTCTTAGACCTAATTCCAAAATAACCCTGGAACTTTTCTTCATTAGGAAAATGAGACTCGTCCCTCTGAACTTTCAGCAAGTTCTGACCTCAAGTCTTACAAAGGACTTTTGAGATGCCCCATGTGAGTTTAGTCCTGAGTTATTAGAACAGTGAACATTGTGGCACTGACAGAGGGAGAAAAAAAAAAAGACAGAAAGACAGTGCTGCTGCCAAGGACTGGGAATTTTCTTCCCTGAGGCTGTTTTCTGGCTGGATCATATCAAAGACACAAAACAATGTGCTTCCCTCTTGTCTGGAAATAGAGGCTGCAGCTCTGGTGAAACAATGCATATGTCTCTCCAACACCCAGCCTGTCCCTTAAGGGGAAAAAAAAATCCCAAGCAAGTCCCTGAAGAGAGATTTCATAATGTGAAGCAGACCCAGGGTGGGATTTTGAGGAGAAATTTGTAGGATTGTTCTAAAGGAAAACTTTCTCCACAGTGCTTTTCTAATAAAATGGGTGTTTAAACCATGCCAGAGTCCAACTGCTCCAGCTCTGAAGCCACCATTTGTTCTCAGCTCTGTTGGCTTTTTGGCAGATGGGAATGTCTGAGCTGACTTTCCTTTTCTCCTCACCAATCCTGATGTTTTCAGGGTTAATTTGGAGGTGTAGATGCCCACCTATCCCACAGAAGTGTCCACCATTAGCAAATTAGGTGCTTTACTCACAGATTTCCAAGATTTCTTGGGAACAACATTTTCCCTCTCCACGTTCAAACAGGAGTATTTGAAATCAGATGTGCAGCACTTCACCTACTGAACAGCTCTGTTGTGTGGAAGAAATCTGTCCAGATTGCCAGCATCATGGAAAATATTAACTCTGCCACAGCAAAATTAATAAATACCAGAAGTCCTGTGCCCTGAGTGGGGTCTGTGCCATGTGCCATCCCCTGAGTGTGTTTTCCAGACCCCTCACACTCCTGGCCATGGACACACCAGGGAACTGCTCCACAGTAAACACAAGGAAAAAAACCTCTTAGAGGAAAAAAAAAAGGAGGAAAAACTTTGTTCCATTTAGTGCAGCACTCCAGAACACAGAAAAGGAGCACTGAAGCTCTTCATGGAGTAAGTGATACATAAATTATGTAGCACATGCCCTTGAGGAAGCAGGGGCTATCCTTGGCAGCTGCTCAACAGAGCCCTCAGCATCCAGGGCAGCAGTTCCAGGCTTTTCCCTGAAAACCAGGAGCTGGGGCAGAGGAATGTGCCAGGAACCCCCCTGGGGCACACAGGGAAGGCCAAAGTTGACCTGGAGCAGCCAATAAATATCTGGAGCTGCTGGGGATGCCAGCAGCTGAGCTCCAGAGGCTGCAGCAGGAAAGGGCCACATCTCCAGGTTACCTGAGCCCACCTGGCTGAACCTGCTGGTCACACTCTGCATCATCACCACATGGAGCTCCTGCTGGTCTGGAGAACTCAGGAGCCAGCTCTATAAACCACCACTACCAGAAGAATCCAACCTGAGGTGCAAGGAACCAGTCACTCACTCAAAGGAGTTGTTACGAACACGTAAGGAACTTTTGTTTTGGTCAGGAATCACTCCAGCTCTGGTCTTCATTTTACTGCCGCAGCACAAAAAAGCAGCTTGCTCCAGCATAAATTCTTCTGGATTCTTTTCTACACAACTGCTGAGGGAGACATGAGAGAAATAAGTAACCCCAAAGCAAGAGCCACAGAACTCCCTGCCAGTCAGAAATGGGATGGGCAGTGGACAATTACAGAGCAGGAACTGGAGTGATGTGAGGCCAACTGGAGCTCAAGGGCACTGACACTGTTAGAGCAGGACCTCTTTTAGTTGTCATTTTTTGGGGTTTTTAACCATTTTCCCCCCTCATCCCAAGCAAATAAACCTATTCCAGTGTCCCACCAAGTCACAAATGAAGGGCAGAAGGCACAGGAAGGACACTCCAGCAGTCAGTGGACACAAGAGAAGCTCCAGCCTTGCAAAGCAAGAAAAGATGGATTTTTTCAGGATCTGCATCACCCTCCCCGAGCACTTCACGCCACTGCCTGTGACATTCACACTTGGCTGGTTCCCTTTGCCAAGAGCCAGTCCCCAGCACTCCAGCAGGAATCAGGAACTGATTTGCTTCCACTGTTCTTCCCAAAACTCCAAACACCTACAGGGCAAGGGGGGTAAGCTGGGGACAGAGGGAAGGAGACAGAAATTTTCTTTTTATCTGTTAAATACAGAGATACCAGAAAGAAATCCTGTCTTCTCCAGGCCTACCTAGACAGGATACCCATCATACCCAGCAGATTAATCCATCAATTATCAAATTAAAAGAAATTAAGGAGTTAATATCTTCCTTTTCCCCTTGTCAGCCCAAAGAATTGGCTTCTGTTTCCATGGGTGACAAATGTTATCTAGAGGAATTTCTTCACAGAAAGGAACTGGAAGGGGCTGCCCAGGGAGGTCTGGAGTCCCCAGGGAAGGCCTGGAGGTGGCACTGAGTGCCCTGGGTTGGGGACAAGGTGCCCATGGGGCACAGCTGGCACTGCCTGGGCTGGCAGGGCTTTCCCAAGCTCTGGAATTCTGTGAAGGGAGCAGAAGCTGCCAAGGAATTGGGCCTTGCAGAACCTCTCAGAACTTTCCCACCCCAGCTGCAGCCCCAGCAGGGCCCTCCTGAGCTCAGTTTGTCACCACAAAGCCCAGCCCAGCAAGGAAACCACAGTGAGGTGACATTCCCCCCTCCACAAGACACAGTTCTTTTCCACAGGAACTGAAAGAAAAAGGGGCAGAGACAACCCAGAAGCCACGTGCTCAACAGCAAACCCAAGGGCACCAGAGGGCACAAAGCCAAGGGGCTGGCAAGAACTGGAAGGTTCTGGCATCTCAGCACCAGGCAAGAGCACTGCACTGGAAGGTGCAGCAGGACACTGAGTCAGTCCCAGGGCTCAAATCCCTTCTTGTGGAACCCAAAATGCAGCAGCACCAACACTGCACTGCCACGGCAGGGATGGAGGAGATGAACACTTGGTCACCAGAGCAGCAGCGAGAGAAGGGGACAAACAAGCCTCAGCAGCCAAGAATTGGATTTCTGGAGTGGATTTGGGAGCACCTCAGTTCTCTGGGCAAGGTTATCACCTTGTTAGAAGCAAATATCAGAAATGCTGCAAAATCTCTGCCACTGCTGAGGATGCCCTTTCCTTCAGCTGGAGGCTCAATGCTGTGATGCAGCTGGTGGTGATCAGCACTCAGCAGGAACTGGATAATCCCAGCCTAAAAAATGTGCTGGTTCATCCCATTTGAGGAGGCTTTTGGCTGTGAGAGTGCAGAAATTACTTGGGAAATGAGAAAGGAGAAGTGTCAGTCCCCATGAAACTGGGCAAGATACCAGGAGGAAATTCTTCTTCAAATTTCTAGGAAGAACAAATAAAAAAGAAAAAAAAAAAACCAGACTTATTAAGTTTCTTTAGGACTTCCCCAAATTCCCATCACATTTCTGGCTGCCCACAATCTTTGGAAGAATATAAAGCACCCCCAGGATTACTGATGGGTGAGACAGAAGTTCAGGATCATATAGAATCCAAGAATTTGAGGCTCTCCAAGCTTCCCTGGGTCAGCTGGGTGCTGTTTCAAGACTTGTGATTCTTCTTGGAGATTTCAAGACACCAAAGCCAGAATTCAATAAAATTCTGTTGGTTCTAAAACAATTAATGCTAATTACAAAGCCTGATGCAGAATATCTGTATTAAAAGCTACTGAACATTGATTTCTTTTTCTAAAACACCAACTCCACTGAACACATTCCTTCCTCTGCATGGACCTGGCTTTTTATTATTCCTTAGATATTTGCAGGACTGAACACAAGGACTGCCTTGCAAATGAACAAACCAGGAATAAAAAATAGCAGAACAACAGTTCTGCAGTTCCTCCATGCTCTTTCTTGGGTTCATAAACCTCACTTTACACCATCCACTTCCTTCCTGTCCTTCTCCTCACCAGGGGTGATGAATTTTCTCTAGAAACTCATTTTTAGCACTAATGTTTACACCAGTGCTCCCCAGGACAGATCTTCACATCTTGCCTTACTTTCCACATATTTAATTCCAATTTTTCCTTAATTAGTTACATTTGCATCTCTTTTTGTGCTTTTATTTTTCCCTGCTTTCAGCTTTTTATCAGCTCCTCAGTGCACACTGGGGATATCCCTGCTGCTGCATAGGACAGGAATTTTAGCAGGGAATCACCTGGTGCCCAGAGGTAAGGGACACAGAGGGTGGGACACAAAGCTCTACCAAGCGACTGCTTCCACACAAACAGCTCTTCCCTCATCCCAGATCTGCAGCCACGGAGGTGGGGGTGGCTGGGGCTCCAGGAATTATCAGCCTGCCATGGATGGAGCCTGACAAATCATAAAACCCTGGAATGGTTTGGGTTGGAAAGAATTTAAAGCCCATCCAGTGCCACCTCTGCCATGGGCAGGGACACCTCCCACTGTCCCAGGCTGCTCCAGCCTGGCTTTGGACACTTCCAGGGATCCAGGGGCAGCCACAGCTTCTCTGGGCAAAGAAAACAAAGAAAAGGGAAGATAAATTACTTGACAACAACTTAACAACTGCCAAAGCAATTTTTGTGTGGCAATGATGGTTCTGGGACAAGCAAACTGGAGAAATCAGCTCCTGAAAGAACACATGGAGAAGAGCAGAGCTTCCATCACTCCAAAGTATGGAATCGATAAAGATTAGGAGACAGAAAACACAAACACACGTGAGCTGAAGGAGCAGCATCTCCTCATTGTTACAATGGATAACTTTACAGGAGACAGTCACATTTCAGGGCTTTCCAACCATCAGACATTAATGCTCAGCACAAAGGGCTCTCCCAAGAGTTCAGGGACAGAATCTGTTCCCCACTGAAGCTACCAACACCTCCCTGTCCACAGCCAGAAGACAGCAGCAACAAAACCCAAGCAGGAGCAGAGAGCTCACTGCTGAGGAGGAACCAGGGGCAGCCCAGGGATGTCTGAACTCAGAGGTTTAACCCCACTGCTGTCCCCTGAAGAGGGACTGGCCAAACCCCACTGAAATCCCACCAGGGGCCTGCAAGAAACTGAAATTAGGCCTAAACTGTTCTGCAGTAGAGAATAATCCTCTGTGTCCCCTCAGAGCCAGGCACGTATGCCACACTTGGCAGGAATTCCAGCTCTTCCAAGACTGGAAATGTCAAATATCAGGCAAGAGGGTATCGTTCCCAAATGCTGTCTGCACCACACTCCCCAAAATCCAGTTCTCCTTATGGAATGCTCAAGGCAGAAAACAAAAAGGTGACTCCTCCAGCAGAGTCAGGGCTGGATCTTGCTGTTTTCTGCTCCTGTCTTTAGTTCCAAGGCTTTGGTCTCCATCCCAGCACCACCCCCAGCTCCAGGATCCCTCCCTGCCAGGCTCAGGAGCCTGTTCCAGCCTACTGAAAATGCCAGTGGGAACAGAGGAAAAAACTTTTGTGTAATTTTAACCTGCTCAGCTGGGAAGAGGGGTAGGGCAGATGCACAATTCCATTGGAAGAGCAGGTGGTTCACCGGAAAGGAAAGGAAATAAAATAAAATAAACCCAGTATCTTCCTGCTTCATTCTCTCCCCCTCCTTCCTGGCAACTGAGACATCAAAAGCCCAGTTGCTGCAGCTGCCTACACAGCAATTAAGTGAAATAGTCAAGATGTCAAGCAACACTACTGCCCATTTACTTTGGCTTTCCCGAAATAGCCAACAATCCCCACACGGCAGGTAGGGAATTTTGGAAACACAGCAAGCCACTCCAACAGCAACAAACAGCTGCTGAAGACAAGTTGTGTTGTGAGAACATGGCTGGGGAAATGAGAGCACACATTCACTGCAGGATTGTTATTGTTATTATTATTTGGAAGCGTGTCCAAGGCCAGCTTGGACAGGGCTTGCAGCAACCTGGGATAGTGGAAGGTGTCCCTGCCATGTGGAACAAGGTGATTTTTGAGACCCCTTCCAACCCAAACCACTCTGGGATTCCAGAAGTGGGTGGATGGGCCTCCTAGTCCAGGTATTTTTGTTGGAAAAAAAAGGTGGTTAGGTTTTAGATTATGGCAGCATGTGTTTGAACTTTGTCACAGGTGAAGATGAGCACAGTGCTAATAAAATATTGATGAATTTCCTGCTTTGTAGTGAAATACTCTGAGTTATTCACAAAGTGCCCATCAGTTGCTGGTGGGGACGGGTGTCCCTGTGCTCTGCTCTGGGTGACAAGGTGGGGATCAGTCAGAGGCTGGACTCCATCCTGGAGCTCTTCTCCAAGCTCAGGGACTGTGGGATTCCCACTCTGGGTCCCAGTCCCCTCAGAGATGTGGCATTGCCACCCCACAGGCACTGACAAACAGCCTCAGAGCGGGAAACCATTGCCAGCTCTTCCTTCATTCCTTCCTTCCCACCCAGGGAGCTTCAGAGCTCCCTGCCCTCCCAGGCAGTGAGAATTCCTGCAGATTCACTCCTGGGGATTCACTGCCCTTCCCTGCTGAAGGTGCTGCTCCACCACAATCCCCCACTCAGAGCCCAAGATGGGAGAAAATCAGGAATTCTCAGAAGCTCAGCTTTTGTTATGAACAGGGAATTCAGCCCATGGGCAGCTGTGGGGCAGGTAAGGTTTGGTTTGCAAACACCTGGACACTGCTGATAACAAATCTGCCCCCAAGCTCCCCCCAGCATTTGTTCTTTCCATGCTGCAGTGTGGAAAGCAACACAAGGGGCAAAATGAATCATTTCACCTCCATGTGCTCACACCTTGCTCTGCCCAAAGCATAAACTCACACTCAGCTACACAAACCTCTCACCCTCCAAACACACCACAGAGTACTGGGGGGTTATTGATTCTGGGGGTACTTTTATTATTGTTTCCCTAAGAGTCACTAACTGGAGGCTCTGCTGATGAAAAACTCTCTCTATATACAGAGTATATAAAATATTCTGTGCTTTAGTAGATAAAAATACAGTGGTTTTAGTCCAAGTCCATTACCTCTCACAAATCAGGACAGAGAAGAGCTGCTCAGCTTTGACTCCAGAATAAAATCCTGAATTTTTGTGGAAAGTACAAGCAGACAACCAGAGACAAAGGCTGGTAAGTGGCACCAGTGCAAAGTGAAAGTTTTCCCATTCCCAAAGCTCTTGGGTGTTACATTTTTAAGGCACAAAAGGAGAGCTGAAGAGGCTCTGGAGCCTGCCAAGCCTGAGGAGAGCATCAGGCAGGATGGATGGGGTGTGCTGGGACCCTCCCAACAGAAGCCACATGCAGGGAAAGAACAGGAAAGGATTCCTGACTTGGACACGAGCAGGGCTGGGCAGCAACAGGGCTTAAAGCAAGAAAAATGAACTGGAGGGACTTAATTCTGCCTGGATCCCTGAGAATGCCAAGGGAACTATTAAAAGAAAGTTGTGGGTGGGGAAAACCCCACAGAAGCACCAAGTTTGCCTCCGAAGAGAGGCAGCAAAGTCTCCATCCAGGCTGAGGTCTGCACCAAGCTGCCAGAGAGCTCCGAGAAGTTCAGGACAAGCCCTGAAGCACAGCAAAGCCAAGTGACAAGGGCTTGGGGTTTTTGGAGGATAGGGGAGCTGCCACAGGGGAGGAAGGACATCACAGACACCAAAAGAAGAGTCAGCACTTGCTCAGACAGCACCAGGACACGCAGCCACCACAGAGGGACTGACAGGGCAGGACAGGGAACAGCTGCCCCTGTGCCGTCACCAGCGTGGAAAAGCAATGTCGTTTATTCTTCTCCAGGAAGGAGTTCTGGAATCATTCCACTATTTCAGACTGGCTTATTATGCCCGTATTTTGCATCATTTAATTCAGTATTACAGGCAGGATTATGCACAGCTCACAGGGGTCATTAGAGCAACCCCCCAGCCAAGATCCAGCAGCACCACGGAGCACAAAACCACTCGAGAAAACATTTCCAAGTGTTCTCATGGCACAAGAGAGGCAGGAGCAGCAAAATATTGGGAAACAAAAAAGCACCCAGATGTGGTGTGCTGAAACAGCACGAAAATAGCAGCACCTACAGACAGACTCTTAATTTTAGACTTACAACAAGGGTGGGTTAAAAACACCAGCACAAACTGAAATGTTTGGACATAATCACAGAGCTAAAAAAAAAACCCTTAAAGGTACATCCATGTGGAAGGAACATGCTGGAGAGTCCAACTTCAAAGAGGCAAAGGTTGCAGATGTTAAATCCTGAGTGCACTGATGTTCATTAGAAGCATCTTACAGCTAAAAGCTTATCCCTGCATCTCCTTGGTCAGATCCTAGAAACCGGAGAGCCTTTCCAGCAGAGAGCACTCCATGGCATCCTTTCAGAGAAGTCAGTTTATTCCTGCCTCAGTATTATGGCAGATTTGCTACGCTTGCTGTCCTGCCCTGCATTCCGAGTGCCCATCTCCCACATCCACAGCACGGCTACAAAAAAACCACCTCTGCCTCGTCCACCCAAGGGGAGAGGTGTGGAAAGGAACAAAACAAAAAAAAAAATCGGACAAAAATTCTGTGTTGCCAAGCAAGTGGAAAAGCAGCGTATTTCAGCCCGGCTGAGCTGGTGCAGCAATGTCACCCGGCTTTCTCCCTGATGCTGCGTTTCTCCACTAGAGGACCCAGGTGAGATGTCTCTACTACAGCTTCTGCAGCTAAACCACGGGGAAAAATATATTAGAGAGAAAAAAAAAAAAAAGCCAGCCCCGACATGTGGATGGTCCATGTAAAATGAATGGAAATGTACTAGTGCATGCGGCACACCAGACGTGCTCCCGTAATTCCCAAAAAACCACGGCCACGCTGCTGAGCTGCTGCTGCTCGGTGGGAAAAGGTGCTGGTGGGAATGAAGGGTAAATCCCAGAGTATCCACGCCGGGCTGGATCGGAGGGCTCCAGCCCAGCGCAAGTGCCGCTACATTCCACCACCAGCACCGCACATTAAGCTGGAAAGTGGCCGATAAACAAAGGCTATAGAAGGTACTAGAGAAGGGCCGGTATCAGCTGTTATTTACCAAATAAACCTCCCATCCACACGGAGATGGCCTTATTTTATTATTATTTTTACGCACACACATCCCCCATTCCCACCCCCCCCCTTCCCCCACGTATTGACTCAGCTCCTGCCGAATGGGAAGAGCATCATTTAACCGAGCTCTGTTATCACCGCGCTGCCAAAAAACAGCGGCAACGGCTGCTGCCACCCCCAGCGCCCCTTCCCGGGGGCGATACGGCCCGGCCTATCGGCCCCGCTCAACCGCTGCGGGCAAAACCTCATCCCTGGCACTTCCCTGGCACACGGGGGGGAAGGTGGCACCCCGCGGCTGGGAGCTGGCCGGAGCGAATCCTCCGCTGTCGCCCCTTTTGCCTCGCCCCGAGGCTTCCAGGAGCGCAGGGGAGCCGAGGAGGTGGCCGGCGGTGGCAGCGCAGGTGCGGGGAGGGGGATGGAAAGCGCTGGTGCTGCAGAGGGAGACAGGGATGCGCTGGCAGGGGCAGGGGAAGGGCCGGCTTCACCTGCTCCAGGCACGGAGGGAGGGGATGGGCAGGGAAAACCGCATCGCTGCCGCTCGCAGAGCGTGGGATCTGCTTACCTGCGTGCCGGAGGGGAGGGGGCGAGGGGACTGCGGCTCGGGGGCAGAGGCTCGGCCAGGTCTCCGCGGGCAGGGAAGGGGCGATGGGCGAGGGGCCGGAGCGCGGGGGAAGCGCCGCGGAGCCCGGGACACGCTGCGACACTGCGGGCGACAGGGCCGGCCGGGCCACGCGGTGCGGCGGGGACAGCGGGCACCGAGGGGACACCGCGGCGACACCACGGGGCAAGGATGGAGGAGGGTCTGCCAGTCCCACCTGCCTCCCTCCCTCTCTCCCTCCCTTCCTCCCGTCTCCTCTCCCTCACTCACCCTCTGCATGGCTTTCAGGATCAAAGCCAGTTCATAGCGGGGCATCTTAGAGCTGGCAGTGGCGGGAGGAGCGGGGCACGGGGTGGGGAGGAGGGGGCTGCGGCAAGGCCGGAGAGGAGGAGCAGGGGGGACAGGAGGAGGAGGTGGTGGTGGTGGAGGAAGGCGCGTCCCGGCGCTGTGGCGGCTCCTTCCCGCGCGGCTCCCGCGGCTCAGACGCCCGTACGGGCAGGGGCGGCGCGGCTTAAAGGGCGCAGGAGCTGCGCACGCTCGACCGGGCCGGCCCTGCCCGCGCCAAGCGCCGCCCCCGCCGGGCCGGGGCTGCCCCGCACCGCGGCCTGAGGGCCGGGACCCCCGCGCGGGCACGGCCGGGCCCTCCCCGCGCTGCCCCGCGGCCGGCGCCGCCCCGGCCCCGCCGAGCCGCCCGAGCCGCCGCCGCCGCCGCTGCTGCAGGGAGTGGAAATTTCCACTGCGCCGCCCCCTCCGCTCCGCTCCCCCCGCCGGGCCGCGCTCACTCCCGGCCGGGGCCGCGCACGGAGCGCCGCGGGGGCCGGGGCTCGCGGCCGCGCCGCGTGGGAGCCGCGCGTGGCGGGGGCGGCTCGGGCCGGGCCGCGCATGTGGGACAGCCCGGGCATGTGGGACACCGGGACACCCTGGTGGGACACCGGGACACCCTGGGCGTGTGGGACAGCCCGGGCATATGGGACACCGGGACACCCTGGGCGTGTGGGACAGCCCCGGCATGTGGGACACCGGGACACCCTGGTGGGACACCGGGACACCCTGGGCGTGTGGGACAGCGGGACACCCTGGTGGGACACCGGGACACCCTGGGCGTGTGGGACAGCCCGGGCATGTGGGACACCGGGACACCCTGGTGGGACACCGGGACACCCTGCTCGTGTGGAACACCCCGGGTGTGACACCGGGACACCCTGCTCATGTGGGACACCCTGCCCGTGTCACTGGCGCTCCAAAAGGCTCGGGTGCGATGGGACACGCAGAATCATCCCACTCCACCCCGCTGCCGTGGCCACGGACACCTTCCACGGGGCCAGGTTGCTTCGAGCCACGGCCAACCCGGTACTTTCCAGAACCTTCCTCATCCTCAGGGCCCCTCTGCACCCCCAGGACGTGCCCGTTCTCAGAACTCCTCAGTGCACAGCCAGGACCTTGTCCATCTGCAGAGTCCTTCAGGGCACCCCAGAACTTTTCCATCGTCAGAACTCCCCAATGCAGCCCTGTAGGATTTATAAGGCTTTTCTGTTTCATCTTCCCCAACACGCCCCCAGGACCTCCCCCATCCTCAGGGCACCCTCGGAACTTCTCCATCGTCAGAACTCCCCAATGTTCGGTCAGGACATTCCCCATTCCAAAGGCACCCCGAGGTCCTTTCTCATCCTCAGAGCACCTCAGGGCATCCCCAGGTCCTTCCCCATTCATTCTCAGAGCACTCCCAGGTCCTTCCCATCCTCAGGGCACACTCAGGTCCTTCCCCATCCTCAGGGCACACTCAGAACTTCTCCATCGTCAGAACTCCCCGATGTTCAGTCAGGACATTCCCCATTCCAAAGGCACCCCAAGGTCCTTTCTCATCCTCAGAGCACCTCAGGGCATCCCCAGGTCCTTCCCCATTCATTCTCAGAGCACGCCCAGGACCTTCCCCATTTTCAGAGCACTCCCAGGACCTTTCCCATCCTCAGAGCACACGCAGGACCTTTCCCATCCTCAGAGCACCCCCAGGTCCTTCCCCATTCTCAGGGCACTCCCAGGACCTTTCCCATCCTCAGGACATCCCCAGGACCTTTCCCATCCTCAGAGCACCCCCAGGTCCTTCCCCATTCTCAGAGCACTCCCAGGACCTTTCCCATCCTCAGGGCACCCCCAGGTCCTTCCCCATTAATTCTCAGGGCACACCCAGGACTTTTCCCATCCTCAGGGCATCCCCAGGACCTTCCCCATTAATTCTCAGGGCACACCCAGGACCTTTCCCATCCTCAGGACATCCCCAGGACCTTCCCCATTTTCAGAGCACTCCCAGGACCTTTCCCATCCTCAGAGCACCCCCAGGTCCTTCCCCATTCTCAGGGCACACCCAGGACCTTTCCCATCCTCAGAGCACCCCCAGGTCCTTCCCCATGCTCAGTCCCAGCCCTGGTGTGAGCAGCCCTCGTGGCTGTGCGGGGTGTGGAGCCCCGAGCAGCAGCAGGATGGAGGTAAAGCTGCGCGTGTGGCCTTGGTGGCCGAGTCCTCCCCGCGAGGGAGGCTCTGGACGCGCATTTCCCAGCCTGGCACATGCCCCTGCCCGGTGCTCACGTGCAGCCACCAAGGTCAGTGGCACAGATCCCCGCAGCTGCAGCACATCCGACACCAGCGTCCAGCCGGGCTGCGCTGGAAGGAAGCTCAGCCACTTGCTGCCACTGGAGAAGGTGTTGGAGGGAGGTTGGTTTGAACGCTCTTTGTCTTGCCCACAGCAGAGACTTGTCCCTCCTTTCCCTCACACCGTCGTGCCCAACAAGCTGGCTTTGGCAGAGCCATTAACAGTCAGAAACAATCAAGTTTCTGCCCAAGCTGGTGAGGCCCTCATTTCTCGATCCCATCCTCAGGAAAGGGATGAGAGAGCAGCCCCGCCGTGCCCAAGGAGAAGCAGAGAAAGCCACAGACCTCGAGATTAAACAACTTTAATGAAATATCACTGCAATCCCAGCCCAGCCCAGCCAGAGAGGCCTCAACACCTCCCCTGGGTGCCCCAGCTGTGCCCTTTCCATAGCCAGGGTCGTTTGCTTCTGCTCTGCATGCCCAGACAATGCCACGGATCCTGAGGGCAGGAATGGAAGTGGAAAACTCCTCCCAGCGCTTTTCAGCAGGACTTGCAGCTCAGCCAGCCCCGGGTACTGCTGTGGGCCTTCCTCATCTCAGGCAGGTGTGAGCTCCCCGTGCTTCCCCAGGCATCCTGTGCCCTCCAGGCACGAGGGCTGTGCGAGTCCTGGGAGCTGTTTCGGGTACTGCTACAAGACAAACTGCCTGTGCAGGAGTGTTTACAGGTATTCCCAAGCTCCCACTGCTCCGTGCTCAGGCAGTAATTGCCAGGCAGCTGACAGGGAGAATTTACTGCCTGTTGCTGTTCACAATGCAAACTCTCCCTGGGTTTGCTTCCCTTTACTTTGCTTCCCTGTTTGTTTTCTAATACAGCGTTGTCTGGCCTGACCTTGTTCCTTATTCTGGACATGTGCCTGGCAAGCTCAGGAGGAAAACCAGGAGAGGTGGGAATGCCCAGGTGTCCCTGCCATTCCCACATCAGCCATTCCCACCCTCCAGGTGTTCCTTGTGCAGCCACAGGTGACCCATGATGTTCTCTTGGTCACATTTGGAGCTGTCACATTTTGGCCAGGGGCAGAAAGGAGTGGGGAGAGCTCTAATTCCCAGTTCTTCCAATGCTCTACCTCTTTCAAACATTCCTCTGGCAGAAGAAAAGGAAACTTTCAATCCCTGTCCCTGTTGTCCTCCCAGTGCTGCTTTCAAATGCCAGTATCAGATTCCCAGTAGGATATAAATTTACAGTCTCAGTTCAGTCTCACTTCTGACTCCATTCCACATGGAATTTCCCTAAATACACATCTGCCTGTGGCCAACTGCCCCCTTTTTGGGAATCCCCCCCAGCTGTATTTAAAGCTGTCTCAAGACTCCCCAAACATCATCCTGAGCCTGAGTCCATTTTTGTCCATGATGGGATTTGCTCCCAGCAGAAACATTTGATCCCGAACCCTCAAAAACCCATTCCCAGGGGGATGTTTGATATCCCTGGGATGAGATCTGGGTGCCTGAGGGTCTCTTGTGTGCATCAGCAACACAGGTACTGACTGCACCTGTCTGTCACACCTGTGTTGGGCATCTCATGGAGCATCCCAGAGTCCCAGAGTCAGCAGGAATGTGGGAAGAGCCCTATAGGACCATCCCAGCCCCACCAGCATCACCCCAAATCCCTGTCCCCAAGGCCACATCCAGACTGCTCTGGGACAATTCAGGGACTCCAAACCTCCCTGGGCAGCTCAGCCCAAGGCCTGACCACTCTGCCAGGGAAATTTTCTGTCCCAGTCTCCAACCTGAGCCTGCCCTGGTGCCATTTGAGGCCATTTCCTCTCCTCCTTTCCCTGTCCCTCCTGTCAGGAGCTGTGCAGAGCACTGAGGTCCCCCCTGAGCCTCCTTTGCTCCAGGCTGAGCCTCTTTCCCAGCTCCCTCAGGAGTTTTCCAGCCCCTTCCCAGCTCTGTTTCCTTCCCTGGACACGTTCCAGCTGTGCCAGCCTTGCCATGTCCATCCCTTTATGGAAGCTCAGGATGATCCCCAGATCTTTCACCACCCACCTAAGGTGTCCACCATGTCCAAGCTCCCTTGAATCTCACAAGTTTGGGTTTTCCTCCAAAAGCATCCAAAGACTGTAGGAAATGTAATATTTAATATTTAAATGCACAGGGTTGGAGAGGATGGTCTGAATAGCGAGTGGTGACCATGCCCTGAATACTCAGTAAGGAAATAAAAACTCCCCTAACAGAGATTTTATTTACTTTATTTAAGTAATAAATGCCATGCAAAATGTCCTGACTTTTTCATGCTGCAATTTGGGCAAAACACCCTCTCTGCATCCTGGTGTCTGTGCCATCCATCCCTATCCCAAAGGGCAGCACAGAGGGCATGGATGAATAATTCCACCCTTAATACATCACCCTTTGTAATAAAGCACAGATAAAAATATGTCCTCCTGCATTCCATATACATAATGCCAAGGTTTTCTTTGGGAAAGATGTTTGAGCCTTGTAGCAAAGTGGGGCTCTGCTCCCAAGGAACAGGGACACAACAAGGGGAAATGTCCTCAGGCTGTGCCAGGGGAGGCTCAGCTTGGACACCAGGAGAAATTTCCCCATGGAAAGGGTGCTCAGGCCTTGGCAGGCGGTCACAGCTTGGACTTGATCATCTGGGAGGGCTTTTCCAACCTCAATAATTCTGGGATTCCATGAAAAAGTGTCCTGCAATATCTCAGAGGCTCCTGACAAAGAAGCTGGCCCAGCATGGCAGTTAAGGGTCAAAATGAAAAACAAAAATTAGCACTTCTAGAAGCTCAAAATCACCATTCGGAACTTCTCTAACCACAGCTATTTTTGGTTTTAGCAATCTCCTGACTAGGCTGAACAAAACCTCCCTTTGCACCACGTCCTTTGTGCACCACAGAAAGCCAATTCTCTGATTAAAAACTTAAATTTCCAGCTATGGCATGTCACTCAACATCAAAATAAAATCAAAATTTATCACAGGTTTAGTACTGGGATGTTGGTTCAAGATAAAATCAAAATTTGTCACAGGTTTAGTACTGGGATGTTGGTTCAAGATAAAATCAAAATTTGTCACAGGTTTAGGACAGGGATGTTGGTTCCCTCCAGCCCCAGGTCAGGAGAGATGTTTGGAGGTGCTGGTTGGAAACAGGAATTGCCTGTGGAAAGAGGAATTGCCCTGTTGGGTGAGGTTTTGTTTGCCTGGCTGTGGGCAGGGGTGTAGGACAGGTGCAGACCTGTTTTCCTGCTCTTTCCTCACTTCTCCAGGAGGTTTGTCCATAAACACCACAGGTTTCAGATGGGTTTGGGATTTAGGACTAGGGTCTAATGAGAGGATGTAAAAGAGAGGGGAAAAGAAAAGGGAGGAGAATAGATGGGGAAAGACAGGGATGAAAAAAGGGTAGATTTGAGGAAGATGAGGACAGGGAAAGATGGGAAGATGAATGAGCTAAAAGAGAACAAGAAGAATCATGGATTCATGTGTCCAGAGGAGGCTCCAGGATGAGCAGAGGGATGGAGCAGCTCTGCTGGCAGGAAAGGCTGGCACAGCTGGCATTGTTCACCTGCACAGGAGAAGCTTTGGGCTGAGCTCAGGGTGGCCCTGCAGGGCCTGGAGGAGCCCCAGGAAAGCTGGAGAGAGACAATTCCCAGGGGATGCAGGGACAGCACCCAGGGAATGGCTCCCAGTGCCAGAGGGCAGGGCTGGATGGGATCTTGGCAATGAGGAATTGTTCCCTGGCAGGGTGGGCAGGGGCTGGGATGGAATTGCACCCCTGGATCCCTGGCAGTGCCCAAGGCCAGGCTGGACACTGGGGACAGTGGGAGGTGTCCCTGCCATGGCAGGGGTGGCACTGGGTGGGATTTGGGGTCCCTTCCAACCCAACCATTCCATGGATCTGGGATCTCTGTTGTCACCTCCCTTCAGGCATTTCCCTTTGGTCACCCCAAAGCTTCTCCTCTCCAGGTGAACAATCCCAGCTCTCCCAGCCTTTCCTCCATCCCTCTGCTTGTCCTGGTGCCTCCCTGCTCTGGCACTGCTCCAGCAGCTCTGTGTCCATCTGCCACAATGTGATGCTTGCACACCATGGAAGGAGTTCAGATTCTTTTTGCTGTTTACTTTTAAAAAGCTGCATAATTGCACACATCCAATCTGCTTTAAATGAGGACTAGGTTGCAAAATCAATACCACATAATGAGGAGCGTTATTTCTCCTTCCTCTCCTTTGCATCTGCATATGCAAAGTAGATAATTGCCCACTTTTCTTTTCCATGGGCTCTGTGCCACATTTATTTTTCAGGGTGGAGCCACTCTGGAGCTGTGTCAGGATGACATAGTGGAGGAGGCTGCTGTCTCCAGAAGTTTTTCCACATTTGTTTCAGCAGACAGAAGATGAGCAGTGAATTTGCAGGGGATTATGTGGAAAAGGATGAGCTCTTGCATTTAAACCAGCTGGGATGTGCCTTAGGAGGGGATTGAATCCCTCCTTCCTTGCTTGGGTGGGGCTGCACGAGTCAGTTAAACCACACTTCTTGCAGGTGGCCATGAATTTCACCCTCCCAGTTTCTGAGTGTCTGAATTGACATTTTGTGGTCTCATTTGCAGAAGTGCTGAATGATCCCAGATGGAATAAATTCAATTGGTGCTACACATGTGAAGTGCTCTGAATGAGGAACGCAGCAATTCTTGAAATATTCACTTGAACTCTTCACTGTCTCAAACTCAGGAACAAGAACCTAAAGAACTGCAGGTAATTCCAGCCCATCCCAAACCCATCACACCCAGGAGGAAACAAAACCTGTTTATGGCTGATGGTTCTTTTCCATGGAAAGGGGAGGAAGGGGCACCTTCCTGCTGTTTACCCTGATATCCCAGAAGTGTCCTGCCCAAAAAACCCAAACCCAGGATGGCTGGGAAAGTTGTTGTGACTCCCCTGTCCCTCTCACCTTTCTCCTGAGTGTAAATGGCTCTGCCAGGTGGGACCAGGAGTCTCCAAAATTCCTGCCAGGAGGACACAGACAGTGGAGCTGGGCTCTGCTCCCAGGGAACAGGGACAGGAGCAGAGGGAACGGCCTCAGGCTGGGCCAGGGCAGGCTCAGCTGGGCCAGCAGCAGGAATTTGCCCATGGAAAGGGAGCCCAGGCCTTGGCAGGGGCTGCCCAGGGAGCTCTGCAGTGCCCATCCCTGCAGGTGTCCCCTGGAGGTGGCACTGAGTGCTCTGGGCTGGGCACAAGGTGCCCATGGGGCACAGCTGGCACTGCCTGGGCTGGCAGGGCTGTGCCAGCCTCAGGAATTCCAGGATTCTGGGAAACGCATCCCAAATGCTGAGTGCCAGGAGAGGAAGAATGGGGGAGAAATGGCTCAAGAAAAGCTCTAAAGAGGCAGGCCAGTGAGGGAGTCCAAAGTGTAGCTTGTGTGGAATACAATATAAGGTTGGAGAGATACAAAATGAGATTAGATGGGATTTTGGGGCAGGAATTGTTCCCTGGCAGGGTGGGCAGGCCCTGGCACAGGGTGCCCACAGCAGCTGGGGCTGCCCCTGCATCCCTGGCAGTGCCCAAGGCCAGGTTGGGTGTGGAAGCTCATGGAAAGTTCCCTGTCCATGACATGGGGCTGGATGAGCTTGGGGATCCCTCCAACCCAAACCATTCCATTGTTCCCTGATGAGGGAGCAGCTCTGGATGCACCAGCAGGCAGAGGGAGAGTGGCAGAAGCTGCAGAGCCACCCCAGACACACCTTTGGTTCCTGTGTCCCATCTTCAGGCCACAACTCAATTAAATCCCAATCAGTGGCTCATTAACCCTCCAGTGTGAGCAGACACTTCAGCAAACTGGGGACAGCAATGAAAACAGAAGCCTGTAAGAGCGAAAATGAATCAAATCAATGTAATTAGCAAAGGGAAGAGAAAATTCCAGGTGGGTGTGGCTGTTCTTTAGGAGTTAGAGCAAGAAAGCTGTGAAAAACAGATGTGCTCTTCCTCCAGGAGGGCAGGATGGGCAGAGGTGACACAGGGAATGCCAAAATGATTGATGGCTTTTTCTCCTCACTCCTCTGCAAGGAGAATGAACAATGGTCCATTGAGTAACCACGAAGAACAGAGAGAACAGAGCAGAACATTTCAGCAAGTTGGGGTTTTTCCAGCCAGCCAGACCTGGCAGAATGCAGCTGAGAGGACGTGGAGGACTGGCTGAATCCTACAGGAATTCACAGAGAATCCCTTCCCACACCTGGAAAAGGGAAGAGCAGGGACAGGTGCTGCAGTCACCTGAGTAAAAAAAAAACAGATTGGGGAATGTCAGAGGAGAAAACAGCCCAACTTGAATTCCTGGAAATTTCTGGAAACAAATAACGAAACAAAGTTTTCTTTTGTGCATGGGAAGTAATGAAATGATAAGTGGAGGCCAAGAATGATTTGCCAGGAACAAATCCTGCCCAGCCAGGCTCATTTCCTCCCCTGACAAGTAGCAGCTCTTATGGACAATAGATATTGCATATCTTGACTGGAGCGAGGCTTTCAGCACAGCCTCCGCTGAGGGAACTAAAATGAAACCATTGTAAGGTGGACTCAGCTGTTTGAAACATCAAAAACCCTCCAAGAGGGATTGTTGTTGGTATGGAAAAATTATAGAAAGCATTTTTGCAGATGCCCTGCCTGGGGTTTGTGCCATTTCCCGTTTTCCTTGTGTTTTGGAGGATGAGGGATTGAGTGGGAAAGTTCTTCTAGGATTAACAGCTTGATCCTTGAAGAAATGGTGTAAAAACAGCAGGATTCAGTGCGAGTGTAAACTCAGTTTTACATAAGAATAAACCCCCCCAGTGGAAGGAGCCAACAAGGCAGAAAACCTGGACAAAAACCTGTTGGGATTTCGGAAGAGCTTGAGCTCCCTGAGAATTAACAACTGTGTGGGAAAGCAAGGATTGGCCTGAAATGTCTGAACAGGCTGGTTGGGATGTGTGGAATAATTCCTGCACTCCCACTCAGCCCTGGGGAGGCCTGAGAGTGAAAAATGAATGATTCCCTTTGGTCACTGAACTGGAGAAACCCCAGCCTGGTCTCCAACTTCCTCACGAGGCCAATTAGGGAAAGTCCTGAGAGCACAAAAAGGTGCTGAAAGTCTGTAAAAAAAGCTGGCCCTGGAGGGAAACCTCAGAGATCTGGGTTTGTTGGTTTTAATCTAGAGAAAATAGGACAGAGAAGAAACATGATAAGAGTCTTCAAATATGTAACAGGTAGAAGGCAGCAGGAAACTCTTAATGCTTGGAGGGGAGCAGGGAGCTTAAACAATATCCAGAATTACAGTTTCTGCTGGATTTAAGGACAAACTTCCCAGTTAGGGAGCTAAAGGAGCCTTGGAGGGCATTGAGGGCATTAAATGCAGCTGGAAAAAGCACCACAGATTATTGATGTGTTGGGGAAGCCCTGAAGGAAGAAGCTTTGAGGCAAATGTACCTAAAAAGCTGCAGAAATGGATTTGAAGGGCTCAGGTGACATCTGGAGCTGGAGACATGCCAAGGGTGCTGTCCATGAGTGAAGCATCTCTCAGCTCCCAGCAAGCCCTTTCCAGCAACCTCAAAGCAGGAAAAAAAGAGAAAAATCAGCTCTAAGATGCAAACATTGAAAGGTTTCTGAGTCCCAGATAATTTCTTGAGGTCTCTTTGTGCCTTCAATCACTGCACACAGACACTGATGGTGCCAGAATGGCTGAATTTCTGCTGCAGGTGAGAAAAGGGATGCTGGGCTGTGCTGGTGTCTTGTGCAAAAATAAATAAATAAAGATAGAGAAAGAAAGGAATAAATCAAGGCACGCTGCATCCTGTGCATTTCTGGCAAGAGCAGCCTGCAGTCCCATCACCTGGGAGACAACCAGGGACTGGCACTGCTGCTGTGCCAGGGAACGAGAGCCTTTGTCAGGAACCTGAGGGGCGGCGGTGCTTGGATCCCTCTGCAGACACTGAGGAGACAACAGAGCCCAGGCAAGGAAATGACAAGCAGAGGTACAAAGAGCTGGGAAGGGCTGAGGGAGCTGGGAAAGGGCTGGAGAATCCCTGAGGAGCTGGGCAGGGGCTGGAGAATCCCTGAGGGAGCTGGGCAGGGGCTGGAGAATCCCTGAGGAGCTGGGCAGGGGCTGGAGAATCCCTGAGGAGCTGGGCAGGGGCTGCAGAATCCCTGAGGAGCTGGGCAGGGGCTGGGGCTGGAGCAAAGGAGGCTCAGGGGCCCCTGTGGCTCTGCACAAGTCCCTGCCAGGAGGGCACAGCCGGGGGGGTCGGGCTCTGCTCCCAGGGAACAGGGACAGGAGCAGAGGGAACGGCCTCAGGCTGGGCCAGGGCAGGCTCAGCTGGGCCAGCAGCAGGAATTTGCCCATGGAAAGGGAGCTCAGGCTGTGCAAACCCAGGGCACACAGGGAATATTTCTGTGTCTGCTCTGGGGTGCCCTGACCCCCAGGGCAGCACTGACTCTGACCCTCATCCATGGAGAAAGTTTCCCAGACTTCAAGACAGACTGGAATCCACAAAAGTGTGAAACAGATTATAGAGAGCAGTGTAGGGGTATCACTTGGTGAGAAATTGAGGTTTTGGGGTTTTTAGTATGTTTTGTATGGCAGCAAGATGGAAGGCACAGGGTGTTGTCCTGGGTTTCTTCTTCATGCTTCTTCTTCTTCCTTCTTCTCCATGGGTTTGGGTGGCATTTTGTAATTGGACAGCAAAGTCCCCATTGCAGCTCTTTGGGATCAGTTATTGGGTTAAAAGGGAAAATAATCCAGGGGTCAGTTCTTCATTGGAGAATTCAGTCTTAAAACTCCTTGGAACAAGAGATTGTTGGCCATTTTGTACCTTCTAATGAAAAGCTGCTGAACTCTCACTAGTGAGCCTGTTTTACTGATAACAAATAATAAACACCTGAGTGCAAACATGAATTACTGTCCCAAGTGACTTTAGTCCAGACCCAGAGAAACCCACAGCTGGTACCCCCACACCAGGCCTTGGCAGGGGCTGCCCAGGGAGCTCTGCAGTGCCCATCCCTGCAGGTGTCCCCTGGAGGTGGCACTGAGTGCTCTGGGCTGGGGACAAGGTGCCCATGGGGCACAGCTGGCACTGCCTGGGCTGGCAGGGCTTTGCCAGCCCCGGGAATTCTCTGATTCTGGGAAATTGGCTGAGTTGCCACTTCAGCTCCTTCCAGAAGGTTCTGAGGTCGTGCTGAGCAATCCTCCCCGTGCTGGGGATGTGAGAATGGAATTCTGTGCAATTAAAATGACGCCTCCCCCAGAAGCCTCTCTCTGCTTTTCCAGCTGTTTGTCCTCTTCTCTGGGCAGCAATTTGCTGCTAATAAATTGTGTTGTGCAAATAGAATATCATGAATCAAGTGATCCAATTTAATCAAGTTTAAACCAACATTTTCACTGAGGAATCTCTAACCCAGATTAAATTAGAGAAGTGAGGGGGTTTGATCCCTTCACCCTTAGAAATCACACATGCCAAAGCCATGTTGCTGTTCATAGTGCTGATATCCAGCAGAAATGCACGGAATCTGGGAAATACATGAGAAAAGAAAAAACATAATCAAGAAAACTTATTTCTCCCTCTTTCCAGTGGAGCCCACCTGTCTTCTGCTGCCCTCATCATGGTGGCTCTTCCCAAATTCCAGTTTATGGAGTGGTGAATGTTCAGCCAGGCTCTGTTTCTCTTTTTTTTTTTTTTTTTTTTACAGAGGCAATTTCTGCACCAAGTTTTCCTGGAAATTCTTTTTTTTTTTTCCATTCAAAAATTCTTTTCACATCAAAAAGCGTGTGAGGGCAGAAAATGCCGATTTCAGTAATTTCTTCAGCATTTTAGATCTCAGAAAATCCATCTGGAGTTGTGACTTTGCTCCAGCTCTCCTGGAGCTGCTGCCCACCTGCAGGACCCTCTGTGCTCCAAGCACAGCGAGCCTGGAGCTTCCAGGAGTTCATTCCCCATGCAGGACTTGTGATGGAACAGGAAACGTTCGGATTTCCATTTGAGGAACAATTCCATTTAAAGATTCCATGATCCAGAACACGCTCAAGGGCTTTTGTCCAAGAAATCCGCAGGAAAAGAAAACAACAGAAGAAACCTCTGTAGGTCAGTGTAGAGATGTTGGAAATAGTAAATGAGAAATCCTGGAAACGCAAACCCTTCAGGATCATCCAGTCCACCCAGCACCACCCACCTGGAGAAGGGCTGCAGATCCCACCTCACTGATTCCAGAAGATTCAGGAATTCTCTCTTGGGATGACACAAAGTGGATTCATCAAGCACCGCCTTTGTTGCTGCCAGGCAGAGAAAAATCATCCTGGGAGCAACAAAAGGTGTTGCTGTTACTCTTGGTTTCTTTATTACATGGTGACAATTCAAAATTTAAAATTTCCAGTGGCAAACAGGATCCCATGGTTTTCCCCAAGTCAGTGGACAGAGCTCACTAGAGTCACACTCCAAAGGAATTTAATCCTTCCAATAAAATATCAAGGAAACTGTTTGGTGCAATGTGGATCATTTAAAATCTTTTGGATAATCCCCTTATTCCTGCATGTTCAACCTGCAGCAGACACCACAGAATATCATCAGAAGCCTCAAATTCGGTTTGTGCTGGTGATTAATGCAGGTGTTAATTCCTCCAATTAACATTTGTGCAAAGTTACTCTGCTTTACAAAGATCAGGAGCTCCCAGGTGTTGGATGTCACTGATATCATCGACCTGGGGCATTAAATCACCTGGGAATTCAGGAGGCTCGAAGAATTTAATCACAGCTTTTCTCAAACCACTCCAAAATTTCTGGTAATTTGTAATTTCCTGCCTGGATGGGAACTCAGTAGTAAAATATCTTTTTGGGAGTGCTTCAAACCCCCAACCCAGCCAGGCTTCCAAACTGAAAGTAAAAGCCAGGAGATTTTGCTGAACCCCCCCCAGATGTGAAAGATTTGGGGGTTTGGGGGTTCAGGACTGAGGTCAGAGCTCACCAGGGCTGCAGCTCTCCAGAGGGACCTCACCAGCCTCAGTGCCCTGGTGGCACCTGAGCTTTTCCAGGAATTTGCAGGAATTTTCCTCAGGGCAATGCAGGAAGCAGCTCTGGCTCATCTGGAACAGGGAGAAAGCTCCAGCTCAGCGTGGAGATTTTATTCACTGGGAAGCAACAAAGGAAAGGCCTTGGAGGAAAACTCTGCAGGCAGGAAAATCTGAGTGGACAAAAATCAACACCAGGGAATCACAGAACAATTTGGGTTGGGAGGATCTTAAATCCCACCCAGTGCCAGCCCTGCCATGGCAGGGACACCTCCCACTGTGCCCAGTGTCCAACCTGGCCTTGGGATCCAGGGGCAGCCCCAGATGCTCTGGGCACCCTGTGCCAGGGCAGAGGCTCAGCTCTTCCTGCCACCCTTGAAATACAAACTCAGAAATCTCTCAGGATCTCAACCTCAAAAAAAACCCAAACCCAAAATTATACAGCAAACATGGGAGAGCTCAGAGCCCCTGGCAGGGCCTGCAGGGGCTCCAGCAGAGCTGCAGAGGGACTGGGGACAAGGCCTGCAGGGACAGCAGCCAGGGAATGGCTCCCAGTGCCAGAGGGCAGGGCTGGATGGGATCTTGGCAATGAGGAATTGTTCCCTGGCAGGGTGGGCAGGCCCTGGCACAGGGTGCCCAGAGCAGCTGGGGCTGCCCCTGCATCCCTGGCAGTGCCCAAGGCCAGGCTGGACCCTGGGGACAGTGGGAGGTGTCCCTGCCATGGCAGGGGTGGCACTGGGTGGGATTTAAGGTCCCTTTCCAACCCAACCCATTCCACGATTGTAAAATTCCCACAGATGAAAACAATTGCCAACATCGTTTCTCATTGACACCAACCCATGTCCAGAACCTCTCACTCCTTAACTTCCAAGAAAATCAGGATTCCCTTTCCATTTGCAGTCCTGCTGGCCCTGCTGTGCCATTTCACACCCAATTTCCCAGCCCAGCAGGAGCAGGGGTGCTGAGCCTGCCTTACCAAGGCAAGCAAGTCCGGGCAGGCCCAGGCTGGCAGCAAAGCCAGCTCTGCCAGGCGTGTCCCTGTGTGTCCCTGTGTCCCAACACTCCCGCTGCACTGCCCAGCAGGGACAGTGGCAGGGGCTGTCCCTCAGCAGGCACAGGCTGGCGGTTTTGGGGTGTCTGTGCAGGGCACAATGATCCTGAGGGCCCCTTGCAGGATATTCTTGCTGCTGTAGTTCCCTTTGTGAGGCACCACAATGATCCTGTCAAAATACAGATTTTCGGTAGTGCTGTGCATCCTGTTAAAATACAGATTTATTTTTTTTCCCCTGACTTGTTTTGGTGGCTACAATGTCTGGAAAACATCCAACCAATTTTTGTTAGTGGAAGCTGATCCACCTGACGCTGGCACTTGCAATGAGTGCAGAGCAGTTATGGTCTCCATGCTACCAAAAGTGAGGTGAAGCAGAACAGAACTCTGTGTGTCCCAAATGTGGGGATTTATCTCCCAAATTTTAGATTAGGTAAAGCACAGAACCATTCCTGCAGCAAATACATCTGGAAAACAACCTGTGGAAAATACAACACAGTTGTATTTTCAGCAGCAGTTGCAGGGAAGCAGGAAGTCAGAGAGTCCCTTGCAGAGATGGTGTGAGTGCTGATACACCAAAAAAAGAGAATATTTTAGTAATTCCCACGTCGAAATGAGATACAAAAAGTGAAACAATGACCTGTGCTGTTGCTTTATGGGATGTGGAGCCCTCTGTGTTGCGTAATGAGAGGTTCCAAGGCTGCCAGGCAGAACAACTCGTGCTTTTCTCAGCAGGAGAACCGAGGGAGTAGCAGCAGCTCCTTCGCTGCACTCGGGGAGCGGAATCTGCCCAGTTCCCTCCCTGTCCCAGAATGGAGGATCCCACACAATCAGCAATTCCAGCACCACTGCTTTGCCTGGTGCCTCCCTAATGTGCCCTGTTCCCAAGCTCTCATGGCAATCCCAGAGAAAACAGAAGGTCCCCAAGGCCTCCCTCCTACTCCTGGGTGTGAAAAATGCGTATTTTATGATTGGCTTTTGGCAAATATTCAAATGAATGTTATTTCTGTTATGTTAGAATGTTATGCTGTATGAATTTTTTGGTAGTGTGTTAGTTTCAGGTTATAGCATAAGGTTAAAATAGAAACTGTGCTAAAGAGAGGACTCACACCAGACAGCAGCCACAGGACACCTGAATCTTTCAGAGAAAGAGAATTTATTGTCCCATTATCAGGAGAAATGAACTTCTTCCCACCAGGCTCAGCCATGATGACACCGTCAGGATTCAGAGGAAGAAGCTGACAGTGCCCAGCCAGAATCCTGTGTTTGAATGGAATTGATGCATCATGGATGAGGTGCATGAATATGCAACAGGTTATTGTTTTTAAGGGTTAATCCTCTGTTAACGTGGGTCCTTTTTGGGCTTATGTTGCCCAGAAAAGGTACCTGGACTGTCTGTAACTCTTTGTTTCTATTGTCTCATATTGTCCTAATCCAAATTGCCCAAATTATTATTACTCTAATTACATTACTATTTTTATAACCGTTTTATTACTATTAAACATTTACAATTTTAAAGACAAGTGATTGGCGTTTTCACAGCAGGCAGCAAGGCCCAGCATTAACCCCTGACAGTGCTGCAGCAGCTGGCAGCGCTGGCACCTTTCCTTGGCACCACCAGCCCTGTGCAATGGGCACAGGGAACCCTCTCCTTGTCTCCTCATCCCTTTTTAGCCACACCAAACCCCCCCGGCAGGAATCTAGAGGCATGATTCCTTGGAAGTTTGACCATTTAAAAATAAATTCCTTCTGTAGTCAGCAGGGGCCAAGAGAAGACAAGAATTCACATTGTAAAGGTGTCTGTTTTGACATATATTATATATTTTTATATATATTAATATATATATATTAATAGAAATGGTACCATTTCTATTAATTTTGAACTTTATATATATATTTTTTTGACACTGAAAATTAGGAGAACTGAGGTAATGTTGAAAGCAGGATTCATCCCACTTCTTCTCCTCAGAATTCCCCCCAGAACATGAACACAAAGATCAAGAATGTATTGAAAACAAAGTGCAGGTTGGAAAAAAAAACCAAAAACCCAAACAAAACGATTTTCCCATTTGTCACTAGGTGTCTTATAGATTACTTCACAGATTTACTGATCAATCTTTTTATTCCTTGAACGCTTTTTAATTTTTTTTTTCCTGCTAGAACAGCTCATCCATCATTACCTTTCACTGCTATGGGGCTTTCAGGGTGACCAACAAAGACATTCAGCTAAAATGTGTCATCCCCACAGTGCCACAATCCCCTCTCAGGATTTGCCATCTTTGCTGCCCCCAGCCCTGCCCAGGTTCCTGTGCCCATGCGTGGGGTGGTGACACATCCCCACATCCCTGGCTCCTGGTGAGAGGAAAAGCAGATTTGTCTTTACAAACAAGCTAAATATATTTTATATATTTATATATATAAATATGCATGTATATATACACACACACACATATATATATATGTGTATATATATATTTATATATACATGTATATATATGAGAGGAATAGCAGATTTGTCTTCACAAACCAGCTCTGGGTCTGCAGGTAGATAAAACCAGCACTGGGAGAGAAAAGAAACAATGGGAAGGATTGCACTGATTGATGAATGGAAAAAGAGATTTGCTTTTACAAATAAACTTTAGGTTTTGCTGATAAATGAAATTAGACACTGAGAGATGAAAGAAACAGTGGGGAAACCCCTAAATTCTGTAAGAATTAAAAGTGAAAAGGGAGGGTTATGCATTAGAGGGGAATCTCTGGTATCAGGTGTATCAGGGAGTCTGAACCTCTCAAGGACCTCAGAAATGGGGAAAAACCCTAAATTCCATAATAATTGAAAATGAAAAGGGAGGGTTATACATTACAGGGGAATCTCTGGTAAATCTTCAGTATCAGGTGTTTTGGGAAGTCCGAACCTCTCAAGCACCTCAGCCAATGGGGAAGAAAAACCCCTAAATTCTGTAATAATTGAAAATGAAAAGGGAGGGTTATGCATTAGAGGGAAATCTCTGGTAAATCTTCAGTATCAGGTGTTTTGGGAAGTCCGAACCTCTCAAGTACCTCAGCCAATGGGGAAGAAAACCCCTAAATTCTGTAAGAATTGAAAAGGGATGGTTATGCATTAGAGGGGAATCTCTGGTATCAGGTGTATCAGGAAGTCTGAACCTCTCAAGTACCTCAGAAATGGGGAAAGAGAGAAGGGAAATGTGGCTGGAAAATTGGGATAAAAAGGAGGCTGCATCCTCCAAAAATGTGAGAGATCCCAGGGGAATGCCCCATGGCCTCTCCCTTTATTGGAATAAAGCCAGAAAGGACTCCTCTGTCTCCTTTTTGGACACAAACCTCTGGTGTTTGAGGATGAATTTTCCTGACACTGGCACGGGGATGCAGGAGCCGTCAGGGGATGCGAGTGCCAGCCATTTCCATGGCGATGGCGCCGTTTGTCTGCAGCTCCGCCGGTGCCAGCAGCTCAGCAGAGGGAGTGACACAAAGCCCAGACCCTTTGTGCGTGGTGACCTGGGCCTGCAGCCCCTGGGGGCACCGGTGCCCTCGTGCCCAGGCAGGTGCGGGCACACGTGTGCATAACACACGGGGAGAGGCCACAGAGATGGGCAAGGGTCTGGAAGAGCCAAACTGAGGGACCAGGAGTGTCCAGCTGGGGCACAGGGGGCTCAGGGAGACCCACCAGGGGCTGCAGCTCCTCCTGAGGGCAGCACCCAGCTCTGCTCCCTGGGCCTGGAGGGATTTAGGTTGGGTTTTAGGGAAAGGCTCTTGCCCAGAGGGTGCTGGCACTGCCCAGGGAATGGGCACGGCCCCGAGGCTGCCACAGCTCCAGGAGCCTTTGGCCAGCACTGCCAGGGATGCCCAGGCTGGGCTTGGGGGGCTCTGGGCTGGCACTGGGGGTCCCTGGGGGTCCCTTGCAGGAGGGACCATTTTATAGATTGAAATGTGTTAAACAGAAGCCATTGGGAGCTGATCTCTCTCCCTGTCATGGTTTGACACTGGCACAATGCCAGTGCCCCCATGAAAATACCTTCTCCCTGGTGTCTGCTGTGAGATGTGACCAGGAATAGAGCAAAGCAGGCTCTAGCTTAGGAATAAAAGGAAAAAAAAAAGGTTATTAACTTACAATATATAAAAGAAACACACAGAACTCAGGATGAAAACCTTCCAAACATTCCTCCTCCCCCCACCAAATTCCCAATACATCACAGCAAGACAAAACCTTGGATTCTCAATTCAGTTGCCACCCCTCAGATCACCAACTCTCCGTCCACCACCACCCTCCAGATAATCAATTCTCAGCTCATCAGGAAGAGAGGAGTCCCTCTTGTGCCACAGGCTTTCCCTGGAAACGCAGCTGGGACCTCTTGTGTTCCCATGTCACACGTGGCACCGCCCGGAGAACATTTGCCATCGTGGCATCTTCACATCCTTATTTCCTCAGGATATTCCATGATCCTGTGCTCCTGGAGGAGTTCGGGGCCTTGTTAAATTTTCAGGACCAATCAATGCTTGCACTGCAAGCAGAGATGGCTGGGATGAGCAGAGGAAAAGGAGCAGCACAGACCAGGAGCCACCGCAGCTTTGGTGGCAGCAGCACCTGCAACACCACTGGAATTTTGGGTTTTTGGTGGCTTGAACTGGGGTGGAGCTGTGTTCCACCTGCTGCAAGGTGCGGGCAGGATGCTGCAGGTGAGTGTGGGCTGGGGATGAGCACACCACACAACAGCAACGAGGAAAACAAATCACAATTTCATTTCCTGCAAGAAGCAGCAGCTCTGCCCTGTTTGGGGATGGGTTGTGACAGTCACGCTGGAAAATTGCCCTTAGAAACCCACAGGAGGCAACAAATGCCCTTTAGCAGAGGGGGAAGATAAAATTTGCCTTTTTCAGCTTCCATTCCTGGGCTTGTCACATGAAATCTGAACACTGACCAGTGTGAAAATGCCAAAGAAACTGGAATGCTTGAAGTTTGCTTTCTATCCTGTCTTCCTAAAAAAAAAAAAAAAAAACCAAAAAACCAAGAAAAAAGGCTTTTACCACTTTGTAGGCCTACCAAAATAAATAATTAACAATAATGAAATTGTTCCATATCACATAAACAAGGGCCCCAGGCCTCACTTTTTGGTGGATGATTTATATCTATCGTTTCCTTTGGCAGGGAGAGAAACAGCTCTGGCTCTATCTCGAGATAAAATTATAAACACAAATATCACACAGCAAAGGGCACTCCAAGTTTTGAAGTCCTGGAAGGCTCAATCCCAGATTTTTGGGGTTTTTTTCCATAATGTCACTTCACCCAGGGGAAACTGTTCCAGTTTCAGCAGATTCCCTTTGATTTCTCAAATTTAGTGGGCAACACACGATGGCTGAAGCCTGGAAGAATCCAAATTGGACATTTTTATGTTGTGTCACATCCAAAGATCCCTCCACAGACGATCCTGGGACAACTCACCTCTCCAGAAAATTCTGTTTTCTCCAGAAAATTCTGTTTTCTCTTTGTCTCCAGCCCAGCTCCAGCTGTTCCCCGCCCCTGGAGAATGATCCATGAGTTTCTTGCTCTCCAGCTGCCCTTCCACACCACAAATCCCTTTTGAGCAGGACCCAGGCATGGGAGAAGGAGGACCAATATCTGCAATTATGTAACCTGGCACCACCTGCCCTGAGAGTGGCATTGGGGAACGAGGAGAAAACCCCTTTGGCCAGTGGAATTTTCCTCCACGTACTTGTTGGATCTGCAGGGGCCAAGTTCTTGGAGGTGAGCTGGAAAAGAGACAATAAAACCTGACAGCCCCGGAGGGCCAAGGGAACCTGGGCTGCAGCAGGGCAAGGGAGGGGATTTTGTCCTGCTCAGGTGATTTCCCACCTGCAGAGGGGCCCCAGCCCAGGGAGGAGCTGGAGCTGCTGCAGAGAGCCCAGAGGAGGCTCCAGGATGGGCAGAGGGATGGAGCAGCTCTGCTGGCAGGAAAGGCTGGCACAGCTGGCATTGCTCACCTGCACAGGAGAAGCTTTGGGCTGAGCTCAGGGTGGCCTTGCAGGGCCTGGAGGAGCCCCAGGAAAGCTGGAGAGAGACAATTCCCAGGGCATGCAGGGACAGCACACAGGGAATGGCCTCAAACTGAAAAATTACAGGTTTAGATCAGATATTGGGAACAATTTCCCCCTGTGAGGGTGGGCAGGCCCTGGCACAGGGTGTCCCTGGATCCCTGGCAGTGCCCAAGGCCAGGCTGGACACTGGGGACAGTGGGAGGTGTCCCTGCCATGGCAAGGGTGGCACTGGGTGGGATTTAGGATCCCTCTGTGCCACCTGGGAGAGGGCAGAGAGCTGCAGCCCAGGGATGGCCAAGCAGGTGGAAAGGCAGGGTTAAAGAATGGAGCTGCCTCCTCCTCTTCTCTGTTTGCTGAGCTTATTGTGGTCCTGAAAGGTGGAACCTTTCTCTGGCAGAGCCCTCAGGGGCCATTTCCATCCCAAACTTCTAAAGTTTAATGGCATTTTCATAGAATCATGGAATGCCAAACCAGTTTGGGTTGGAAGGGACCTAAAAGTTCATCCAACCCACCCCTGCCATGGCAGGGACGCCTCCCACTGTCCCCAGTGTCCAACCTGGCCTTGGGCACAGCCAGGGATCCAGGGGTGGAATCCCATCCTGGGCAGCCCCAGCTCCTCATTCCCAGCACATCTTTGCCCACCCCAAAGCAGGGGCTGGGAGGAAAAGGGGCTGTGGAAGGGGAAATGGAAGAGGCTGCTGAGTTCTGTGAGGGCTTTTGAACAAACACCCAAATGTGATAATGGGAGAAAATGAGAAGCTTTTCCTGGCTGGATATGGATGTGAGGTTTCAGAGGGAGAAATCCTGCTCTCAGGATACACTCACAGGATTTTCAGAAGGATTTGTCCTTCAGAGATGGATTATACAACTTTTCTTATTACAGGAATGTCAAGATTAAAGATCCCAAATGCTCTGTGCTTTGGAGTTGCTGCAATAAATGTGCCAGGAATCTGGAGAGGTTTCCAAAATGCATTCTAATCCATAGTAGGCTGGAAGTTGTGCACTGTAAGCAATTTTCATTGTTAGATGGAAGTAAATATAAATTACTGGAGAATCTGAAAATCCTGTTCCACCCAGCAGCTCACAGAGCATTTCAATCCTGCGTGCACAGGCATTTGGAAGGGAGGAAGGCAAAAACACTGTGACAAACCAGCACTTAATGACACATTTGCCAAATGGAGCTGGTGGTTTGCATGCACAAAAGCTCTTCCTGCACCTCCTGAAGCGCACAAACAGCTTTCCTCTATGCAAACCACCTCTGCAGGATGTCCACACCTCTACCCAGGATGGTGCAAGGGCAGGGAGAGATGGAAAATTCAGATTTGCAATTGTAGAGGCCAAGCTGAGGTCCCTTTCAAAGTTCGTTTCCAGCTCCTCATTTCAATACACATTTTATATTTATATTTTTATAGATTTCAACGTATCAAAGAGCAGCCATTGGTGGCTTATCTCTCTCCCCTGCCCCAAATTCTCATTCCAGGCTCTCCCAAGTGTGATAGATGTGAAAGGCCTGAGCAGGGAGCGTTATCAGAGTGGCTGCAGTGCCCAGGGGATGAGTCACGGAGCAGATTCCCATTGCTGCCTGTGGACAGAGCCCTTGGAACACAAAAGCCTGGCAGGAGGAGGAGGAGGAGGAGGAGGAGGAGGAGGAGGAGGAGGAGGAGGAGGGACAGCCCTGCAGCAGCCCCCAGCTCCTGCGAGGCTGGAGGTGGAGCTGGCTGGTGAGAACTGCAGGAATTGTTTCCATCACATGGTTAATGACTCAGCAGCTTAGCCCAAAATATTTATTTTTTCTCCTCTCCACCAGCCTCGTCTATGGAAAGGAATGGGGGCACTGGGAGAGGGGAGGGAGGCTGGGGCTCTGCTGGCTGAGCATCCCAAGGATTTTCCATCCTGGATCTGCCATCTCCAGGGCTGGAACACCTGGGCTGTGACAGCCCCAGAGAGATTCCTGCTGGATTCGGTGCCTGGAGCTGCCTGGAGTTTTGGGCACCTCGACATAAAATGGGTTAAATTGAAGCTCCTGGGGAGTGCCCAGAGGAGGGACAGGGCATGGGGAAGGGTCTGGTTTGGACAACACTCCCAGGGAGGATTGTTGGGGTGTCTGTGCAGGGCCAGGGCTTGGATCAGGGATCCCCCTGGCTCCTTCCAGCTCAGGAGATTCCAGCATTCTAAGCTTGGATCAAGGCCTGCCGTCAATAAATGCTCCTTTCTCTTCCCCGCACGAGGGATTGAGCCCCCAGCAGCCAGGAGGGAGCAGAGTCAGGCTGTCCCAGCCCTGGGAGCAGCCAGGGGGGGACAGGGACAAAGCCTCGTCCTGCCAGGCCACGCCGAGGCCGCTGCGGAGCTGCCTCTGCTCCTCCTGCTCCCAGAAGGAGTGACAGGAGCTGGAGCTCTGCTTCAAGCCGAGCTGAAGCGCACCCAGGGCTGGCTCATGCACAGCTCCTGCAAACTCTGCCCCTCCCTGCTGTGGGTTATGTCACTGTGGCCCCAAAATCCCAAATCCCTTCACTTCCAGCCCAGCTTTAACAGAGAATTCCTGCAGGGTTTTCACTTCCCATGGATTTCCGGCTGCTGAGAAGTGTTCATGTGGGGTTTGGTGCCAGCCTGGCCTCTGGATTCTGTCCCCAGCGTCCCTAAAGGCACCCAGGCCCTGAGCAGAGGAGTTTTGCTGCAGCCTCCCAGCAGGAGCATGGCAGGAGGGCTCCAGGCTGGGGGTCACGGGTTCCTTCCCAGTGTTCATTCCCAGTTTTTCATTCCCAGTTCATTCCCAATTGAAATCCCAGTTTGGGGAAGCCCTGAGAGGACACTCAGCCACCTGCACTGTCCCTGCAGCCATGGGGACTCCAGACTGGAGGGAACTGAATTGGAAACTCAGCCAATTTCCCAGAATCAGAGAATTCCCATGGCTGGCAAAGCCCTGCCAGCCCAGGCAGTGCCAGCTGTGCCCCATGGGCACCTTGTCCCCAGCCCAGAGCACTCAGTGCCACCTCCAGGGGACACCTGCAGGGATGGGCACTGCAGAGCTCCCTGGGCAGCCCCTGCCAAGGCCTGAGCTCCCTTTCCATGGGCAAATTCCTGCTGCTGGCCCAGCTGAGCCTGCCCTGGCCCAGCCTGAGGCCGTTCCCTCTGCTCCTGTCCCTGTGCCCTGGGAGCAGAGCCCGACCCCCCCGGCTGTGCCCTCCTGGCAGGGACTTGTGCAGAGCCACAGGGGCCCCTGAGCCTCCTTTGCTCCAGCCCCAGCCCCTGCCCAGCTCCTCAGGGATTCTCCAGCCCCTGCCCAGCTCCTCAGGGATTCTCCAGCCCCTGCCCAGCTCCTCAGGGATTCTCCAGCCCCTGCCCAGCTCCCTCAGGGATTCTCCAGCCCCTGCCCAGCTCTGTTCCCTGCCCTGGACACGCTCCAGCCCCTCCAGGGCTCTCCTGCAGGAGCAGAACTGGGCACAGCCCTGGAGGGGCCCCAGCACAGAGGGACAATCCCTGCCCTGCTGAGGACTCACATCTGACCCCAGAAATGCCCCCCTGGCTGGTTTTTAGGTGCCAAGAGCAGCCTCAGAGCCCAGGCTGATCCCAGCAGGACCTGGTAGGGAGGAGCAGAGGCTGGCTGGGCCCTGAGGCTGCAGGAGGGGTCACCACTTCTCTCTCAGCATCTCCACCATCTGTGCTGCCCTGCCCTCTTTCTCAGGGGGCGGCCAACGCCACAGTCCAGCTCTTAATTTAGACCCCAAATGTTATTTATGAGTTCATCATCCCAGATGGACTCAGTCCCAGGAATCCCTGCTAGCAAAGACTCAGTTTTTACAAATTGCACTTTTACAAATTGAGATGAACCAATGCCTCCCCTTGCTGCCGATTTGTGTTCCCCACTCCCTGCTTGTAGGCAGGTGCTCCACAGCTCAGGCGCACGCCCAAGGAGTTGGAAGAGCCCCTTGGAACTCACAGCCAGGCTGCTATGAAGTAAGAAAATTCAAATTTGCTGAAGTCTGTCACTTCCAGTCACCTTGCCTATGAAACAGAAACGTCCCAGAGAGACTAAAACCACGATCAGCCAAATGATCTGACACAACCCCAGAAACAGCAGGGCGGGAAGGGCCCTTCAGGCTCAGCCAGTCCCACCCCAGCACCAGCAGCATCACCCCAAAGCCTGTCCCTAAGTGCCACTTCCCTGATGAGGGTTTCTGATATTTGCAGTGATTTCCAAGAAGAAAAGGGAGAAGTTCCAGGAGCAGCAGCTGTTCTGCAGCCCTTTGAGCAGGGCTCACTGCAGCCTGGCTTGCTGCTGGGTGGGTGACACCCTGAGGGCTCCTTTGCTCCAAAATTGGTATCTCAGGTATCTCAGAGAGCCAGGGAATGGTTTGGGTTGGAAGGACCTCAGAGCCCACCCAGAGCCACCCCTGCCATGGCAGGGACACCTCCCACTGTCCCAGGCTGCTCCAGCCCCAGTGTCCAGCCTGGCCTTGGGCACTGCCAGGGATCCAGGGGTGGAATTCCATCCCAGACCTGCCCACCCTGCCAGGGAACAATTCCTCATTGCCAAGATCCCACCCAGCCCAGCCCTCTGGCACTGGGAGCCATTCCCTGGGTGCTGTCCCTGCAGGATTGGAGGTGGAGTTTGAGCTGCTCAGGAATCCATGGATGAATTGTTCCCACCAAGTGACCGTGCTCACAGGGGTCCGAGGATGAGGGAAGAGACAAGAATGTTGACTCCATGTTTCAGAAGGCTTGATTTATTATTTTATGATATGTATTATATTAAAGCTATTCTAAAAGAGTAGAAGAAAGGATTTCATCAGGAGGCTGGCTAAGAATAGAAAAAGAAAGAATGATAACAAAGGTTTGTGGCTGACCAAGACAGTCTACACAACTGGACTGTGATTGGCCATTAATTAGAAACAACCACATAAGACCAATCCCAGATGCACCTGTTGCATCCCACAGCAGCAGATAATCAATGTTTACATTTTGTTCCTGAGGCCTCTCAACTTCTTGGGAGGAAAAAACCTAAGGAAAGGATTTTCCATAAAATATCATGGCTACACCATCACATTGCCCATTTTCCATCCTCCATCCATTCCATCCTCCATCCATTCCATCCTCCATCTGACCAGGCCCCCTCAGAAATGAGACATCCTACACCCCAGGTGAGTGTTGGGGAGACAATCCCAGGCTGGGGAATGCTGAGGAACGCGAGGGGCAGAACCTGGTGAGTGCTGTCCTGAAGGATGACGCTCACACACACCTGGTGGCACAGGCCACGGCAGGGCCGCCAGCAGCTGGGACAAAGAATGGCCAGATTCTGGTTTTTCATGAATCAAATTTGGAGAAGTGAAAGGAGGAACCCATCAATTCCACGAGGAAGGGATTTGTCCTGCCTTGAACCCACAGTTCTGGAGCGTGTGAAAGATCAGCAGGAGGGTTTGCCATGGGCCATTGGCTGCAGCCCTCTCTGCAAACTTCCTGAAATAAAAGAGCACATTGCAGCTCCTGGGTAGGAGCCCTGGGGCACAGGAGAACACGACCAAGGAATAATTGACCACAAACATGAGCTACGTGCAGGAATAACACTGCTCAGTGCTTTATTGACAGGGGAGAAGAGATTCTGGAGGCAGAAATTCTCCTGCATTTGTTAAGCAGCACCTCCCGGAGACCTCAGAGATCTCAGGATTATTCCCTGCTCCAAGCAGGGATGTCTGATGGATAAAATTACCTGGGGGCTGGGGCTAAAGGATGCTTTACCTGCAGCACCCTCATTGCAGAGAATTAACCCTGACCACGGGGAAATGAAGAAGAAATTCACGCATTAAAATTCCTTCCAGGGGGAATGGCAGAGCTTGTGTTAACAAGCCCAGAGGAGCCCAGGGAAATGGGAGAGCTGCTCCCAGCCTTGCAGGATCAGACACAACAGGTTGCTGATTTAACAAGCTGCACTAATACAGGATTTCTTGGCTGGTTTTCCCCCCCCAAGGAGGAATTTCCCCCAGTTTTAGTTCCTTGCTAATTTTGATGCCTGGCACTCATTTTGCCGGATTTTCCACACGCTCATTCCCGAGGTATTTATTTATTTGTGTGTGACCAATCCATTGTCACAGTGCACAGGATTCTCAACACCCCCAGCGTGGATTACAGGAGTTTTGGCTCTTGGAATGCCCAGGAGAGCCTGGGGGAGCTGGGGCTGCTCAGCCTGGAGAGGAGCCCAGGGAGAGAGAGGGGCCTCAGCCCTGCCTGGCCCTGGGGCTGTCCCCTGTGTCTGTCCCTATGTCTGTCCCTGTGTCTGTCCCTGGTCTGTCCCTGTGTCTGTCCCTGGCTGTCCCTGTGTCTGTCCCTGTGTCTGTCCCTGTGTCTGTCCCTGTGTCTGTCCCTGGGTCTGTCCCTGGCTGTCCCAGGAGCAGGGAGGTCATTCTGCCCCTGCCCTGGGCACTGCTGAGGGCACACCTGGAGTGCTGTGCCCAGCTCTGGCCCCTCAGCTTGGGAAGAACCTTGGGACACTGAGCACATCCAGAGGGGACAGTGAGGCTGGAGAGGGAACACAAACCCTGTGAGGAAGCCCTGAGGGAGCTGGGGGTGCTCAGCCTGGAGAAAAGGAGACTCAGGGCTGCCCCCATGGCTCTGCACAGCTCCTGCAAGGGGCCTGTGCTCAGCTGGGGCTGGGCTCTGTCTGCAGCAGCACTGACACACCCAGAGCACACAGCCTCGAGCTGCACCAAGGGAAATACAGCTTGGACAGCAGGGAAAAGGTTTTTCCAGCAAGGGGGAGAAAGTTCTGGAATGGCTGCCCGGGGAGGTGGTGCAGTCCCCATCCCTGGGTGTGTTTAACAGAGCCTGGATGTGGCACTGGGGGCCAGGGCTGGGTTGAGCTGTTGGGGCTGGGCTGGACTCCATGGTCTGGAAGGTCTCTCCCAACCCAGGGATTCTGGGAATTCTGGAATTCTGTGACTCTATGATTCTGTGACTCTGTGATTCAGTGAATTCTGTGACTGAATTCTGTGATTCTGTGAATTCCGTGATTCTGATTTGGTGAATTCAGTGAATTCTGTGATTATGTGACTCCATGACTGTGATTTAGTGAATTCTGTGATTCTGTGACTTTGCGACTCTGTGATTCTGTCACTGTGATTCTGTGACTCTGGGACTCTGGTTCAGTGAATTCTGTGGCTCTGTGACTGTGAGTCTGTGAATTGTGTGAATTTTGTGACTCTGATTCTGTGGCTCTCTGACTGATTCTGTGACTCTGTGAGTCAGTAAATTCAATGAATTTCGTGAATTCTGTGACTGTGGATCCTGTGATTCTGTGACTCTGTGACTCAGTGACTCTGTGATTCTGTCACTGTGATTCTGTGACTCTGTGACTCTGGTTCAGTGAATTCTGTGACTCTGTGATTCTGTCACTCTATGATTCTGTGACTCCATGACTCTCTGAATCTGTGAATGGGACTCTGGGACTCTGGGACTGTGATTCTGTGATTCTTTGACTCCGTGACTCTGTGACTCTGACTTTGTGACTGTGATTCTGTGACTCCGTGACTCTGTGACTGTGAATCACCACTGCCCTGAGAGTCCATCCATGTCCAGGTGTGAAAATGGGAGCAGAAAACAACGCAGGAGCTGGAAATCTTCCTGTGGGCCCAGTGAGGTCCTTTGGCTCCCTGTGCACACTGGAGCTGAGACTTCCAGGTGAGCTTGGCCCCACTATCAGTGAGATAACACTGCCCTGTCCTGGCTTGTCCACAGCCAGCTCTGCCTCTGCAGAGCAGGATCCTCATGGAGAGGCATGAGGGGCAGCAGGAGGTGGAGGGTGGCATTTTCTGCTCCTCACCTGGGAAAGGGTTAAAACAGAGAGAGGCAAAGGGGGTCAGGCAGGCTGGGAGCAACAGGAGGAGGGAACAGCAGTGGGAGGCAGGAGAGAATCTGATAGGAATTAGATTTATTGGGACTTTGTTCATTCATTCACCAGGTGACAGCAGCTCAGCCCATGGGCTTGGCATGGAGGGACAGGACACAGGGAATGGTTTAAAAGTGAAGGAGGGCAGGGCTGGATGGGATCTTGGCAATGAGGAATTGTTCCCTGGCAGGGTGGGCAGGCCCTGGCACAGGGTGCCCAGAGCAGCTGGGGCTGCCCCTGCATCCCTGGCAGTGCCCAAGGCCAGGCTGGACACTGGGGACAGTGGGAGGTGTCCCTGCCATGGCAGGGCTGGCACTGGGTGGGATTTAGGGTCCCTTCCCACCCAAAGCACTCCATGATTCCATGACCCCCTGCTCCCTGCAGCCTTGCACACCCACCCACCTCAGCATTGGGACTTTGGGCTTGCACAGGGATTTAACCCATGGACTGGAAATCGTGGGGAATTCTGGGCCTCCCCTGGAAGGGATCCGTGCCTGGATCAGCTGCCCCAGCTGAGAGATTCCCCTGCAGGTGCCCATGCTCCAGGTGTGCAGCCAAAGCCACCCAGAAGGGGCACCTGGGGAAGGTTTTGGTGTCCAGAGCTCTGTGGGGGTCTCACAGCCCCTGTCTCAGCCAACCAGGACAATTCTGGGCAGAAGGGGAATGCCTTGGGTGGGAGGGGACCTTAAAGACCACCACAAAACCCCCTCTGATCCCCCCTTGCTCCACCATTTCCAGCCCTCCCCATGATTCCTGTGGAAGGGCAGGGAGAGCCCCTTGCTCCTGCCCTTCTCTTCCATGGGAAACCAGCTGCTTTTTCTACCACAAAAAGTAAATTTTGGGTTGGGTAAGGTGAGGAATAACACATCAGGGGATGCTCCTCTGCCAGGCCCAGCAGAGGGGAAGAGCTGAATTTTCGGGATATAACCCTTCCCTGGGGTATTGGCTGTGGAAATGCCTTCAGTTTCGTTTCTAAGCCAAGAGGGGAAGACCTGGGCTTGGAACTGGAGCCACTCCTGGTTCAGAGACCAAAACCCCAAGATGTAAAGGCTGGGAAGGAAGGATCCCTGAAAAGCATCCCTGGGGATTTGCAGCTGTCTGGGGATAGTGACCCCGCTGGCCAGCAAACATGTCTGGGGTTTAGTCAACCCTTCACATTCACATCCAGGACAAGTGGAGTTCAAATTCCTCCCAACAGACTAATTAGGCAAAATATTTAGAAACGCTGCAATTCCAGTCGTGCCTTTGCCATAACATTTGGAGAAACAATGATGCTTTCATATAGTGAGAGCCTCTGAGGCCGGGAGAACACACAGGCCCTGCATGGACACAAAATTCTACTCAGGTTTAAGAGCTGCAGTGACAGAAATTCCTGATGCACCCATGCATCCAAATGTTGCTCGCCGGGCACACCTGAGAAGCTTTTAATTGGGTTCAGGAGGGCTTGAACTGTTCAATAAAAGGAGAGTATCATTTACAGCAGGAGCAGGAAGCTGATCAGACAGAATATTCTCTGCCAGGGCGGGCAATGTATATTTACAAAGCTTTTGTAGCTCCTTTGTTGTGCATTCTTTCCGCACACCAGCACAGAGATCGTGTTCACAGCGGCGAGGTGTCAGATTGCCGCCGGCTTCTTCCAAATAATTCAAAACCAAAGCGAAGGAGAAGCGAGGGCAGTCCTGGAGATGGGAAACAAACTCTCCCACCTTCACTGGGCTGAGAGGGACCCTGTGCAGAATGCGGGGCGTCTGTGGCACAGAATGTGCTGCTGCTCTTCCCTTCAGCGTCGTGATGAAACCGTGGCTGCGTCACCGGCGGCGTGCCGGAGAGAGCAGCCAGCCGCTTCCAAAGGGTAGGAAAAGCAAATGCCCAAGAGTTTATGGAGTGACAGAGCCAATTCTTGTCCTGATTTATTGACCCTCCAGTTGGAGCACTCCCGTTCGGCCTCTGCCAAGTGATGCCGTTGGAATGCCGAGTTATTTTCTCATGCGAAAAACCAAAAAGGAGGAAAAAAAAAGAACAACCCTTAAAATTAAGGAGCTTCTCTCCTCTTGTCGGGCTGCAGCAAACCCAGTGCATTTCTCAGCGTGGCTCTTTTGGCCAGTGGTTTGTAAAGCACGAAGGTGGTTTTGTTTGGGTTTTTTCAGAAATAAAACCAGTGGATGATGTGGGGCCAGGCAGGTGAGGCAGCACCCAGGGCAGCCTGGGCTCCTCCTCCTCCTCCTCCCCTGCCTTCCCCGGTGCCTGATCCTGTAAACACCTTAAAGCAGAGCTGGCTCCTGCCCTCGGTGCTATCAAGTGGGAAGGCATTTTATTTTTCTGGAATGAAAGAGCCAATTTATGCCCTTTTATGGACCAGGGGAGGACTCGCTGCAGTGGAAACTTTTCTGCAATAAAGGTTCCCTTGTTTATGAGCCCTTTGTGTGGCACTCGTGGGACCACTCGGTGCTGTCAGGAATCTCCTGCAGCCTCTGCTAAGGAGATCAGACTGCCTCATTCCTTCTCCCTGGGATTTGGGGATTCCAACACTTCTGTGGCCGCCACCAGCTGATGGATGAACCGAGTTTGTTCCATAGGGGGAACCCCAGAAGGGTTTGGGTTGGGAGGGACCTCAGAGCCCACCCGGTGCCACCCGTGCCATGGCAGGGACACCTCCCACTGTGCCAGGCTGCTCCCAGCCCCATCCAAGCTGCTCTTGGACACTGCCAGGGATGGGGCAGCCCCAGCTCCTCTCTGCCAGGGCCTCCCCACCCTCCCAGGGAAGAATTTACCCCCAAAATCCCATCTAACCCTGCCCTCTTCCACCTTAAAGCCATTCCCCTGTTCCTATGCCATGCCCTTGCCCAAAGTCCCTCTCCAAATTTGTCCCCCAAAGGTCTGAGATAACCAGAAAAGCCGCCATTCCCAGGAGCAGTTCTGCTCTCTGTTCAAACCAGTTCCACCAGTAAAAAAAAGCATGTTTGTGCATAAATCAGCCCTGACAGACCCAGATTCTGGCTGCCTTTTCCATTTTGAAATGCTGGTTTTGTTTGTAATTTCCAAAAAGCTGCTTTCACCTCAGAGTGAAGCACCAACCTGACAAAAAACAAAACAAAAAAAAGAGTGAAAAGCTTTATCAGGGTCACAATAAAGCCACACAACTCGTTTGTATCTCAAAAAGAGACAAAATATCTGAGAGGGAACAAAGAGACCAAATATCCATCTATTTATCGGTCTATCCATCTAATTTTAAACTTCAAATAACACTTAATCCAGCAGCGTGTGGTAGGTGTTACTTCGGAGATGAGAACATGAAATTTGAGGCAGCGATCTCCTCCTGACAGAACGATTTAACCAGAAATGACAGAGAACAATCAGCCAGAGCAGCCAAGGGTCTCTTAACACCATTAAGTGATGAAGTCGCAAGAATGACAGCAAAATAACTCCTGGTGTGTTTGTTGACTCGTAGGAGCTGAAGCACCATGTTTCCATGGATATGGAGTTGCTGGTTTGTGCTTTTCCTATTTAAGGATCAATGCTGAGGAGAAAGCAGGATTCGGTTCCGTGCTGCTGGTGGAGCGTAAACATCGATTTTCCAAAGAGCCAGCTCTGGGCAGGGACACAGAGCTTGGCATCAGCCCTGCGTTTATGGGGTTAAAAAGGACTGAAAATCCCCCTCAGCCACCCAGAGGGACCCTGGAGTCACAGCATGGGTTGGAAAGGATCCCAAATCCCACCCAGTGCCACCCCTGCCATGGCAGGGACACCTCCCACTGTCCCCAGTGTCCAGCCTGGCCTTGGGCACTGCCAGGGATGCAGGGGCAGCCCCAGCTGCTCTGGGAATTCCATCCCAGCCCTGCCCACCCTCACAGGGAACAATTTCTCCCTAATATCTGATCTGAACCTGAAAAATGTTCAGTTTGGAGCCATTCCCTGTGTGCTGTCCCTGCATCCCCTGGGAATTGTCTTTCTCCAGCTTTCCTGGGGCTCCTCCAGGCCCTGCAAGGCCACCCTGAGCTCAGCCCAAAGCTTCTCCTGTGCAGGTGAACAATGCCAGCTGTGCCAGCCTTTCCTGCCAGCAGAGCTGCTCCATCCCTCTGCTCAGGTCCCTGTCACATTCACATTCCTCCTGTTCCTGACACCAAACCCCCAGGACATCTTCAGTGCCCTCACAAACCACAGTGTGGCACAGGGGCAGAGGTGGCTGGGCCCAGGTCCTGTGGATTTGGGGATTTCAAGATGCCACCAGCCCCTCCAGCTGCCTGTCAGGGGCTCTGCGATCCCCACATTGTCACCAGGCTTTATCCCTGGGGAGCATTCCTGACTCCTCCTCTTCCCCTCACACACATTCCCATTGATGTTCCCCTCCACCCTGACACCCTGGTGGCCTTTCCTGTGCTTGGGTGGCCTCAGGGTCACTGGTATGACTGACAGGACATCCAGGCCACAGGGAATGGGCATGGAGGGAGAGTTTGATGGGCTGAGAGCAGCAAAACCTGGCCCAGGGCAGCATCGCTGAGCTGTGACTGACCCAGCCTGCCCTGAAGGTGGAGTTTAAAATGTGCTCAATCTCAGGATCCCAGAATCAAGGCTGGGAAAACCCTCCAGGATCACCCAGTGCCACCCCAGCCCCACCAGCATCACCCCAATCCCTGTCCCCAAGGCCACATCCAGACTGCTCTGGGACAATTCCAGGGACTCCAAACCTCCCTGGGCAGCTCAGCCCAAGGCCTGACCACTCTGAGATGGACAAAAATGTCCCAAATCTCCAACCTGAAGCCTGAACAGAGCCATTTCAAATGGCCCCATCTCACAGAGATCCATTTTCCCCAGCCCCTCCTGGAAAAGATCCACCAAAGGAATGATGGGTGAGCCTCCTTTCCCTTCCATGTTCAGGCTCACAGGAGGTGTTTGAAAATCCCCTGAGCCTGAATCCTGGTGCCATTTGAGGCCATGGATTATCAGCAATTTCTGTTCAGGGCAGGGCTCTGCTGCCCAGCACCCCCAGGAAGGCACCAGGCCGAGGGACAACAGTGCTCATGCAAAAAATGTGCCCCCAGGCTGTGACATGAGAGAGCTGGGACTGACCCAGCCAAGACATGGAAGGAAAATGGATCCTCTCAGAATCCCAGAATCAAGGCTTTTGGAAAGGTTCCTATTTCAGGATCAGAAAAGTGCCAGCCCAGCCCCACCAGATTTCTTCATCCCTGTCAGGAAGGCCACATCCAGACTGGCCTGGGACAGGGGCTGCCCAGGGACTCTGCAACCTCCATGGGCAGGTGTCCCTGGAGGTGGCCTGAGAGCTCTGGGCTGGGGGAATTTTCATGCACGTCTGAATTTCCAACCTGAAGCCTGCCTTGCCAAATCATTTGAGGCCATTTCTGCATTTTTGATTTTTTTTTTTTTTTTTTTTTGCAAAATCAGAGAAAGTGGCACTGAATCCCCTTGAATTTCTTGAATTTCTGGAAACTGGATTCCCTTCCAAAATCTGACAAACCACCAATTCATTGAATTTCTTGAATTTATCCAATCTGGTTGATTTCTGAATTTATTGTATTTCTTGAATTGGCACAAAATCCAAACCATTTTGAATTTCTTGAATTTCTTGCCAAATCAGAGAAACTGGATGCCCAGACCCCCAGGAATTTCTTGATTTCTTGCAAAGGGGACAAACTAGTGAATTTCTTGCAAAAAGATAAACCAGTGAATTTCTTGCATTTCTTGAATTTGACACCAAATTAGACAAACCCTGGATTTCTGAACTTGATTTTTGGAAGGGCAAAATCAGAGAAAGAAGGATTTAAATGGGAAAAACTTGAATCTTTTGAACCTTGAATTTTGGGATTTCTTGAAAATCAGAAAAATTGTGATTTTAAAATTTCTTGTATTTCTGGGGAAATTTCTTGCCAAATCAGAGAAACTGAATTTATTAATTTCTTGAATTTCTGGATTTCTTGCAAAATCTGACAAACAAGATTTCTGAATTTCTTGAATTTCTTGCAAAATCAGAGAAATTGGATTTCTGAATTTCTTGTATTTCTTGAATTTCTTGCACAATCAGAGAAACTGGATTTCTGAATTTCTTGAATTTCTTGCAAAATCTGACAAACTGGATTTCTGAATTTCTTGTATTTCTTGAATTTCTTGCCAAATCAGAGAAACTGGATTTTTGAATTTCTTGAATTTCTTGAATTTCTGGATTTCTTGCAAAATCTGACAAACTAGATTTCTGAATTTCTTGCAAAATCAGATAAACCAGATTTCTGAATTTCTTGTATTTCTTGTATTTCTTGCCAAATTAGAGAAACTGGATTTCTGAATTTCTTGATTTTTTTCTTGCAAAATCAGAGAAACTGGATTTCTGAATTTCTTGTATTTCTTGAATTTCTTGCCAAATCAGAGAAACTGGATTTCTGAATTTCTCAAATTTCTTGAATTTCTGGATTTCTTGCAAAATCTGACAAACTGGATTTCTGAATTTCTTGAATTTCTTGCAAAATCAGATAAACCAGATTTCTGAATTTCTTGCACTTTTTGAATTTCTTGCAAAATCAGAGAATCTGGATTTCTTGCGCTACCCCACCTCAGCCCTGCCCCTCTCCCACAGTGGACTTGGAGCTGTTCAGTTGGAGCTGGGACTCCATGGGCTGGGAGGGCTTTTCCAGCCCCAGGGATTTGGGGATCTGTGGGCACAGAAAACACCTGATTTGCACATTTTTATCTGCCTGAATTGCAGACACTCAATGGTGCCATCAACAAGACACAGTGCAGTGGTTTTGTTTGGTTAATTTGAGTTTTTGTTAATTTTTAGGGGTTTTTTTTTGTTAATTATTAGTGTATTTATTTTTTGTTATGAGGTAGGAGTAGGAGAAAGGTAAAGTAGGTTTAAAACTTTAAAAGGGTACAAAGAAAAATTTATTAACAGTAATTAAAACAAAGAGCAATAAGAATCAGAATAAAACACTTTGAATATTTTTGTTGTCTTGTTTTTTTTTTGTTTGTTTATTGATAATGCAAAGAAATAAAACTTTAAATTTTCATTAGTTTATTATTTTTTAGGCTGTGCCAGGCATCTGTGAGCATGGAAAGGGACCAGGATGTTTCCCAACACTCCTGGCAGCCTGGGCTGTCTGTGTCCCTTCCCAGCCTTCCCAGATGGGATTGGGAACAGCAGAAGCTCTGCAGGAGCGACCCAGCTGGAATCCTCCCTCAGAGGGGTGGGAAAAATGAGGAATGCCACGGCTGCCTCTCACCATTCCAATGCAAATACCATGTATATATGTTAGGAGAAGTTTTATAGATTTATAGGTATGCTTTTGTAGATTTATAGTTGTGTTTTGTAGATTTATAGTTGTGTTTTTATAGATTTATAGGTATGCTTTTATAGATTTGTAGTTATGTTTTTATAGATTTGTAGTTATGTTTTTATGGATTTGTAGTTATGTTTTACCCCCCCATTGTGTTGTTATCAGGGGGTGGCCTGGGACATTTGGGACATTGGGGACATTTGGGAGGGTGGCACTGTTGCTATGGCAAGAGCTGGCATCCAATTTAATCCAGATTTAAGGAAATGATCTCCAGCACTGGGCAGGGAAGGAGGAGTCAGTGGGCAGAGCTTTGGGAGGGGATTAAAGGGTTAAAAGGTGAAACCTCCATTGTGTGGGTGAGCACCTGCTGGGAAAAATCCTCTGCTCCCAGCCCTGTAATATTTTCTCTATTCAGTCTTCTGATGTATTTTGTTAAGGTTTTAATAAACCTTTTAAATTTTTGAAAGTGAGTAGCATTTCTCACACTATCAATAATCACCACTTAACCCAGGACAGGACAGAGGGGGACAAATCCATGGATTTAGCAGCATGGAAGGGACTGAACTTCTGCTGTTCCATGGAGAAAACTCGGGAATTCCATGCCCAGGTGTGGGACAGAGGCACCCCCAGCTGAATTTGCCTCTCCCTCCCGACCCCAGCTCACAAACCCCTGGGGCAGCAGAGATCCCAGGCCCTGTGTTTCCATCCCGTTATCCCATTTCTCCCCTGTGTTTCCATCCCATTGTCCCCATCCCTACATTTGGGAGCAATCCTGTGCTCAGGCTGAAGTTCCCAGGCTGCAGGAAGGGTTTGGCTGGATCCTTCCCGCAGGGATGGGGATGGGGAGTGGGGCTGAGCAGGACCTGGCAGCTCTTCCCAGCTCCTGAGCACAGGGAAGAGCAGGATCAGGATTTTGCAGGGATGGGGAATGAAACTGAGCAGGACCTGGCAGCTTTTTCCAGCTCCTGAACATGGATTTTGCAGGGATTGGGAGCTAAATTGAGCAGGTCCTGGCAGCTCTTCCAGAGCACAGGGAAGAGCTGGGATTTTGCAGGGATTGGGAATGAAGTTGAGCAGGTTCTGGCAGCCTTTTCCAGCTCCTGAGCACAGGGAAGAGCAGGATCAGGATTTTGCAGCTCCTGAGCACAGGGAAGAGCAGGATTTTGCAGGGATTGGGAATGAAGTTGAGCAGGTTCTGGCAGCCCCTCCTGAGCACAGGGAAGAGCTGGGATTTTGCAGGGATTGGGAATTTGGTTGAGCAGGACCTGGCAGCCCAGGGCAGCTCCTGAGCATGGATTTTGCAGGGATTGGGAATGAAGTTGAGCAGGTCCTGGCAGCCCTTCCCGAGCACAGGGAACAGAGGAATTTTGCTGGGATGGGGAGTGAAGTTAAGCAGGACCTGGCAGCCTTTCCCAGCTCCTGAGCACAGGGATTGGGGAAGTTGAGCAGGATCAGGAGCCCTTTTGCAGGGAACAGGGGAATTTTGCTGGGATGGGGTTGAGCAGGCCCTGGCATCAGCTCCTGAGCACAGGGAAGAGCAGGATTTTCAGGATTGGGGAATGGGATGGAGCAGGCCCTGAGCAGGACCTGGCAGCCCTTCCTGAGCACAGGGAGCAGAGGGATTTTGCAGGGATTGGGGAATTCAGTTGAGCAGGCCCTGGCAGCCCAGGGCAGCTCATGAGCACAGGGAAGAGCTGGGATTTTGCAGGGATTGGGAGTGAGGTTGAGCAGGTCCTGGCATCCTTCCTGAGCACAGGGAAGAGCTGGGATTTTGCAGGGATGGGGAATTCAGTTGAGCAGGCCCTGGCAGCCATTCCTGAGCACAGGGAAGAGCTGGGATTTTGCAGGGATTGGGAATGAGGTTGAGCAGGCCCTGGCAGCCCAGGGCAGCTCCCGAGCCCAGGGCAGAGCTCAGCCCTTGGTGGTCCCAGGGCATTGCCCCTGCCCTGCTCCCAGGGGATGCTCAGGCACTCTGGAAAGTCTCGGGTTGTTTTCACAGCCATGAAATCATCCCTTGGCCCCACGCTGCCCAGCGCTGCTCTGCAGGTGCAGGGGCCTCTGTTCCAGCCCTGCCCAGCTCCCTGGGCAATCCCCAATCCCTGCCTCTCCTGGGGACACTGCAGAGCCCCCGGGGGCTGTGGGGCTGGCGTGGCTGCTCTGGTGCCTCTGGGTGTGTTTTATTTCCAGAACGTCCTGCCTGCACCATCCTGAGGCGTGAAAAATGTATTTTGTGATTGGCTTTTGGCAAATATTCAAATGAATATTACGTGCGTTGTGTTAGAAAGTTATGCTGTATTGATTCTCTTAAGTAATGTGTTAAATATAGTTTTAGGTTATAAAAATTGTTATAAACTATTCTGTGTAGGATACTTTTTTTAAAGAAAGGGCTCACAGTGAGACAGCAGCCTCAGGACACCTGAATCTTTGAGAGAAAGAGAATTTATTGCCCCATTATCAGAGAAATGAACTTCTTCCCACCTCGAAGGCACTGTTAGGATTCAGAGGAAGAAGCTGACCCTGTCCAGACAGAATCCTGTGTTTGAATGGAATTGATGCATCATGGATGAGGTGCATGAATATGCAACAGGTTATTGTTTTTAAGGGTTAATCCTCTGTTAACGTGGGTCCTTTTTAGACTTTTGTTGCCCAGAAAAGGTACCTGGGCTGTCTGTAACTCTTTGTTTTTATTGTCTCATGTTGTCCTAATCCAAATTGCCCAAATTATTATTACACTAATTGAGTTACTATTTTTATAACCATTTTATTACTATTAAACTTTTACAATTTTAAAGACAAGTGATTGGCGTTTTTTCCACATGAGGAATCTGGGTTTGGCCCCGACACTCAGGGCCCTTCAGCTGAGCTCCTTCCTCCCTAATTTGGGCAGGATTGAGCTCTGGTGTGGCTCAACCTTAAAACCATTATTTTTTTTTTATTGTTTCATTTTTAACTAAGCTCTAATTACACCCAGCACACGGCCCCATGAATCAACCTGATTCTGTTGTGACAAGTTTAGCCCTGGGCGTGTGATCTGGCCTAGGAGATCACACCATTTTTTCCTTCTCATCCCTTTTCATAATAAAATCCTCTTGCCTGCCCTCTTTTCCTCCTGATTTAATCATCAGCTGTTAAAGTGACATGGAGAATAACATCTCCATTTGCCCAGAGAGCTCGGCCTGGCACCTGGCGGCTCTCAGGATCACGGGGCAGATCCCTGCTTGCTTCTGGAACCTTCTCTGTGTGTCTGATACCGACCTGCCAGCCGCTCTCCTGCTCTGGGGGGGGAATGGAGGGAAAAAAGGCAACTGAAGGCTGTAACCAGAGGGATTTTTGTGGAAAAACGGGAGCTGAACCATTGTTTGTGCCTGAAAACCGCCTGAGAATAAGCAGGTGGACAATACATCAACACCAGGGGTTCCTGGGTGATCGGGATCCTTTCATGTCCTTTGCTTCCCTCTTTCCTCCCGGCTTTTCCCATCTGGTTTTTGGTCATATGAGTAGATAAGGGCTGGGCGAAGGGGATTCTTTTTGTTGTTGTGACCAGACAGAGAGGGTTCTTCAAAAGGAAGCAATAAAGCTGATTCATTTCTGTTAATTATCCTGTGAGGTTTGCGCGCTCCAGATCAAAAATTCACCTTCACTCCCAGCACTGACCTCTCCAGAAGTGCTGCAGCCGCCCAGCTCAGTGTGAAAACCGTGTCACAGCCTCCCGGTTCTCTGTTTTAGAGCTCAATGCAGCCTTTGATGAGACGCTGGGAGCAGAAACAAACCCTCCTCTCCCAGCTGTTTTCATCGGGCCTGGTGAAACCCAGCCCCGTCCCCGCGGTCCCCAGGCATCAGGTGACAAAGGCAGGAGTGCTGAGGGCTCGGTGGTGGCACCTGAGCTGCCCTGTGACCTTCACAGCTCCCTGGAGCACGGCCACCGGCCTGCAGGACACCGGACACCTGCCCAAATGGGCCTTGGAGGAGAGAGGCCACAGTCCTGGAGTGAAGCAGAGCCAAACTGGCTCCATGGGCACTTTCCTAGGGGGAGAGGAGGGACATCCTGCTGTCCTGCTGTCCTGCTGTCCTGCTGTCCCTGTGTCCCTGTGTCCCCTGTCCCTGTCCCTGTGTCCCTGTGTCTGTCCCTGTGTCCCTGTGTCCCTGTGTCCCTGTGTCCTTGTGTCCCTGTGTCCCTGTCTCCCTGTGTCCTTGTGTCCCTGTGTCCCTGTGTCCCTGTCTCCCTGTGTCCCTCTGTCCCTGTGTGCCTCTGTCCCTGTGTCCCTCTGTCCCTGTGTCCCTGTGTCCCTGTGTCCCTCTGTCCCTGTGTCCCTGTGTCCTGTGTCCCTGTGTCCCTGTGTCCCTGTGTCCCTGTGTCCTTGTGTCCCTTTGTGTCCCTCTGTCCCTGTGTCCTTGTGTCCTTCTGTCCCTGTGTCCCTGTGTCCCTGCTGTCCCTCTGTCCCTGTGTCCCTGTGTCCCTGTGTCCCTGTGTCCCTGTGTCCATGTGTCCCTGTGTCCCTGTGTCCCTGTGTCCCTGTGTCCTTGTGTCCTTGTGTCCCTGTGTCCCTCTGTCCCTGTGTCCCTCTGTCCCTGTGTCCCTGTGTCCCTGTGTCCCTCTGTGTCCCTGTGTCCCTGTGTCCCTGTGTCCTTGTGTCCCTCTGTCCTTGTGTCCCTCTGTCCCTATGCCCCTCTGTCCCTCTGTCCCTCTGTCCCTCTGTCCCTGTGTCCCTCTGTCCCTCTGTCCCTGTGTCCCTGCTGCTGACCCCCCGGGAGCTGCCCATGATGGAAGATCCCAGGTCCGGGAGCTTTCCCAGCACGGATTTATCCCCAGGAGTCCATTCTGGGCTCACCTGCCCCGCACAGCCAGCAGCGCCCCTGCCAAAGGCTCCTCCTGCAGGGCTGGCACAGCCCGGTCCCTTCCCCAGGCTGGGACCGTCCCAGCTCCGCTTGTCCTTGGCCACCTTCCACCCACCAGGCACCTGCAGCTCCTGACAGGGCCACCAGCAGCTCCTGACATTCCCAACAGCAAGTTTTGGCATTCCCAGCAGTAGATCCCGACGTTCCCACCAGCAGCTTCCACCTTGGCTTCCTTGTGAGAAACCCTCCCCATGACAGCCAGGCCACAAACCCACGTGGGGACACGAGAATGGGTTGGATTGGCTTGGAAATACCCTAAATCCCACCCAGTGCCACCCCTGCCATGGCAGGGACACCTCCCACTGTCCCCAGTGTCCAACCTGGCCTTGGGCACTGCCAGGGATCCAGGGGCACCCTGTGCCAGGGCCTGCCCACCCTGCCAGGGGGGAAATTGTTCCCAGTATCTGATCTAAACCTGTAATTTTTCAGTGTGAATCCATTCCCTGGGTGCTGTCCCTGCATGCCCTGGGAATTGTCTCTCTCCAGCTTTCCTGGGGCTCCTCCAGGCCCTGCAAGGCCACCCTGAGCTCAGCCCAAAGTTTCTCCTGTGCAGGTGAGCAATGCCAGCTGTGCCAGCCTTTCCTGCCAGCAGAGCTGCTCCATCCCTCTGCTCATCCTGGAGCCTCCTCTGGGCTCTCTGCAGCAGCTCCAGCTCCTCCCTGGTGTATCCCAGTAGGATGGAGCAGAAGGGGCACCAGGAGGAATCTTCTCCTCCCAGGGAAGCTCTGCTGGCTTTTCCCACCACGTGGAACAGCACAGCTGCCCTCTGGCCAGGGCTGAGCTTTAAAAATAATAGCTACACTACCACAAACCATCCTGAGGCACATAAAAAAGTCATGCAGACATCAGAAATTGTCAAGGAGCTGCTCCCCTGCTGCTTCCCCAGCAATGAAATGAAGTCCTGCTACTCTGGATTTCTCCCAGTTATATTTGAGGAGAGCTGGAGCCTCAGGTTTCCAAATCCTTTCACTGAATCAAGGGCAGAATTCCTGTTTCCAAAGGCTCCCATCAACATGACAACACTGGAGCAAACAAGAACAGCCTATTTAAAAGCAGGCAAACATTTCCCAGATGAAAGGCAAACACTGGAGGTATTTATTAAGGCTCTAATCCAACTAAATCTCAAATCCATTTAGCAAAAGAAAAAAGCTTCAAACAACCATTTTCAAGAGTCTCAAGAAGTCCAAGACAACTGAAATGTTTTATCTTTGTAGTGATGGGACACAGGGGATGGCCTTGAGCTGACAGGAGCTTTAGATGGGATTTGGGGCAGGAATTGTTCCCTGTGATGGAAATGAGGGGCTGGGATGGATTCCCAGAGCAGCTGGGGCTGCCCCTGCATCCCTGGCAGTGCCCAAGGCCAGGCTGGACACTGGGGACACTGGGAGGTGTCCCTGCCATGGCAGGGGTGGCACTGGGTGGGATTTAAGGTATTTCCAACCCAAGCCATTCCATGATTCCATCATCCCTGTGCTCCAAGGTATCTCCTCAAGGAAAACTTCCTGGCTGTTCTGGGTTCTGCTGGGATGAAGGACCCCAGGATCCCTTTGGTCTCCGGGGTGTCCCAGACACAGAACCCTCTGAGCTGCTCTCACTGCTTTGCCTTTTTCCTCTCAAATTCAGGCTGGGCTGGGAAAACTCCCCACATGGTTGGATTCAACACCTATTTCATGGAATGATGGAATATCCTGAGAGAGAATAAACCCCCAGGGATCCCTCAGTGCCATCCCAGAGCCCACCAAGCCCAGCCTGGGCATCCCTGGCAGCTCCAGGAGCTGTGGCAGCCTCGGGGCCGTGCCCATTCCCTGGGCAGCCTGGGCAGTGCCAGCACCCTCTGGGCAAGAACCTTGTCCTAAAACCCAACCCAAATCCCTCTTGGCACAGCCCCAGCCAGGATGCTGTCCCTGTCCCAGAGCAGAGATCGTCTCTCAGGAGGAACCTGCAGGATGCTGCTTTGGAGCTTTCCCCCCTCAGGTTGTTCCACCACTGGATTTTTCACACAAAAGCCCTGGGAGCTGGTGGCTGGGGAACTCCCCAGTTTTGAAGGCTTCATCCATCACCACTGCGAAATATTTCCACGTGCAGGATGCTCTGCACGGACACAACACACCTGGAGATCCCTCTGCCCTTTCCTTCTTCCTGGGCCTTCCTTGTCTTTGCTCCCATCTTCTTCAGAGGGATTGGCTTAAAATCCAAATTCTCCTTCTGTGGCAAAACACAAAAATGAGATTCCTCTGGTGCCTGTTCTGAGAGCCCAGAGGACAGAGCTGCTATGGTAAAATAACTTATATACAATGCAAATGTCTTTCATTCCAATGGCTTTCCTCCTAACAAATAACAAAATTGAAGTTTGGGGAGAAAAGCTGCTCAAAGAGCTGCCTAAAATATGAAATTTTCCAGAATTGCCTCGTTTCCAAGAAGAAAAAGAACACTTGCCTGTATTTAGATTAGCAGAGGAATAAATACAGATGATTAAATATATCATGAGTCTGAATTTATTTTTATTTTTCTGATGTGCCACTGGCTTTGTTGTGCAAGGTTTTTCCCATTAGTTATTTTTAGGGGGTTTAGATTGTATTTTCCCCTAACGGGTGACATAATGTCTTGTTAAGACAATTGACCCAGATAAGACCATGCCAACTTCATCAGAATTGGTCTGATGCATCTGGATTTTGGATATTTTGGTGGGTCACAGACCAATAGTCTCTGTGGCATGGAAAATATTTCCAATTTTTTTTTTTTTTTTTTTTTGGATGTTGTTTTTTTAGACTGCCAGCTTCAGCGAGGCTCCTCCAAGTTGACACTGGTTGAGAGTGACCTAATTCAAGCCAAAGATGCCTGGCCCTGAGGGAGACACAGCAAAGCAGCCCCCGAATTTAAGGGTGAGGCAGGGAAGGCTTTTGGGTCAGCAAACACCCCGAGGGAACCCTGCTCCTCTGGGACCCCAGGGCTGCTCAGGGAACAGCAGTTTGCTGCAAGCACGTTGCCACAGCTCCCTCAGTAGCTGAGCAATCCATCACCTGCCCTCTCCAGGCTGAAAGCTCCGGGAAGCAGCGCCAGGAAAACAGCCCCATGTGCTCTGCACGTCCAGGGAAGGCCCTGAGCACTCGAGTGTTTGCAGTCCCTGCAGATTTTCAGGGTCCTTTTTCTCTTCCTGACTCTGCGTTCCCGAGGGCAGCAAGCTCTGGTGAGGCCCACAAAAATCTGGTCAGGCTGTGCTCCAGTGATCCCCACAACAATCTGGCCAGGGTGTGCTCCAGTGATCCCCACAAAAATCTGGCCAGGGTGTGCTCCAATGATCCTCACAAAAATCTGGTCAGGGTGTGCTCCAATGATCCCCACAAAAATCTGGCCAGGGTGTGCTCCAATGATCCTCACAAAAATCTGGTCAGGGTGTGCTCCAGTTCTGGTGATCCCCACAAAAATCTGGCCAAGCTGTGCTCCAGTTTTGGTGATCCCCACAAAAATCTGGCCAGGCTGTGCTCCAGTGATCCCCACACAAAAATCTGGCCAGGCCGTGCTCCAGTTCTGCTCAAACTGGGCCAGGGAGGGAGGTTTAAAAGGTGAGAGCTGAGGTTTCTGTTGTTTCCTTCTGGTGGCCAGGTGATGAGGTCTCTGGTGTCCAGGTGACCCCGAGGTGTTGGAAAGTCTCTTTTTCCCAGCCCCAAGACTGAAGAAGAAGACAGAATTCCTTGGCTCTGCTTTTCAAGGTGGTTTATCTTCTGTTATCTGTTATATTCTTCCTCTGACCTGCTGAGGTCTGTCCAGCAGGTCAGTTCATGGCACACTGACCACTTAGGGTTGGTGTTAGCTCTTTATACTAAGAACTTCCTGTACTTCATTTACAATAACTTTCCAATACCTATCACCTATGTCAGACAGTCTGTCTCTACTCTAAACCAATCCAGAAGTGCCACCATCACAGCAGAAGATGGAGGACAAGGAGAAGAAGAAGGACAGGACACACCCAGATTCCTCCATCTTGCCTCCTGAACCCCCATTCTAAATCCCCAAAATTCTACTTTTTCACCCTATGACAAAATCACTGTCATTCTATTCAAACCCTTCTGGCTTGTAACTCCTTACACAAAGTTGGGAATTGTTTCCATGGGCTAAAATCAAAGGCACAGCTGGTTTTGACTCCATGCCAAGGTCTCTGAGCCCCCTGGCAGGGTCCTGAGTCCTTCAGGGCAGCCAGAGGAATGTCCTGGGCTCCAATAGCCAGGGAGAGCTGTGGGGCCAGTGATGCCACAGGAGCAGGGAGGAGAATTCAGCATCTCTTCTTCTTCTTCTTCTTCTTCTTCTTCTTCTTCTTCTTCTTCTTCTTCTTCTTCTTCTTCTTCTTCTTCTTCTTCTTCTTCTTCTTCTTCTTCTTCTTCTTCTTCTTCTTCTTCTTTTCTTCTTCTTCTTCTTCTTCTTCTTCTTCTTCTTCTTCTTCTTCTCCTTCTTCTCCTTCTTCTTCTTCTTCTTCTTCTTCTTCTTCTTCTTCTTCTTCTTCTTCTTCTTCTTCTTCTTCTTCTTCTTCTTCTTCTTCTTCTTCTTCTTCTTCTTCTTCTTCTTCTTCTTCTTCTTCTTCTTCTTCTTCTTCTTCTTCTTCTCCTTCTTCTTCTCCTCCTTCTTCTCCTTCTCCTCCTCCTCCTCCTCCTCCTCCTCCTTCTCCTTCATTGATCTGCTCCTCTAACCTTGCTCTGGCAAAGGGGGAGCTGGGGCTGCCCCTGGATCCCAGGCAGTGCCCAAGGCCAGGTTGGACATTGGGATTTGGAGCAGCCTGGCACAGTGGGAGGTGTCCCTACCATGGCAGGGGTGGCACTGGGTGGGCTCTGAGGTCCCTTCCAACCCAAATCATCCCATAATTCTGTGATCTTTCATGATTCAATGATATTTTGCTTTAACCAGACCTGTGGGCAATTTAATCTCTTGATTTTTAAGGTGCAAAAGTGGAAGTGGAGCTGTTTGCTTGACCCAGGTACAGCTATAGCAGATTTTAAAAATAAAATCTTCAGCCCTTTAGAGGGATGGAGCAGCTCTGCTGGCAGGAAAGGCTGGCACAGCTGGCATTGCTCACCTGCACAGGAGAAGCTTTGGGCTGAGCTCAGGGTGGCCTTGCAGGGCCTGGAGGAGCCCCAGGAAAGCTGGAGAGAGACAATTCCCAGGGGATGCAGGGACAGCACCCAGGGAATGGCTCCCAGTGCCAGAGGGCAGGGCTGGGTGGGATCTTGGCAATGAGGAATTGTTCCCTGGCAGGGTGGGCAGGGGCTGGGATGGAATTGCACCCCTGGATCCCTGGCAGTGCCCAAGGCCAGGCTGGACACTGGGGACAGTGGGAGGTGTCCCTGCCATGGTGGAGAGTTGGAATTGGATCATCTTTCAGGTCCCTTGCAACCCAAACCATTCCAGGATTCTGTGACCTTTTGTTTTACCCTGTTGTTGTGTGGGCAACCCAATCTTTCTCAATTTTTAAAGTACAGAGTGAAAGGCAGAGCCCTTTGTTTGACCCCTGTACAACCACGGCAGATTTGAAAAACAGAATTTTCATCAAACCAAGGGGTACCCAAAACAACCCTTTGAACCAGGAATTAAACATCCAGCAGTTCCCAATCCTTAAATACTCACCTACAATAATGTAGGTGAAATTCAGAGCAAAACTTCTTATTCTGCCTTCTAGAGCTGGAATTCATTTGGTGACTGAATTCTTACTCACCAGGAAGATTGATTTGCTTTGCCTTTAATAAAGTATTTTATGCTGGATGGGTGTTGTTTCCCTAATAACTGCTCCATGCTGATCATGTGTCTCTTGGTTTTATTTTGCTTTTAAAGAGCATTTTAATGGCATTTCCAAAATAAATTCTGGCACTGAGTCACTTTTATTTCACTGTGTAACACGGGTCCAGACTAGCACAGGGTACAGAGCCCAGGTTTCCAGCTCACCACATCCCCCAGGGAATTGGGGCTTTTTGCTGGTTTTATTTTTTGCTCCTATATTTAAAGTGGGCATTAAATAATTTTGGGGCCCTGGTTTGTTAATTTTGGGGCCCTGGTTCCGTCTGTCCTGCCAGGGACTCCCTGGATTTCTTGCTCTATCCCACCTCAGCCTTGCCCCTCTCCCAGAGGGGACTTGGAGGCTTTCTTTAATTTCTTGCAAAATCACAGAAACTGGATTTCTGAATTTCTTGAATTTCTTGAATTTCTTGAATTTCTGGAAACTGAATTTCTTGCAAAATCAGAGAAACTGAATTTCTTGAATTTCTTGCAAAATCAGAGAAACTGGATTTCTGAATTTCTTGAATTTCTTGAATTTCTTGAATTTCTTGAATTTCTTGAATTTCTGGAAACTGAATTTCTTCCAAAATCAGAGAAACTGAATTTCTTGAATTTCTTGCAAAATCAGAGAAACTGGATTTCTTTAATTTCTTGAATTTCTTGAATTTCTTGAATTTCTTGAATTTCTGGAAACTGGATTTCTTGCAAAATCAGAGAAACTGGATTTCTGAATTTCTTGAATTACTTGAAATTCTTGAATTTCTTGAATTTCTGGAAACTGAATTTCTTGCAAATCAGAGAAGCTAGATTTCTGAATTTCTTGAATTTCATGCAAAATCAGATAAACTGGATTTCTTGCAAAATCTGACAAACTGGATTTCTGAATTTCTTGAATTTCTGGAAACTGAATTTCTTGCAAAATCAGAGAAATTGGATTTATGAATTTCTTTAATTTCTTGAATTTCTGGAAACCGGTTTCTTACAAAATCAGAGAAACTGGATTTCTGAATTTCTTGAATTTCTTGCAAAATAAGAGAAACTGAATTTCTTGCAAAATCTGACAAACCGGATTTCTGAATTTCTTGCATTTCTGGAAACTGGATTCCTTACAAAAACCGAGAAAGGATTTCTGAATTTCTTTAATTTCTGGAGTGTCTTGAATTTGTGGATTTCTTGAATTTCTTGCAAAATCAGAGAAACTGGATTTCTGAATTTCTTGAATTGCTTCAAATTCTCGAATTTCTTTCATTTCTGGAAACTGAATTTCTTGCAAAATCAGAGAAACTGTCAAAATCTTGGCCTTAAAATTTACCTGCAGAGCAACTCAGAGGGATCGGAGCCTCCAGAATGCTGCAAAGCCCTTTCCCAGTTCTCCCAGTTCATCCCCAGCCGGGTCTGCTCAGAACCTGGCTGCTCATGGAATGACAGGGCTGGAAGGGACCCACGAGGAAATGAAATTACAGTCTCAAGCTGCGCCAAGGGAGATACAGGCTGGAATTAAGGAGGAAGTTTTTCACAGAAAGAGTGGTCAAATACTGGAATCATCTACCCAGGGAGGTGGTGGAGTCATCATCCCTGGATGTGTTTAAAAAAAGACTGGATGTGGCACTTGGTGCCATGATCTAGCTGAGGTGTTAGAACATGGGTTGGACTCGATGATCTTGAAGGTCTCTTCCAACCTAGAAATTCTGTGATTCTGTGATTCTGTGAATACACAAAGGTTGGGGTAAGGGAAGTGTGTCAGGTTGGTTGTTAGTAGTAGACAACTCAGATCCCAGAGACAGTAGAAGAAATTCAATGAAATTCCATTGAATTCTATGATATTCCATGGAATTCCAGCCCCTGTTCCTGCCCAGACCCCCCAGCATTCCCTCCCTGGCGTCCCTGGCAGCCTGGGGAAGGGGACCCTTGGCGCACGGGGCCCTCTGAAAAATTAATGACAGTTAAGGATCTGCAATGTGACCGAGTTTTACACCTTGCCAGGGCAGAGTGTGAGGGCAGCTGCTGCAGGGGAGCGGGGCAGGGTCGCGGCGCCCACACAGGAGAGCCGCACATTCCAATTTCTGCAGAGCCCCGCAGGCCGCTCTGACAGAATCGGGTCTAAAACCCAACCTGCCCGTTTCCAGCAGTCAGAAACAGCAGTGGGTGCAAAAGAACTCCTTGGGCAGGGGCGTTCCCGGGGAAAACACCACTGCTGAGTGACCGCTGCAGCCAGGACACCCCAAAACCTCTGAGAGGGGATGGAACCCGGTCCTGCCCAGAGCTGGCCCCTGCTTGGCCTTCAGCTCCTTCCCTCACTCAGGTCATTACTGCTGCTCTCGGAGCCTCTGTCCTGGGCAGGTATTTTGGCTTTAAATCACACGGGTTCCATTTCAGGACCTCCACCCGGAGCCATCTGGCTCCAAGTGGGGTTTATTGTGGCTCAGGCCGACCGCTGGAGCCCAAAATCATGGATTGAAAGCTGGGCCATCAAGGAAAAAACTATTTCTGAGGATTCGGAACTATTTTTTTCCTCATGGGGAAGCAATAACCAGAATGTTGGGAAGGATGGAAGTTTGACAAGGAAGTCTCACAGATGCTTGGCAGAAAGATTTTTGAATGTAGAGTCCGATGAAGGAATAGAGATGGAAGCAAGTTTTGATAAAGAAGGAAAGAATTGCTGAGCCAGTCTCACTGGATAACCAGGGAGGCACAGGGTGTGTTGGTTAGATGGGGTTTTATGGCTTAGAGCAAAGGATAAACCCACCCCAAACAAGAAGATGTTTTCACCAAGCACAAAGATAGCACAGGCAAACAAGGCAGCAAATGCTGCAAGTAGGAAAAAGGTCTCAGAATTTTGCACTGCAGGAAAACTGAAAAACAACTTCTGGCTTAAACTGTGATGTACTGACTGTTAGTGACTGGAGAGCAGTGACATGAATATGGTAATTATAGTAGTTATGGTAGGCTAAAGATAATGGTTAAGGTAGAGATTGGTTCTGCTGTATTAAGGTGCTCAGCAAAGAAAAGTATAGAATGCATTGTAAGCAAAAGAAAATTATATAATGCATTGTAACCAAAAGAAAAGTAAATAATGCAATGTAACCAAAAGAAAAAGTCTGTAATGCACTGTAACCTAAACCAAAGGGTCTCCAGGCCTGCCTGTTGCTGGAGCTGACAGCTGTGGGCACAGCTCTGTCACCCACCACCCTGGGCTGCTGTGACACCTTGGATGGAATAAACTGCATTTTGTACACAATAAACTGCAGTTTGTACACAATAAACTGCATTTTGTACGCAATAAGCTGCATTTTGTATACAGTAAACTGCAGTTTTTACACAATAAACTGCAGTTTGTACACAACAAACTGCATTTTGTACACAATAAACTGCAGTTTGTACACAATAAGCTGCAGTTTGTATACTATAAACTGCATTTTGTACACAATAAACTGCAGTTTGTACACAATAAACTGCATTTTGTACACAATAAACTGCATTTTGTACACAATAAGCTGCATTTTGGAGAGCCCCTGGGGTCCCACATCCCTCATTTCAGCTCTTACACCAGAAGACCTTGCTGACATGGTGCTCAACAATCTCCTGCTCCCTCGAGCTGGGGGAGGACAGCAAGGAGAGGGGGAAATGAAGTGTTCCTTTCAAATCCCACTGCCTGCACTGCTGCCCTAAATGCCTCTCTGGGCTGTCCTGAAGTGCTCAGCAATGAGTGCAGATGAAATGTGTGGACTGCTTGGAGAATTTGTGCCTTCTGGTGAAACACAAAGGCTTTGGGGCAGCACAAAGGGCTGTTCCTTTATCACAGCGATAGCAACCCACAAAACCCCACATTTCTGACTGAGACAGCCCTGTTGGCACAAAAATGGAAACGCAGGCCTGTCCTCAGCAGCGATAATGCTGAAACACTGGCAAGTTTCTGAGCAGCTGAATTCCCTGTTGAAACGAGCTGTGACTAAGGAGGCTGAGGATTGAGAGCGCGGCTCAGTGGGATCTGGCTGGCACCCCATGAAACAACATCACACTTCCCTTAAAGAAACCCTGCCACCGAAATACCACCCAAACATCCGAGTGCTTGGGAATGAGCAACGAGGGAAGCAAACTGCTTCCCTCCTGCGGAGCACAATCCTTCATCACTCACTCCCACCTCATCCTCGCAGCCCCGCAGGAGCTGCTCTGCCTCGGGCCGCAGCTGATCCCCCATTCCCTGGGGGGTTTTTTGGGGGATGTTCTGTGCCTGACTGCAGCCCTGCTGCTCCTCTGCTTCCCAGCACGTCCAGGACATCCTGCTCAAGTCCCTGCTGTTGTCTCATCTGTGCTCTTTGTGCTCCTCACCAGCATCACCGGTGCTCCTGCAAAATCCCTGCCATTGCCACGCTCTGAAATAAAGATCTCCTTGAGCCTGGTCTCACAAGCTCTTGGAGACTTATGTCACACCCAGGATAGCTCAGCTACCTCAGAAAGCATAAAATCAGCAGGATGGCTTCTGTGGCAGTGTTGGAAACAAAAGGTTTTTATAAAAGGCAAAATAGCAAAACTCTTTACAGAGAAAAAACGATCCAGGTGCAAGAGGCTCTCCTGCTCCTGGTAAAACACCTCACAAAAGCCATCAGTTTATTTGTTCTCTTCTTTGTCTGGTAAATTGCCCAGGTGGGACATTTTGGCTCCTGTCCAATTGGCCATCCTTAAGTTTGAGGTGAAATCCCCCAAGTCCTATAAGGTGTCTTTTCACCTAATTGAAAAAAAAAATAAAAATAACAACTTCTAAGCTTATTTCCTTTCTAAAGGGACAAAAGATAGTTTTGTCCCTCTGTCAACAAGGAGCACATTCCTATAACCCTCCAGCAGGGAAAACTCCTCGGTTCCCACTGCAGCAGCTCTCAGGGGCTTCCCCTCCAACAGGCTGCCCCAGGATGGCTTTCGCTGCATCCCTGCATCCCTGCATCCCTGCATCCCTGCATCCCTGTATGCCTGTGTCCTATAATCTCTGCATCCCTGCATCTCATAATCCCATAATCCCTGTATCCCATAATCCCTGCATCCCTAAATTCCTGCATCTCTGCATCCCAGCACCTCTGCACCCCTCAATCCCTGCATGCCGGCATCCAGCATCCCTAAATTCCCACATTCCTGCATCCCTGCATCCCTGCACCCCTGCATCCCTGCACCCCTCAATCTCTGCATCCCTGCACCCCTGCACCCCTCAATCCCTGCATCCCTGCATCCCTGCATCCCTCCATCCCTGCATCCTCACATCCCTGCATCCCTGCATCCCTGCACCCCTGCATCCCTGCATCCCTCAATCCCTGCATCCCTGCATCCCTGCACCCCTGCATCCCTGCATCCCTGCATCCCTGCACCCCTCAATCCCTGCATCCCTGCATCCCTAAATCCCTGCATCCCTGCATCCCTCAATCCCTGCATCCCTGCATCCCTGCACCCCTGCATCCCTGCATCCCTCAATCCCTGCATCCCTGCATCCCTGCACCCCTGCATCCCTGCACCCCTCAATCCCTGCATCCCTCCCCATCCCTGAACCCCCTCAAGCCCCTGCATCCCTGCATCCCTGCATCCCTCAATCCCTGCATCCCTGCAATCCCTGCATCCCTGCATCCATGAATCCCTGCATCCCTGCACCCCTGCATCCCTGCATCCCTGCACCCCTCAATCCCTGCATCCCTGCATCCCTGCATCCCTAAATTCCTGCATCCCTGCATCCCTCAATCCCTGCACCCCTGCACCCCTGCATCCCTGCATCCCTGCACCCCTCAATCCCTGCATCCCTGCATTCCCTCCCCCATCCCTGCATCCCTGCACCCCTGCATCCCTGCATCCCTGCCCCTCAATCCATCCCTGCATCCCTGCACCCCTCCATCCCTGCATCCCTGCATCCCTGCACCCCTCAATCCCTGCATCCCTGCATTCCCTCCCCCATCCCTGCATCCCTGGCACCCTCCTGGCTCTGGCTGCCCCACCTGTGGCAAAGCAGTGCCTGGGAATGTGACACTGCTGAAACATTGATGAAACGCTTGGCAACATGAAAGCAGCTGCCAAAGGTTGATTAAAAATTTAAGGCAGCTGCTTATGAAAAACATAAATGCTCGTTTGAGGTGGTGCTGTGCCCCGGGGGGAGCGCCCTGCCAGTGAAACCCCCTTTGCCAAGGCTTTTTTAGGAAATAAGCTGTGCTAAGTCACAAGTTGTTGCTTTAAATTGGGAAAACCTCTCCCCTTTTTCATCCTCAAGCCTGGTTATCAAGTTTGTACATCCTGGTGATAGGGAGGATGTAATTAACCCTTCCCACGGGCCCTGCCAGGCCTGCTCCTGCAAACCTGCTTAGCTTTATGTGAGCAGATAAAGATGGCACAGGAGCATTCCCTTGGCTCAGGCTCCCAATTCCAGAAAGCCAGGCCTGAAACCATGGGGTGAAGATTATTGTAAATAAGTAAAACCATTTGGGTACATTAGTACCAACATTTTGGATCGTGTTTAGAAATGACTCAGAAATAAGCCACTCCTAGGATGAAAAGGGTTGGAATAAGGTCAGGATAATCTACAGCTCATGAGGCCTTTGCAGCCCTCAGCTGGCTCAGCCCAAGCTCCAGGATTTGCACACACACACAAACAGAGCTGCTCCAGATCTGCTGAATTTTATCCAATTCCCAAAGCCCGGCTCCCCGAGCATCCCCACTAAGTTAAACAAAATCCTCTGCTCAGGATCACACCACGCAGGCCATTGGTGTCTGCAAGGCCTTGTAAGGAGGATTGGATAAACCCCACAGCTCTGACCAGAACCAGGGTTTGGTTAAACCCCACAGCTCTGATCAGAACCAGGATTGGATAAACCCCACAGCTCTGACCAAAACCAGGGTTTGGTTAAACCCCACAGCTCTGACCAGAACCAGGATTGGATAAACCCCCCAGCTCTGACCAGAACCAGGATTGGATAAACCCCACAGCTCTGACCAGAACCAGGGTTTGGTTAAACCCCACAGCTCTGACCAGAACCAGGGTTTGGTTAAACCTACCCAGCTCTGACCACAACCAGGGTTTGGTTAAACCCACCCAGCTCTGACCAGAACCAGGATTGGACAAACCCCGCAGCTCTGACCAGAACCAGGTTTGGTTAAACCCCGCAGCTCTGACCAGAACCAGGTTTGGTTAAACCCCACAGCTCTGACCAGAACCAGGGTTTGGTTAAACCCCACAGCTCTGACCAGAACCAGGGTTTGGTTAAACCTCACAGCTCTGATCAGAACCAGGGTTTGGTTAAACCCCACAGCTCTGATCAGAACCAGGGTTTGGTTAAACCCACCCAGCTCTGACCACAACCAGGGTTTGGTTAAACCCAGCCAGCTCTGACCAGAACCAGGGTTTGGTTAAACCCACCCAGCTCTGACCAGAACCAGGGTTTGGTTAAACCCCACAGCTCTGACCAGAACCAGGGTTTGGTTAAACCCCACAGCTCTCTGAACCAGAACCTGACCAGGGGTTTGGTTTAATACACCCAGCTCTGACCAGAACCAGGGTTTGGTTAAACCCCACAGCTCTGACCAGAACCAAGGTTTGGTTAAACCCACCCAGCTCTGACCAGAACCAGGGTTTGGTTAAACCCCACAGCTCTGACCAGAACCAGGTTTGGTTAAACCCACCCAGCTCTGACCAGAACCAGGGTTTGGTTAAACCCACCCAGCTCTGACCAGAACCAGGGTTTGGTTAAACCCACCCAGCTCTGACCAGAACCAGGGTTTGGTTAAACCCACCCAGCACTGACCAGAACCAGGGTTTGGTTAAACCCCCCAGCTCTGACCAGAACCAGGGTTTGGTTAAACCCACCCAGCTCTGATCATCTTTATAGTCCTTTCTGACCAAAACCCCTCCATGATTCTATAGCCTGGGTTAAGCTCAGAGCCTGGAACCTGAAACATTTAAAAAAGTTGAAATGCAGCTTTACCTCCCTGCCCTTTTCCTACTTCTATTTATTTGCCTGGTAGTTTTTACTCCAGCCAATTATGCTGCAAAAATTCACCAATTTCACCGTTTAAAAAGCCCCAAAACAAAAAAAAAAAAAAACCAAAAAAACCCAAAACCCAAAAACCCCCAAAAAAACCCAAAAAAATCACCAAAACCAAACCAAACCAAAACAAAACCAAAAAAACCACCAGAACCAAAACAAAACAAAACAAAAAAAACACAAAAACCAAAAAATATTAAAAAAAAACAAAAAACCAAAAAACCCCACAAAAAACCACCAAGAAACCAAAAAAAATCAAAAAACCCAAAAAAACCCCAAAAACCCAAAAAACACACACAAAAAAAAAAAAAAAAAAAAAAAAAGACAAAAACCCTCAAACAAAATAAGACTGATAAATCCAGGGAAGCACACACAATATTCCAGCCCCTGAGATATTCCAGCCAGGAAAACGTGCAGATGTAGAGGGATCCTTCATTTTCTAGTCCCTGGATTAACACCCTGAGCAGGCTGAGTTGATTTTGGCTCCAGCCCCTCATTACCTGGATAATCAGGGGGATTACAGAGCCTGTGATTAGGAGAGGCTCCTGATTCCTGGAGGTTTAAATGTCACTGATATCCCAAATCTTGGTTAAGCCTTGCTGGTTTATGTGGTGATGGTGTCACAGGGAGAGGAGGAGGAGGAGGGAGAGGAGAAGCCAGGGAAAGGGAGGAGGAGGAGGAGGAGGAGGAAGGGCCTGGGTAAATCTCATTTTTTGTCGATGCTCAGCCCGATCTGAGCTCATTGGAGTACCTGGGAAGGCTCCCAATGATTTCAGTGGACTTTGGACACAGCCCCAGGAGCTTCAAAAATGTAAACAGGCAGATCTGGGCATGTGCCTGGCAGGGCAATTTCCCCTCAGCACAAAAACCACCCCAGCAGGAGAGGAGCCTCTCCCACAGCCCTGGGGGAGCCGAGCTCAGGAGGCGCTGCCACGTGCTGGGACAGGGGGACCACGGGGACCTGGGAATCGGGAAATTCCTGCGTTGGGAGGGAGCTCAGAGCTCATCCAGATCCATGGCAGGGACACCTCCGGCTGTCCCCAGTGTCCAGCCTGGCCTTGGGCACTGCCAGGGATCCAGGGATGGAATTCCATCCCAGCCCCTGCCCACCCTGCCAGGGAACAATTCCTCATTGCCAAGACCCCATCAAATCCTACTCTGCAGCCATTCCCTGGCTCCTGTCCCTCCATCCTTGTCCCCAGTCCCTCTGCAGCTCTCCTGGAGCCCCTGCAGGCCCTGCCAGGGGCTCTGAGCTCTCTCCCAGCTGGGAAAATTGCACCCACTGGCCCAGAGGCTGCGTTGTCCTTCCCAGACAGAGCAAATGTGACTCTGGGATTGTCGTTCCTTGTCTCAGCCCCAAAAGGTTTTGTGGAATCAACCTCATGTTCCATTTCTTTCTCCTCCAACCATTGGAAACCTGAGCAGCAGCTGCCCCTGCCCAAACATTTGAAGAGGTCTGAGGTTTTCCCTGCCTTCAGCTGCACGAGCTCCTTAGGAATTTTAGACTTGTCTCAGTCAGTCTATCCACTCTAAATATTACAATACTGAGCTGAACATTCCCAGCGTGAAAGTGGTTTGGCCCTGGCATTAAAGACATAATGATGAATGTCCATATTTAGTGCTCATGGTAAACATTTTTCTCCCACTCTTAGAACAGGGAAGTATTTCAAGCCATGCCAGGATTCCTTGTAACATCATTAAAGGTGATGAATTACCCTGGTTATCATGTGGATGCAAAATATAATTCCTTGGGAATTTCACAGTAGTTTAATGTTAATTTGTATTTACTCTGCTACAACCACCCTTTCCCTTTCAATCCTGCTTTTCTGCTTTTCCCTGGGTTCTCTTGGGGAGTCACGAAGTGGAACATTTCATTTCTTTCATATTGCTTTCTTTACATTTGTGTTTGTTGTTCTTTCACCCCCTCATTCATTCCTGTTAGAAATTAACTGGCACAGCCACCCGTCCTCAGTGAGAGCCACAAATCCTCCCTTTGCTGGGGACATGGGACAGCAACACCACCTCTCCCCAGGCTCCTCACTCTGCCCCAGCCTCTCCCTTGGGATTTTTGATCCTCACTCCTGGATGAAGCACCCAAAGCCCTCAATCTCCAGCTGCTTTTTGTGGTGTTCTGCACTTAAATACAAGCACCACAAATCATCACTCTGGGCAAGTTAAAGTGAGGGAATTCCAGAGGCTGGGACCAGCAACACTTGGTGTTCTCTGGGAAAGGCACAAAAACAAAACCACACCCTCCTTCCCTTGTTTTAGTGGGGAATAATGGGATCCCAGAGTGGTTTGGGATGGAAGGGACATTAAAGATCACCCAGGGCCACCCCTGCCATGGCAGGGACACCTTCCCCTGTCCCAGGCTGCTCCAATGTCCCCAGTGTCCAACCTGGCCTTGGGCACTGCCAGGGATCCAGGGGCACCCTGTGCCAGGGCCTGCCCGCCCTCACAGGGGGGAAATTGTTCCCAATATCTGATCTAAACCTGTAATTTTTCAGTTTGAGGCCATTCCCTGGGTGCTGTCCCTGCATGCCCTGGGAATTGTCTCTCTCCAGCTTTCCTGGGGCTCCTCCAGGCCCTGCAAGGCCACCCTGAGCTCAGCCCAAAGCTTCTCCTGTGCAGGTGAGCAATGCCAGCTGTGCCAGCCTTTCCTGCCAGCAGAGCTGCTCCATCCCTCTGCTCATCCTGGAGCCTCCTCTGGGCTCTCTGCAGCAGCTCCAGCTCCTCCCCAAGCTGGGGCCCCTCTGCAGGTGGGGAATCACCTGTGGGGGCACCAGGGTGGAATCCTCTCCCTTGACCTGCTGGAAACCAGCACAAGTCCTTGGAATTTGCAAAAACCACGAGCACAACATAAATTTCTGCTTAAAGAAGCTTCCTGAGGGCAGCTGTTGAAGTAATCTGTGTGGAAAGACCAAAGTGCAGATTTGTTTGAAGCAGCCTGAGAAAAAGAGGGAGAAAATTTCCACTGCGCCACCAAAAAATTTCCACTGCCCCAAAGCTGTGCCCTGCAATGGGAAGGACGGTGCTCAACAAGGGAAAACAAATCTTTATTCATGGCAGGCTTAGATAATAGACCTCCAAACGCGTCCTGAGTGCGTAGCTGTGCATTTGGGAGCTGTGGCTGAGGCATCCTTAGCCAGGGGCACTGCGTGCGTCTCTCCCTGCGTCACCTCCCTGACGCGGCTCCGCTGGGTTGGCCACGTTGGATGTGGGGAATATTTCTGGGAGAAGGTTCTGGCTCTGACACAACGGATGAGGCAGCGTGTCCATCAAGCCCCAACACCCAGCCTGGGAGGCAAACATTCCCGAGAGGAAAAAGTGATGGTGCCAGTGAGGTCAGAAGCGGGATTTGGGATCCGGGAGCGCTCAGGTTTGTGAGAAAAAATAGGAGCACTTCTCAAAAGGCTCCAGGTTTTTGTTTTGTTGTTCCCTCTACCATTCTCCTGTGAATATCAGCAAAGTCTGAGCACAGATTCAGGGAATGACCTTAAGTTCAGCTCCTTGAAGCCCTGAAGTAAATCCCTGGTTTAGAAAAATGGACTGTGGAGAAGGAAAACATCCCAGAGGGAAACTCCCCAGGTCATTGTCCAGCCGTGGTGTGAACACAGCCAGGTTTTGTGGAAGGGTTCAAGGCCAGGATGGAGCAGCCTGGGACAGTGGAAGGTGTCCCTGCCATGGCAAGGGGTGGGATGGGATGGACTTTAAGGTCTCTTCCAACCCCATCCATTCCATCACTCTATAATTCAATGGTTCTGCAATTTTTTGCCCTTTATCCTCTATCCAAACCAGTTCCCAGCACCTGTCCCTAAGATCCCTGTCAAGCAAGAGGCAACCTGGAATGAAGCTCATCCAGAGCTACTTGGGGTTGATCAACCTTAAAATGCTCATTATCATTCAACCAGATCCCTGAATTCTGCCTGCCTGCCCTTGGGGGAGATGTTCATGGAATGCCAGAGTGGTTTGGGTAGGGAGAGACCCCAAATCCCACCCAGTGCCAGCCCTGCCATGGCAGGGACACCTCCCACTGTCCCCAGTGTCCAGCCTGGCCTTGGGCACTGCCAGGGATCCAGGGATGGAATTCCATCCCAGCCCCTGCCCACCCTGCCAGGGAACAATTCCTCATTGCCAAGATCCCATCCAGCCCTGCCCTCTGGCACTGGGAGCCATTCCCTGGGTGCTGTCCCTGCATCCCCTGGGAATTGTCTCTCTCCAGCTTTCCTGGGGCTCCTCCAGGCCCTGCAAGGCCACCCTGAGCTCAGCCCAAAGCTTCTCCTGTCCAGTTTCTAACTTTCATTACCCTGGTAGGAATTTAATATCTTTGAAATCCCTTTCCTGCTGTCCCCTGCAGCTGAAATCAGAGGATGCAGAGTGCTGGGAAGGGCAGAGGAGTCTGGCTGTGATGGCACCAGAGCAGCACCTCAGGGACCAGCTGGGACTGCTGTCACCTCTGGTTCACACAGAATTCCCAGAATTCCCAGAATCCCTGGGTTGGGAGAGACCTTCCAGACCATGGAGTCCAGCCCAGCCCCAACAGCCCAACCCAGCCCTGGCCCCCAGTGCCACATCCAGGCTCTGTTAAACACACCCAGGGATGGGGACTGCACCACCTCCCCGGGCAGCCATTCCAGAACTTTCTCACCCTTGCTGGAAAAGCCTTTTCCCTGCTGTCCAAGCTGTATTTCCCTTGGTGCAGCTCGAGGCTGTGTGCTCTGGGTGTGTCAGTGCTGCTGCAGACAGAGCCCAGCCCCAGCTGGGCACAGGCCCCTTGCAGGAGCTGTGCAGAGCCATGGGGGCAGCCCTGAGTCTCCTTTTCTCCAGGCCGAGCACCCCCAGCTCCCTCAGGGCTCCCTCACTGTTGTCACCCTCAGCTTCTCCAGCCCTTGGTGTCCCCTGGCACGTGGCACTGCCACACCTTGGCCAGGGCTCTCCTTCCCAGGGGACACAAACGGCGGCTCCGTTGTTCCCTGCTATCAAAGCGCAGACCTTCAGTTATCCATAAATCTCTGCTTGCCACTTTTATGACACCAAACAGTGAGCAACCACTTAAATTTACCTTGTGACTCACTGCAGATTAATTCATTGAGTAATCCTTCCTGGTTTGGAGGAGAAATGGATTCACTCCCGTTTCACTGTACCTGCACGTGAGGTAATACTGATACCTGTGAGATAACCCTGGCCCTTATCTGGGCAATTTGGGGAATTGCAGCTTGTTTTCTGGCACTGCTGGGTGGCTCTGGAGCTCTCTGTTGGCTGGCAAGGGCTGGGGCATTTATTGCAAGGCAGGGGCTGGGAAATCAGCCCTGGCAGTTTGTCCCAGGGGCTGAGGTGGGAACAGCACCTGGCCCAGGCCCCCTGTGTGCCCAGGATTGTGTCCTGCTGGGTTTTGGGTATCTCCAGGGATGGAAAGCTCCCAACAGCTCCTCTGGGCAACCTGTGCTTTCCACTCACAGGGAAAAGCATTCCCAGACCTTCCAGGGAGCCTCCTCTGCTCCCCTTTGCGCCCCAGCTCTGGCACTGGGCACACTGGGCACAGCCTGGTCCTGCCCCTTTCCTTTTTCTCTCACTCTGAGAACAGGGAAGTGTTTCACGCCATGCCGGGATTCCTTGTCACACCATTAAAGGGGATGAATTACCCTGGGTTTCATGTGGAAGCAAATACAATTTCTTGGGAATTCCAGGGCAGTTTTGTCCCTTTGCCCCTCCCTGCAGTGTCCATGGGCATGGATGAGATCCTGGAGCCTTCCCCCAGTCCCAGCTCTCCCAGCCTTTCCCCAAGGACACATTTCCATCCTTTTCAGCACCTTTGGGCTATTCCTGATTTCTGCCTGCCTGCCCTTGGGGGAGATGGAATGCCAGAGTGGTTTGGGTTGGGAGGGACCCCAAATCCCACCCAGTGCCACCCCTGCCATGGCACGGACACCTCCCACTGTCCCCAGTGTCCAACCTGGCCTTGGGCACTGCCAGGGATCCAGGGGTGCAATTCCATCCCAGCCCCTGCCCACCCTGCCAGGGAACAATTCCTCATTGCCAAGATCCCACCCAGCCCTGCCCCCTGGCACTGGGAGCCATTCCCTGGGTGCTGTCCCTGCATCCCCTGGGAATTGTCTCTCTCCAGCTTTCCTGGGGCTCCTCCAGGCCCTGCAAGGCCACCCTGAGCTCAGCCCAAAGCTTCTCCTGTGCAGGTGAACAATGCCAGCTGTGCCAGCCTTTCCTGCCAGCAGAGCTGCTCCATCCCTCTGCTCATCCTGGAGCCTCCTCTGGGCTCTCTGCAGCAGCTCCAGCTCCTCCCTGGGCTGGGGCAGGGCTCTGCAGGTGGGAAATCACCTGAGGGGACACAGGGACACAATCCCAACCCCAATCCCAACCCCAATCCCATCCCCAATCCCCTCTCCTGATCCCAGCTGGGGCTCAGCCCAGGGGATGGGATGGGATGGGATGGGATGGGATGGGATGGGATGGGATGGGATGGGATGGGATGGGATGGGATGGGATGGGATGGGATGGGATGGGATGGGATGGGATGGGATGGGATGGGATGGGATGAGGCAGGTCCAGCTCTCATCCCTAAGGAGATTCAATCCCAGGTGTCATTGGTACCATGGCACAAGGAGAGGAAACAAATGGAGAATGTTTTACTCCCTGTTTACTCCCTATTTACTCCCTGCAGGTTGTTCTCTCCTCGATGAATTGAATGAGGGGGATTGGTGAGATTTAAAATTGGTCCAGCCCTTGGAATCCACCCCAGACCTTGCAGCAAACAAATGTTTTGTTTCTCTTCTGGTCAAAACCAACATCTCTGCTGTCACTGGGCCACGGAAAGCCAAGACCAAGGCACTTCCACGTCCCTCTGCCACACTTTGTGCTCCCACATCTCCAAAGGAAGAACATCCCAAGGTCCTGAGCCGCAATCCCAGCATGGACAGGACTGGAACCTTCTCACAGCAGCAGCTGCCAAAGGGAAAAGTCTTTCTCCTCAAAGATAACATCACCCCAAACTGGCTTTTTTTTTTTTTTTCCTGAATAGCCTCAGGAGCCACTGGGGCCATTGTCTGAGTCAGACCTTGAGGTTTATCCAATTGTTATTCCATGAAAAGCTGCCAGTGAAGTCAGTGGGAGTTTAATCTGAGAGGGAAGCAGGGCTGGAACAAGGGGAACATTTCCCTCCTGGCCATTAGGCCTGACTTCAGTTGTGTGTGAAAAGCACTCCAGGGGCTCCATGGGGCTGGAATGTTCCAGTCTGGGACCATGGAATATTCCACCAGGTTCTGCACGTGTTTTCTACAGGTTTCATTTCCTCAGGGCTCGAGCACAGAGCAGCCAGAGCTGAGTTTAAGTGGCCATGGCCTGGCCAAATGGCAGCACTGTTATCTTTGGCCCTGTTTTGGCTCAGTTTGTTTGGCTCTAAACCACAGTTTAAATCCACATCACCTTTAGTCTTGGATGCTTTAAGTCATCTTCTCTTGCAATCGCAGAACAATGATATCCTTTAAATGTCCAGCTCTGCTTGCACAACAGGCTGGCTCTGCTCTGGGAGCAAGAACTGACCTTAACACTCCACTTGATCAGATGTGATTGTGTGTTACAAGAAGTTTTAAAGGTCAGGTGAACTAAGGAGCTTCAAATAATTGCCTGGGCAGCTGGCAGAATAAATTGTGAACTTGCTGTGTGTTTTCTCTGTGCAGCTGATCAAAGTGGCACAATGCTCTGCAGCTACACCTCTGCAAGAAAAGTGTCCAAAACAAGCAAACCCTGGGTGGTTTGGTCTCTTTTCTTGTTTAATCTGGAGCAATTCTTGTTTAAAAAAAGCATTGATCAGTGCCCAGCAAGATTTTGTGATTAAAAGAAAGAAATAATTAAAAAAAACCCAACCAAAACATGTTGTGTCAACTTTCTTCCTGATGTTTGTTTTACTCATTTCCAGAAGACAACTCTGGAGCTGTGCTGTAAAATCACCAACAAACTGATGGACGCATTGGTGAGGTGATAAAATGATAACAAAAAAGCAGAGGGGGGAAATGGCCTCTTTCTGCTCCCAGTGAGGGCAGAGGAAAGTTCTGGAACAGCCAGCAGGAATAACAGGAACAGAAATTCAAATCAAACCAACCAATTGTTTCCTCTTTCACTTCTGTAGCTGACCTGTGGAAATGGGCGCTTAAATATTTTCTTCCAGGGATGCAGGGGCAGCCCCAGCTGCTCTGGGAATTCCATCCCAGCCCCTGCCCACCCTGCCAGGGAACAATTCCTCATTGCCAAGATCCCACCCAGCCCTGCCCTCTGGCACTGGGAGCCATTCCCTGGCTGCTGTCCCTGCAGGCCTTGTCCCCAGTCCCTCTGCAGCTCTGCTGGAGCCCCTGCAGGTCCTGCCAGGGGCTCTGAGCTCTCCCTGGAGCTTTCCCTTCTCCAGGTTGAACATTCCCAGCTCTCCCAGCCTGGCTCCAGAGCTCCTCTGGGTTAATTCCAACAGGTTCTCCAACCTGTTCCTCCAAGAAGTGTTGGAGAGCTGCACAAGAGAGCAAGCCTTGATGTCAGAACTGCCTAGGGCAAGTAACAACCAGAATAATTTAAACAATTGTCAGAGCTGCTCTCAGGGAGGACAAGGACAGAGAGATTTGAGTCAGCTGTGATTGCCTGGCCTGGCAGGAGGAGCTGGAGGGGCTCATCGTGGCATTTGGGAAAGGCAGGTTACAGAATGTGGGAAGCAGTGGTGTCGTGAGTAAAGGCTGAAATTGCAGGGCTGATTTCCGTGTGACTCAGAGGGGCTCATCCCTTTTGAAACTCCAAAGGTCTCTCCACCATCTTCCAGGAAAGCTGGGAGCAGAGGGGGTGCACAGGGATCAGGGAGCACCTGGAGAGAGGGGAAAGGCACAGCTTGGAGAGCACTCCCTGCACAGAGCCCGCTGCTGCTGCTGGGGACAGGGATGGGGAGGTTGTATGGATAGAGATACTGAGGTGTGGATAGGGAGATAGAGATACTGAGATATGGATAGAGAGATTGAGATATATAGATATATAGATATATGGATATATAGATATATAGATGTATAGATATATAGATATATAGATATATAGATATATAGATATATAGATATATAGATATATGGATATATAGATATATAGATATATGGATATATCGATATATAGATATATGGATATATCGATATATAGATATATAGATATATAGATATATAGATATATAGATATATAGATATATAGATATATAGATGTATAGATATATAGATATATAGATATATAGATATATAGATATATGGATATATAGATATATAGATATATGGATATATCGATATATAGATATATGGATATATCGATATATAGATATATAGATATATAGATATATAGATATATAGATATATAGATATATAGATATATAGATATATGGATATATCGATATATAGATGATAGAGATACAGAGCTAGAGATATGTAGATATATAGATATATAGATATATGGATATATAGATATATAGATATATAGATATATTGATATATAGATATCTAGATATATAGATATATGGATATATCGATATATAGATGATAGAGATGATAGAGAAGGAGATAGAGATAAGGTATAGATATATAGATGTATAGATGTATAGATATATAGATATATAGATATATTGATATATAGATATCTAGATATATAGATATATAGATATAGGAATAATGAGATATAGATACAGATATATCAATATAGGTATGGATTTAGATATATAGATATTGATATATAGATATAGATATAGACATAGACATAGAGATTTATAGATGATATAGACATATAGAGATATAGACATATAGACATAGAGATATATAGATGATATAGATATATAGATATAGCTATATGTAGATATATAAAGATATAGAGATATAGAGGTATAAAGATATATAGATGCAGATATATCAATATAGATATGGATTTAGATATAAAGATATTGATATATAGATATAGAGATATATAGATGAGATAGAGATAGAGATAGAGATAGAGATAGAGATAGAGATAGAGATAGAGATATATGCAGATATGCAGATATGTAGATATATAGATATATAGATAGAGATATAGAGGTATAAAGATATATAGATACAGATATATCAATATAGATATGGATTTAGATATAGATATATAGATATAAAGATATAGATAGAGATATAGAGGTATAAAGAGATATAGATACAGATACATCAATACAGATATGGATTTAGATATAGATATAAAGACATTGATATATAGATATAGACATAGAGATCTATAAATTATATAGATACAGATATAGATATAGATATAGATATAGATATAGATATAGATATAGATATAGATAGACATATAGATAGACATATAGATAGACATATAGATAGACATATAGATAGACATATGTAGATATGTAGATATGTAGATATATAGATATAAAGATATAGATATATAGATAGAGATATAGAGATAGAGATATAGAGGTGTAAAGAGATATATACATATAGATATATATATATCTATATATAGAGATAGAGAGAGAGAGATATAGATAAGATATATATATACAGATATATCAATATAGATATGGATTTAGATATAGATACATAGTTATAGATATTGATATGTAGATATAGACAGACATAGAGCTATATAGATGATATAGAGATAGGGATATGTAGATATATAGATATATAAATATAGGTATATAGATATAGAAATAGAGATAAATATATATAGATACAGGTATATCAATATAGATATGGATTTAAATATAGATATATAGTTATAGACAGAGATACAGAGATAAAGACATAGAGATATAGACATATAGACATAGACATAAAGAGATATAGATACAAATATATCAATACAGATATGGATATAGAATATAGATATAAATATGGATATATAGAGATATATAGACATATAGTTATATATAGGTATATAGATGTTGATATATAGATACATAGACATAGAGATATATAGATGATAGGGATAGATACATAGAAGAAATAATGTAGACATAGAGATACAGAGATACATAGAAATAATGCAGATATATAGATGTAGAGAGATAGATATAGACAGGGATATAAAGATATAGAAATATAGAGATACAGAGATATAAACATAGATTAGATATAGAGATATATATCTATACAGATATGTAGATACTGATATATAGACAGACATAGACATCAACAGAGATATATAGATGATATAGATACAGATACAGATGTGGATGTAGCTCTCTTCACAATCAACAGAAAAACCCCATCAAACAACGTAACATTCTGCCAAAATCCAAATTCTACAAGCAGGCGCTGCAGACTCTGCCGCCTTGGCTCACTCCAACCTCTCTTTTCCACTTTGTGCCCCTGGAAACCTTCCTGTGGATCCTGCTGTGGTGATCCCATCCCCGCTCCAGTGGAATCCCTTTCATTAAACAACTTCTGGGGCAGATCTGAACTCTTCTAATGCTGGTGCAAAAAAGAGATTCTCTTAAAATCCTCTTTAAATCTCAAAGAGTGCAACCTGGATTTCCTTGTTTTGCCCTATGTTGGCAGCCGGTGTTTCCTGTTTTCCTATATATCAATTTACATCTCACTAGCACTTGAACAATTCCATTTCTTAACTCCCATCCCTCTTCCAATATTTTCTCCAATTCTCCAGCTGTAGAATTTGCCCACATAAAAGTCTCTGTAAAATTAGAGAAAAAGAGAAGGAGCATTTTCTCCCTCCTGACAGCTAATTATAACTACAATTCTGAAATGTCTTCCTTCTGTCCAGCAGCACCACAAAATATTTAACAAGATTTGGATCCTGATGAGGTTTATTTCTAGACTTCACTTTGAGCAAATAATTACTGGTGTTCCTAATCCTGGGGTTAGTTTTGTGTGGAAAGAGGAGTCCCAATGCCAATACATATGGCCAGGGACATTTGAGCTGATTGAGAAATCCAGGCTTTTTTTTCTTTTTTTTTTTTTTTCTTTCCCTGGAAACAGATATGGCCATTCTAGAACTTTCTAAATTAACACTGTTTCAATTTAAAGATTGGGGAAATGTCACCCACAAATGGGGTCTTTATCCTTCTCCTTCCCATCAGCTGCCATCCCAAACCTCTGGGCAGGGGTTTTGGGTGCTCTGGGCTGGTTTTGCTCTGTTGGCACCTTCCCCCAAGGCAGCAGAGCTCAGTGAGGGGGGGATTCTCAGCATTTCTTGTAATACCCCCCCAGCCCCCAAATGGGAACCCACATGGGAATGCTTCGTTTGGCCAGTCCAACATGAGCTGGAAAAAGCATTGGACAATATCCCGTGGAGAAGCAGCTCAGCACTGATGGGCAAATAGATTTTCCCAACCCCGTTTCCTGTGACTTGCTCCTCAGAACTGCTCAGTGAATTAAAAGATGCCACTCATAAATATTAATTATTTAATATTTTTTTTGTTGGTTTTCATACCATTGCAGTGGTTTGAAAGATGCTTTAAAGATAAATCAAACGAGAGTCCTCTGAAAAGGATCATCAAATACAAACAGAAGCTGTGGGAGGAGATGAAAACAGCCGAGAGGAAGGAAGGAGCTCAGGAAGAATTTCCCCATGGAAAGGGTGTCCAGGCCTTGGAAAGGGGTGCCCAGGGAGGTTTGGAGGTTTGCAGGTGTCCCCTGGAGGTGGCACTGAGTGCTCTGGGCTGGGCACAAGGCGCCCATGGGGCACTGCTGGCACTGCCTGGGCTGGCAGGGCTGTGCCAGCCCCGGGGATTTGGGGATTCTGTGCCAGGGAGGTGCAGAGGATCCCTCCAGCCTCAGGCAGAGCCTCACAGGAGCTGTAGGGACCTGCCAGGGAGTGAGCAGGACCCCAAAACTCATCCAGGGGAGTCTGTGGCAAGAAGCCAGCACAAATTTCAGTTTGTTGGTGTGATGGGAGCCTGGCAAGGAGCTGGAAATTCTGCCCCCTTGTCTGTGCTCCTTCTGTCCTCCACACACCAACACAGGGACCAGAGCTGCAAGACAACAACTCCTGTGTGAATTAAGCCACGAGTTAATTCCTCGAGCCCTTCTCCAGGTCCAGAGCTCTGACAGACCAGAATTCCCTCCCTGTGATCTTTGGGCCCACCTGAGCCCCACCGGCCCAGGGTCAAACTCTGCCTTTTCCCCAAGCCAGAAGAGAGGGGAAACCCTGGGATTTTTTTACCCTTGTTCTTTTTTATTTTACATTTTCAGGGCTGAGGAGCCCCTGGAGCACAGTGCCACAGCAAGGGGAGCATCAGGAGCTGGCTCCTGTTACTGCCCCGCAGATCTGTGGCCAGCCAGGAGCTCCTGGGGCAGCTCAAGCCTCAGGCAGGGACATTTCCCTGCATTTTCCCCCATCCCTGAGTTTTTGGGTGCATTCTTCACTCGTGGTTTGGTGCTGTCAGGTGGCTCTGACACGGACACAAAACAAAAATTGGTGTCTGAAGCAGCCATCAGCAGCTTTCCCCGTGCTGGAAAAACATTCAGGAGGGTGTTACTGTCACTGGGCCAGGAGCAGGGCAAAAAAACCCTGCTGAGATATTTCTGTAACGCATCTTCCCTCTTCCAAACCAGATTTTAGGGCTCTGCTATTAAAAAATGACTGGATAAAAGAAGGAGTTGTACTATTTTTGTTTTCATTTTCCCCTCATTGAAAAAAAAAAAAAAAAAAAAAAAAAAAAAAAGGAAAAACATCTTGAAATGTCTACATCTACCAAAAAAATACAATTAAAAATCTTGATTTCTTTTTCTTCTCTGCTTAGGGGGAATGTTTCTTCAAATAAACAAAGATTAAAAGATCACAAAAATGAACTATTTTTTTTTTTTGGTTCATTTTCAATTTGCTGCAATTTGAAATATAGGCAGAAATAAATATTTCAGTGGAATTCAAAGTAAATATAAATAACAGTAAATGGGGCCCTGAGCAAGCTGGTCTGTGAATGCCACCCCTGCTCTTGGCAGGGGGGTTGGAATCAGAGGGTCTTTAACCCAAACCATTCTGTGATCCCAAATGTATCCAGTGATTCTAAATCTATTCAATAAATATATTAATAAAAGTTATACATGTGAGCCTGCTTCTGGCAATATTTGAAATAAATCTTTGTAGATGTCTTTGTAAGCAAACCTGGCTAACCTACATCAGCAAATCCAGCAAAATCCAAGGGCCAGATTTGAAATGAACATAAAAGGCAAATTAACCTAAAAAGCACCCTCAAACACTTCTCAGAGGCTGAGGAGAGGAATTTGGACCTGGATTTGAGCATCAATGGCCTGAGTGCTGCAGGAAGGCTGAGGAGATGATCCCGATGGGCCAAACAGGTTTAAGAAGATTTTTTTTGAACGATCAACTCCTTTTATTCCCAGCACAGAAATTCCTTTATCCAGGAACACCCCCCCCATGCGGGGCTAAAGAACAATTTGACTTCTCCCTTACCCACCAGGACGGGCACAAAGGAAAGGGAGAAATGCAAAGCAGCTTTTGAGGGAGAGCAGCAGCAGAGCCAGTCCCTGGGGATTTGTCTGTGACAAGTTTGTTCTGCTGCAGTTGTTTTTCAGATTACATTGACCCCGAGCCACTCGGAGCAGAAAAGGAGGCTGTGACATCTCTTGTAGCACAAAACAAACAATCAAACCTTATTTCTTGCAAGTAAAGGGAAGAGAATTTAAAAAAAAAAAAAAAAAAAAAAAAAAAAGAAAAACGAGAAGAAGCTGTGGTGATCTGTTTGAGGAAGCAGAAAAATGTCAAGACATAATTGCAGCTTCCCTTTCACTACAGGAGAGGCTGGAGTGGGGCCTCCTCCCTCATTTCTCGCAGGAGGTGCCTCCAGAGCTGGATTAATGGATCCTCTCCCCTAGCCAGGTGCTAATGAAATGATGATACAGTTGTTATTTCCAGCTCTCAGCACAACCTGCAGCTGGCAAATTGCTGGGACGTGCCCGCGGAACGGAGACAGGGGTGGGTGGGACCACTGCTGAATAGGAGCTGTAATAATCAGATATTAATGATACCCAAAACCAAGTGGTATTTACCCTGAAACTCAGAGGGAAAACACCCCCAGGCTGTTTTTTATTTCCAATCTCATTAGAGATTGTCTTGTTTTTTTTTTTTTTTTTTTGCCTCTGCCCAGCTGAACATTGCTCTCCTTCCTGTGCCCAATTTGGCACCGTTTGGGGGCAAGGAGCGATTTGTGCTCTAAATTTCCTTGTGATGACTCTCAGCCCTCAGGAAGAGCTGGGATAAGTCATCTTTTGTATTAATCATGGAATCACACAAGGCTTGGGTTAGGAGGGACCTAAAAGCTCATCCAGTTCCACCCCCTGCCACAGCCAGGGACACCTTCCACAGTCCCAGGTTGCTCCGAGCCCTGTCCAGCCTGGTCTTGGACACTTCCAGGGATGGGGAGTCCCAATTTTTCCCTGGATAATCAATTCCAGGACCTCCCCACACTCACAGCTCTGTTCTTCACGAGGTGACAGAAAGATTTGCAGACTTGTGGTGAAATTCTGCACCTTTTTCCTACCCCTTGTGTTCTACTGCCGCTGCTTTTGTTGAAGCATTTTGTGGAGGCAACATCTTGCTGAAAATCCATCTGGGCAATCATTCCAAGTAAAGTTTAAAACAAAAATTAAATAAAAGGACAGATAATATTCTTTTTTATCTCACCTGACCAAAATAACGCTGCAAACTCAGGATTTGTAGCTGGCCTTTGTGCCTGAAGGATGAATTTTACGTGGCTGTGACAGTGGTTTTCCCTCCCAAAGCACCCAGGGGGTTTCCTACACTCGGTGCAAATTCTGAGCATCTTCTCCTACAATTAAATTATTAAATTTGCCTTCTGTGCAAACAAAAATCGAGGAGCCTGAAGGGAGGGGCTGAGGAGCCTCGAGTGCCAAATCTGCCTCAGTCTGCTGCAATTTGGTGAAAAATGGAAGTTCTGTGGCTGCCTTTGTTCTGCTCCTGGCCCAACGCCACCGAGCGCCACGAGAGCGTTTCTGCCTCGAGCTGCAGTGCCTCAGCTCCTCCAGAACCTGCTCCGATCCATCTCATCCCAAACCATGCCTTAACTGGGGGATCGTTTCTGATTTGTGCCCGATTTACCCGGTTCCACCCCCGGAGCAGGAGGGAGCGCAGGGACAGGAGGGGCTCAGCCACCACGAAGTCGCTGCTCCCCAAAAATGCATCCAAGCCTGCTCTGGCTGCTGCTGGGGCGTCCTCGGGTGCCAGCCAAGGGCAGGGCAGCTGCTGATCTCTGTCCCCAGACCCTTGGGGAAGCTGCCAGGGTGGTTTTCCTGCCCTGCTTCCCCTCCCTGCTCGGCTCCGGCCCCGCGCAGCGGAAAAACCCAGCCAGGCTCACGTGCCAGGAGCTGTCTGCTGCCTTTATCAGCTCCTCTGCATCCCTCCCCTCTCAGCACCTGCTGCCAGCCATGATCTGCCCAAAAACTGAACGTTTCTGCCCTGGGGATGTGGGCTGTGCTCAGAGCCTGGCCCGTGCAGAGGCCTCTCCTGCCCTGGGACAGGACATTGCAGGTGCCACCTTCTCTGTGGCCCTGGGGACCAGGCTGGCTGCTCTTTCCTTCTAGAACAATCCCTCAGCCTCTTCCAGAATGGGATTGGGCTTCTCTCTTTGTGTGCAACAGCTGGCCCTGGAATCATTTCAAGGCGGGGGCTCGGCAGGGAGGCTCTGCCAAAACCTCACTCATCAGGCTAAAAACTCCCCACTGGTTTGTGGTGGGACCGTCCAATGGCCTGGGGTGCTGAGGGCCTCAAAACTGCCCCAGAATGTCCAGTCAATGTCTGTGTTTGTCCCACCAACACGTGGGACTCCCAGAGGATTTCATTTGGCAGGGGGAGGTTTGGAGCCCGAGGAAGGGCTGGAGGTGGCACTCAGTGGTCTGGGAGGGCTTTGGCACCCTCAGTGACCCCAGGAACCCGTGGCAGAGCCATTGGCAGGGGCTCTGTGCTGCAGGGACCGTTCTGTGTGCCACATCCCCGCCACCCCCTGGTTGTTTGTTCCCATTTTCCCCGAGCTGCCCAGCCCCCGGGGCACGGCAGGAGCTGCAATCCCGGCAATCCCGCGACTCCCATCCCAGCCGGGGGGGGGGAGGCAGCACAGCACCCCTGTGCCCTTCTGGCGAGCAGAAAATGAACATTTTCCCATCAGAACCGCCCGGCCCAGCCCGGCTACCCCGCGGCTGTGCGGGATGCAGGAGCATCTCCGCCCGCCGCTGTCGCTTAGCAACGCGGCAGCATCCGCGCACAGCCGGGCGGGCACCCCGGCACTGCGGGCACCCCGGGCCGGCCCCGTGTGCCCGGCGGTGCCCGGCGGTGCCGGCGGTGCCCGGACGTGCCCGGCAGCCTCCCCGTGCCGAGGATGCCCCGCGGTGCTGCGCCTCCCTCGCACCCCCCGCTCCCCGCTCGCCGCTGGCTGCGAGAGGAGGCAGCAGTGGAATTTTACAGCTCCATCCCATAATGCTCTCGCCCGCAGCCGGTCCCATGGCCTGGCTCGTAGCTCCGACAAAGGCTAAAGTGGGATCACAATGGTGTGACTCACCGTGGCACTAAAGATAGATCTGTCACAGATCCCTCGGGAGGTGCGCGGGGCTGCTCTGCCGGGCTGTGCTTTGCGGTGGGTTTTTCTGCCCCCCAAACTGCCCAGGTTTGGGCATTCCCGGGAGAGGGTGTGGCACAGCTTTGGGATCTGCAGGGAAACACGGGGGGCTGCAACGACAGTGAGTTTGGCCTCGCTGGAGTCACTGTGGCACAGCCTGGGGGCTCCCAAAAAGCACCACCATGGAAAAGAGGGGGAAATGTTCTGAGGAGAGATTTCTTCAGGGCCTTATGGCACTTTCACTTCAGTGCTCGCCTCCCAGCTGTTTGAGACTGGTGCAGGACACAAAGAGGAGCAGCCAAGGGCCCAAGCAAGACAAGAGGGGCTCCTGTCCCCGGAGAAAGCCACAGAGTGTCCCAGGGGAGTGGCAGGACAGCCAGACCCGCTCTGATTGTCACCCCAGACACCCCCGTGGCACCGTCTGGGCTGTGGGGACTTGGGGAACACAATCCTGTCCTGAAGGACACAAAGGATCCCGAATTCCCCCCAGCCAGGCACAGGCTTGGCTTCCATCCCTCCACGGACACAGCAATGGAAACTGGCAGGTGAGGGAGCTGGAGCCCGTTCAGGCCTGTACAATTCCACTGGTGTCAGAGGCGTTGCAGCAGGGACAAAGCCCAGGCATTATTTTTAACCTGGCCACCATTTCCTGCCATGCCCTTCATTCAGGAGATCCCTATGCCAGGGCATGGTTGGAGTCATGTGAATCTGCCCAGTGTGACTGCTCGTGTCCTCAGAGTGAGACACATCCACGAGGACTGGGGCCTGAAACAGCATCCCAGGGAAGGAGAAGGGATGGGAGGGTGGGAATTCCTGAGCAATGTGGGAGGGGGAGCTGCCCACCTGGACATGGGGAATATTTCTGCCTGTTTCCCCTTCTCAGCCTGGCAATTCCTCTGAGCCCAGCAGATTCTTTAGGGCAGCAGTTTAAGTTCTGCCTGCTGTGAAGGGGACGAGAGCAAAACACCCAAAATGTTCCTAAAGGATATTTAAAAAGAATTAACAAAGCAGCTTGTTATGCAAATGTCCTTTGGGGACTGCAGTCCCTGTCTGTGACTTTCCCAACCTTGCCCTGATTCCCTCTCTGCCCTTGCCGGGAACATCCTCGGGGTCTTCACAGGAAACCTCACCAGAGGTGATGTTCTGCACTGCTTGGGCCTCCCTGTTCTGCCATTCCTCAAAAATCCTGGCTTCCAAACACCAGGAATTGTGATCTCTGAGCACTGCCAGCAAGCCCAGGATCACCAGGGTGGGAAGAGCCCTCCAGGACCACCCAGTGCCACCAGCATCACCCCAATCCCTGTCCCCAAGGCCACATCCAGACTGCTCTGGGACAATTCAGGGACTCCAAACCTCCCTGGGCAGCTCAGCCCAAGGCCTGACCACTCTGAGAGGGGAATTTTCTGTCCCAGTCTCCAACCTGAGCCTGCCCTGGTGCCATTTGAGGCCATTTCCTCTCCTCCTTTCCCTGCCCCTCCTGGCAGGAGCTGTGCAGGGCACTGAGGTCCCCCCTGAGCCTCCTTTGCTCCAGGCTGAGCATCAGAGAGCTGGGACTGACCCAGCCTGCCCTGAAGGTTGGATCTTCTCAGGATCCCAGAATCAAGGCTGGGAAAACCCTTCAGGATCACCCAGTGCCACCCCAGCCCCACCAGCATCACCCCAATCCCTGTCCCCAAGGCCACATCCAGACTGCTCTGGGACAATTCCAGGGACTCCAAACCTCCCTGGGCAGCTCAGCCCAAGGCCTGACCACTCTGAGAGGGACAAAAATGTCCCAAAGCTCTGCAGAAACCTGAACAGAGACTCTCAAATGTTCCCATCTCACAGAGATCCAGGGGACAGCCAGGAAAAGATCCACCAAAGGAATCTGGGTGAGGATTTTCTTGTTCAGTTTCACAGGAAGTGTTTTAAAAACCCCTCTTTGCCCAAGCCCTGCTTTCAGCCCTTTCCCAAAAGCCCGAGGTGGAGATGTAACAACAAATCCTGACCCACCAGGGTTATGTCATCAGTGTGTGACCCCAGCCAGGGTGACTCTCACAGGTTCCTCCCTGCCCCAGAAATCCCCCAAATCTGCAGATCCCGTGGTCTCAGCAGTCAGTGAGAGCAGCTCTGCTGTAATGAATCCACAGAGAAGATGCTCACACACGTTGTGAACAAGAGTCAGAAGACCTCCTGAATTAATTTGTCACTGCTGTGGTGTAAAAACTCCTAAAAATACCTCTGCCTGTGATTAGGCTCTAGTTTCTCATGCTCACCCACAGGAGGGGAAACACCGCCTTTGTTTTTTCAAGCCCCACATCCACCAAACTTCCCCTTACTTGTACAAGGCCTTTTTTAAATTCACTCCAAGAGCAGCCGGCTCCGTTTCGCCCCAACTTTCTGTTTCAGGTTTATGGATTTGCCATTCAAACAGGCAAATCCATGAAATTCATTTCACAGGACATTGACCAAAGGGAATGTGGAATAATGTTCTCTGGCTTTTGACATATGATCAAGTGCAAGTTTGCCACGAGGAAAGAGGACAAACAACAGCCTTGAAACGGGTAAACCCCTCCACAAAAACCACGGTGAATGCACAAATAAAGTTATTTTATTAGTGTTGGCTTCCCTCTTGTGGCAATGAGCAAACTGGAGCCCTAATATCTAACCAGGCCTGGTGCTCCTGCTCTGCTTTATTTCCTCCAGAGCCACTTGCACATTTCCATCATTTGAGTGACATTTGTGAATTTACAACGATTTTTTCCCCCCGGCAGCGTGTGTGAGAAGGTACCACTGCTATTAATAAACTGTGTTTCATCAACAGAATTGAGATCTATTTATAAAGGATGCTGGTATCTTGCTTTTTTTGCAGATGGGGGAACTGAGGTGTGGAATAATTAGAAGCCAATCAGCAGGTCCAAAGCAGAGCTGAAAATAGATCCCAAATCTCCTGAGCCTCAGGGCCACGTTCTGCCTGCTCCCCTGCCAAGGTGGGAGATGGTGACACTCAGCTCCTGGTACCACCTACCCCGTGCCTGTTGTCCTCAGAGTTTCCCAAAACAGATCTTTCTACCTTTGATATTTCACAGCCGACCTCATAAAACAAATTAATAAATCAAATAATCGCTAAGAAAATCCAGGTGGACCCACATCACCTTTCCTAGTTAAGGATTTGCTGTCAGTGTTTATTCCCCCAGCCAGCTCACCCTTAAATTAATTTTTTTTTTCAGGTGTCCTGCAGCATCTTAAAAGAATTTAGGTTATTTTTTAAAGTCTACAGGCACCTGGTTTTGGCTTTCTCCCCCTCTTACAACGGTTGCATGGAAAATAACTGCAACCACCACGAGCTCCCCCGGAAGCATCACATGCACAACAAAATAATAATGATGAAACTTTTTCCTGTTAAAAGACACTAACCTGACATCCCCCGGGAGGGCAGGAAAATGTGGTTTGAGGTGCTCGATTTTGCAGCTTTTAGAGGAGTGTTGTGTGCTGCTGAGGGCAGAGTTCAGTCACCCACCTCCAGTGACACTGGCCCTGCTTGGAATTCCCCCGACCATTTTTGTGCGTCTTCAATCATTCTTTCCGGTTTGGAGGGAAGCAAAAAAGATTTCAAAGGTTTTCTGTCCCTTCCACTGAGCAAAAAAACTCCTTCTTAATGGGGAAATGAGTCAGGTCGTGCCTGGGCAGGGGATTTTGGAGGGTGGGCACAGGCTCCATCCCCTGGGAGCTCTTGGTTTACCTGCCCAAGGGGAGCTGCTTGTGGAGCAAAGGTGTGGAAAACTCCCACCTGG
>JALJVW010000245.1:1181317-1186317 GCA_024865655.1 Emberiza elegans | reverse complement strand
TCAGGGACCCGGCTGGGCGCGGGGGATGCGCTCCCCCAATGGCCCGGCAGGGGACGCGCAGCCCGAAGGCGCCGCCTGCGGAACTACAGCTCCCAGCGTGCCCCGCGGCAGGAGCGGCGCTAACGGCGCTGGGGTGGGCGTGGCCGCGCCTGCGCAGTGCGCGGTGACCCTGGGGGCAGCCGGGAAAAATGGCGGCGGCAGCGGGGCTCGTCTTGAAGGTGAAACTGGGGGGCGGCGGGGCCTGGGCGGCTTTGGGGGGGAGCAGCGCCGTCTGCCGCCCCAGCCCTGCGCGGGGTCTCGGAGCTTTCCCTCCCTCCCGATCCTCGAGGGCTGCGCCCGACCCCGCCATTCTCCCCCTTATTCTCCCCCAGGTGCGGCAGCTGAGTACGACGGCGGCGAGACCGGTGACCAAGCTGGTCAAGGTGAGGGGGCAGGGGCGATGTCAGAGGGAAAGGGTAGGGAGGGCCCCAAGCTGGTGAAGATGAGGGGGCGGGGTTGTCCTGGAGGGGTCTCCAGGCTGGTGAAGATGAGGAGGCAGGGGTGTCCTGGAGGGGTCTCCAAGCTGATGAAGGGGCCCAGAGGGTTCTCCAAGCTGGTCGATATGAGGAGGTGGAGGTCATGAGGAGATCCAGGGGGACCCCGGGGTGGTCAGGGGGGTTGTCTAGGTGGGTGGTGAGGGGCTCAGGGCGGGTGGCCGAGATGGTCACGGTGAGGGGAGGGTGCAGGGGGGCTCCTGGCTGGCCGAGGCCAGGGGCGGGGGTCTCTCCCGGGTCCCCCCTGCTCAGTGCCCACCCCTGCTCCCGCAGCCGCCCATCCAGGTGTACGGGCTGGAGGGGCGCTATGCCACCGCCCTCTACTCGGCAGCCAGCAAGCAGAAGAAGCTGGACCAGGTGGAGAAGGAGCTGACCCGGGTGTGGGTAAGGTGTTCCCAGCCAGGACTCCCGGGGGTGGTAGCGGGGAGGGTTCCTTGCTGCTCCTCAGCAGGGAGGGGGCTGAGCTTCTGTGACCTGTGAGACTCCCATCCTGCTGGCATCTGCACTGCCTGCTTGTGGCCCTGCTCTTTAAATGGGATATTGGGAAGGAATTGTTCCCTGGGAGGGTGGGCAGGGCCTGTCACAGGGTGCCCAGAGAAGCTGTGGCTGCTCCAGCCCTGGAAGCGTCCAAGGACAGGTTGGATGGGGCTTGGAGCAGTCTGGGATAGTGGAAAGTGTCCCTGTCCATCCAATCTTTAAGGTCCCTTCCAACCCAAACCATTCCCTGATTCTCTAGCTGGAGCTGCCATTTCACTTCCCATCAGCTCAGAGCCCTTTGTTCTCATTCCAGGAGTGCCCCTGTTGCCCGCCTTGGCTGCTCCGGGTGGGCCTTGTGACACCAGGAAAGCCCCTGGCATTTATCACATCTTTGTGTATCCCCTCAGAGCCTCCTGAAGGACCCCAAGCTGTCCAGTGTGGTGATGAACCCTCACACCAAGAGCTCCGTGAAACAAAAAGCCGTGAACGACGCTCTGGCAAGAGAGAAGATGACCCCAATCACTGTCAACCTGATGAGTGAGTGATCTCTGGACTTCAGGAGAGCATCCCAGCAGTGCCATCCGTTGGAGTTGCTGTTGGCTGCTGGGATGTGCCTCTGGTGGTGTTTTAAGCCCTTGATGTTTTGCAGATCTGCTGGCTGAGAACGGCCGCCTGCGTTACACCCCGGGCATCGTCTCTGCCTTCGGGAAGATCATGAGCGCCGTCCGAGGGGAGGTGGTGTGCACGGTCACCACGGCCCAGGTGGGCTGGGAGCAAGGACAGGGAGTGGGAGCAAGGACAGGGAGTGGCAGTGTGGGAGTGCCAGTTGTGTTTCTCTGTGTCAGGACTGAAGGCACTTGGGACAGTAATTCGTGTTGGGACTCAGGTGTTTATTATTTGTTATCAGTAAAACAGGCTCACTAGTGAGAATTCAGCAGCTTTTCATTAGAAGGCACAAAATGGCCAACAATCTCTTGTTCCAAGGTCTTTTAAGACTGAACTCTCCAATGAAGAACTGACCCCTGGATTATTTTCCCTTTTAACCCAATCACTGATCCCAAAGAGCTGCAATGGGGACTTTCCTGCCCAATTACAAAATGCCACCCAAACCCATGGAGAAAGAGGAAGAAGAAGCATGAAGAAGAAACCCAGGGCAACACCCTGTGCCCTCCATCTAGCTTCCATCCACAACATGTTAAAATCCCAAAACCTCAATTTCTCACCAAGTGATAACACCTGCACTGCTCTCTATAATCTATTTCACAACTTTGTGGATTCCAGTCTATCTTGAAGTCTGGGAAACTTTCTCCATGAATGAGGGTCAGAGTCAGTGCTGCCCTGGGGGTCAGGGCACCCCAGAGCAGACACAGAAATATTCCCTGTGCCCTGGGTTTGCACAGGGAGTGAGAGGAAAGACAAACCTCTCCCAGTTAAGGCTGCACTCTGTGATTGAAGCGCTTGCTGTGAGAGCAGTGAGGACATGTCTCACCTCTGCCAAGCTGAACAAATTGCTGCAGAGAGAGGGCTGATACCCAGCAGTTCCTGGTCCAAAATGAAAACTCTTCATCCCATTACAGCTCAACAGTTCACGGTTTTCCTTGCTGTGTGTGAGCCCAGGGCTGGTCTGCACATAGAGCTGCTGCTGTTCCTGTTCCAAACAGGAAAATGTTTCATGAAATCAGGAGGGCACAAAGTGATTTTTGTTCTGTGCTGTCCTTGGGTTATCCCTGTTCCAGAATGCTGCATTCCTGGTGGAAGTGTGTCATCAAAGGGACCTGAGAAGGAAATTTATATAATTTATATAATTTGAATATGTATTATTATTATTATATAATTTATCATTATATCATTTTAGTATTTTAAGTTCTTCATTTTCCTGCTCTTCTGTTCTTTTTTTTCAGCCCTTGGATGAGGCTAACCTCAGTGAACTGAAAAGTGCTTTGAATGGGTTCTTGGCCAAAGGAGAGGTGTTGAAACTGGAGACTAAGGTCTGGATTTTTGAATTACAAATAAGTGTCACTAAGTTCATGTTAAGGCCTTCTGTGTCTCTGATTTTTATGAAAACAAAAGGATTTTGTTGAATTCAGATGCTCTGTTACATAGTTCTGTGCTTTCTTATAGACATGATGTTTTAATTTCTCAGATCTTCATTTTGGAATGTAATGACAGCAAAATCATCTCAGAAAAGCTTTTTTTTTTTTTCCCTACTGTAAAACTTGTGTCCTATGGTAACAAACTACTTCTAATTAACTATTTGTTTATTGTTCCTTCCTTAGACTGATCCAGCGATCCTTGGTGGCATGATTGTCAATATTGGGGAGAAGTACGTGGACATGTCAACAAGGTCCAAGATCCAGAAACTCACCAAAATAATGAGAGAGACTGTCTAGAGAGCTGTCCTGGTGATTCCCAGGGAAACCTGTCACATCGAAACAATAAAATTCTTCCTTCTCGTGGAAGTGGTGCCCAGTGTTTTGGTTGGGGAAGCACAGCCCTGGGGGAGGAAGATGCTGAAGCTGCCCGGAGTTTCAGTAGCTGTGGCTGAACATCAGTGGCGCAGCTTCAAATACTGGCTCACCCTGGGGAAGACTGATGAGAAGGACATGGAAAGAGCACTGGGGGAGCTGATGAATGGGGGCAGTGCTGTGAAGGGTCTGCCGGGCTCCCCAGAAAACTCTGGGGGTCACTCAGCACTGCCCAGACAGAGGGAAGGGATGACAGGCGGGAGCCGCGCTCCCCTCAGAGCCCCTGAGGGCGGCAGCAATGGCGGCGCCGCTCCCTCAGCGCCCGGCCCCGGCCCCGGCGGGCGGGGAGCCCTGGGCAGCGCCCTGCGGGCAGCAGGGAGCGAGCCCCGGCCCGGCCTCTGTGCCCGTGGCGCCGCAGAGGCCAGGGCAGAGCTGCAGGAGTCGGGGCCTCAGGCACTGCCCCGAGGCAGCTGCAGCAGCCGGGCCCCGGCCTTGTGGCAGCGCAGGAGGCTCTCGTGGTGCCGCTTCTCCAGCCCGGCCGGGTGCCTGTGCATGGCCCCGGCCTTGCGGGCTGCACCAGCCCCGCTCGGCTTCCCGTGCCCGGCTAAGGCGCCCAGGCCGCGCTCGATGCCCCCGGCTGTCGCTGCTGAAGGCAGGGCCGAGCCCCGGTGCCCGGCGGAGCCCTGAGCGACACCCCTGATCCCCGGGCTCCCACGGCTCCTGGAGCCGCTGCCCACGAGTGCCCGGCCCGTCCGTGCGGCCAATTCCCGGTGCCCTGGGCAGCGCAGCCGGCAAAGCCAGGGCCCTGCACTGTGGGGCTGGGGCTGTCCTAAGGCAGCGTGGCCAAAGCCTCTGAGGGCTCTGGGCACAGCAGGGGCCAAAGGCCACAAGTGCAGGCCTGCTCCCAGCCACTTCCTGGCTGCTGCACAGACCTTGGGCTGCCGAGGGTGGCCCTTTGTGACACGGGCACACGGTGTTGGGGCCCTTTGTGATGTGGGATGGTGGTGGCCAGAGAGCCTTGTGACATCAGGGAGCCCCAGCCTGGCTGAGGGTATTTAAGGGGTGCAGAGCCCTGCAGGTGCCCAGTCACAGGAGAGCCGCTCTCTGTGCAGGAAGCAGCTCCCTGTGTCTGTCTGCACTGGACGCTGAGAGTGACAGAGGCCGACAGCGACAGACAACGACAGCCACGAGGACAAAGGCAACTCCAACTCCCGGTCACCAGCCCCTTGCCCAGCTGGCTGGAGCCCCCCAGCGGGCAGTGGTCGGGGGCAGTGGCAGGTCAGTCCTGCCACTGTCACAGACTGAGGAGGAGGAGAGGCCCTTTCCCCAAGACGACCGCAAGCTTTCCCAGTGGGAAGCTTTGCAAGAGACGCACCACAGACAACTACTGAGAGTCCAAGAAATGTCCGAGAGGAGATCCAGGAGCAGCCGACAGCTGTACCAATGCCAGGTACGTGTGAGAGTTGGGGAAGTTTCCCGGTGCAGAGGTGGGACACACCAAGAGCTCTGTGAACAGAAAGAAACT
>JALJVW010000245.1:367500-455000 GCA_024865655.1 Emberiza elegans | reverse complement strand
AGATTTTAGCGGTTTAATTTTAGAGATTTTGTCAGTTTTATTAATTTCCTCTTTCTGCTGCTGAGCAGGCTGCAGGGCCGGGGGGCAGCGCTCTGCCTGCCCCCCCAGAGCAGGAGTGCCCCCAGTGCCAGGGGCTGGTGACCCCCAGCCCTGGGCACGTCCCTGGGGCCGGGAGGGACCCGGGGCAGGGCACGGGGGCTGTGAGGGGCCCGCACGGCGTGTGCCGGTGCTGTGGGGCGGGGAAGGGGTGCCTGGGGCGGGCAGGGTCGGCTCGGGGAGCTCTGGGGACCGTGGGACAGGGAGCTCACGGGGGCGGCTGCTCCACTTCCCCGGCGGAAAACCCCCGGGGGCTGCCCCGGCCGGGAGCGCTGGCAGACGGTTTTGCTTCCCTTTTCTGCTGAAGAGATGAGTCGCTTTTGCCGTGCCAGGGGGTGGCCATTGGAGGGGGGCCTCTGTGTGTCACCCACAGCCCCCCCTGCTGCCTCCCCAGGCCCCCGGACGCCACCCGAGTGCCACCGCAGTGAGGAGCGGGGCCGGGGGGCTCGGGGTGCTGCCCCCGGGCTGGGCACGGTGCAGCCCCGAGCTCCCACCCTTGTTGCCCCCGGGCTGGGCACGGTGCAGCCCCGAGCTCCCACCCTCCCTGCCCCCGGGCTGGGCACGAGTGCCCCTGGGGCTGGGCTCCCCTGAGCTCCCTTGTTGCTGCCCCCGGGCTGGGCACGGTGCAGCCCCGAGCTCCCACCCTTGTTGCCCCAGGCTGGGCACTGGAGCTCCCACCCTTGTTGCCCCCCGGCTGGGGAGCTCCCAGCTCCCCTCCCTGCCCCGGGCTGGGCACGGTGCAGCCCCGAGCTCCCACCCTCCTGCCCCGGGCCCCTCTGCTGGGGCTGGCAAGGGGCAGTGCCCCATGGGCCGTGTCCCCCGCGGGCTGTCCCCTCTGACCGCGGCATCCCGGGGCACTGAAGGGGTTAAATGCGCTGCGGGCCGCGGGTCTCCTGGAGAACAGAGCTGGCCTTGTGCCGGCAGCGGAGCTGGCAGCAGCCGCGGGGGCACAGCAGGGCCGAAGCACCCACCCGGTGTCACCAGGACACCCACCCGGTGTCCCCGGACCAGCCCAGCCTGGCCCTGGCACAGCGGGGCCCTTGGGAGCCCCAGCGTGGCTGCGGGGACACGGGGACCTCCAGCCCCTGCCTGGCACCACCAGCATGCCACCGGGCAGCCCCTGGCCTGTCCTGGAATGGGGCTCCTTTGGCAGGGCTCCTGCCGACCCTTCCTGTCCTGTACTGGGGGGCTCAGGGGCAGGGCACTGGTCCCTCCTCATCCTCCCTGGGAAGGTGAGTGTGAGTCAGGGGCTTGGCTGGGGCTGGGGGGGCCGGTTGGGACTGAGATGTGGTGGCTGTGGCTGCAAAGCTTGGCTGTGACAGAGCCAGAGCCCCCTGGCACCCCTGGCACCCCCTGGCTGTTACAGAGCCAGAGCCCCCTGGCACCCCTGGCACCCCCAGGCTGTGACAGAGCCAGAGCCCCCTGGCACCCCAGGCTGTGACAGAGCCAGAGCCCCCTGGCACCCCCTGGCACCCCCAGGCTGTGACAGAGCCAGAGCCCCCTGGCACCCCAGGCTGTGACACCTCCTGGCTGTGGACAGAGCCTGGCACCCCCTGGCAGCCAGAGCCCCTGGCACCTCCTGGCTGTGACAGAGCCAGAGTCCCCTGGCACCCCCTGGCACCCCCTGGCTGTGACAGAGCCAGAGCCCCCTGGCACCCCCTGGCACCCACATTCCCCGCTTGGCACCCAGACAGACCTGGGCTGCTGTGGGGCTCTGCCCTACACAAAGTCCCCTCCCCAGTGAGGCATTTGCCCTGTGAGTGTGGGCCATGCCTGCGGGTCCCCTCGTTGTGCCATGGGCACCTCGTACCTGGTGCTGGCAGCGCCAGGGCTGGCAGGAGCCAGAACGCTCCTGTGCGAGCCCTCAGGTCCTGCCATGGCCCCTCCATGGGCACCGTGGTGTGTGCCCACGTTTGCTGTGTGCTGGTGACAAACCTGGGGACACTGGGGCTCCGCAGCCCCGGGGTGCTGGGTGATGGAGAAGTGACCCCTGGCCTCAGCCCCTCCTTCTCCTCCTCTTCCTCCTCCTTTCCCTCCTCCTCTGTTTCCCAGTGGTGATGCCCTTCATGGGCACGAGTGTTTCCTCTGTGCCAGGATGGGGATGGGATGGGATGGGATGGGATGGGATGGGATGGGATGGGATGGGATGGGATGGGATGATGGGATGGGGATGGGATGGGATGGGATGGGATGGGATGGGATGGGATGGGATGGGATGGGATGGGATGGGATGGGATGGGATGGGGATGGGATGGGATGGGATGGGATGGGATGGGATGGGATGGGGATGGGGATGGGATGGGATGGGATGGGCATGGGGAAGGGGATGGTTCCTGCCCAGTGCAGCTCATCCCGAGGTGCCCACAGTCAGTTTGGGCTCAGCATCAGCAGCGTGTGCCATGTCCCACTGTGGGATGGGCACAGGGCCAGGCTGGTGCTCAGGGCTGCTTTGGGTCCGGACTGAGTCAGAGGGGCCAAATGGGGCCTTGGGGTGACAGGGGCAGCTGTGTCCCACTGCAGGGGCTGCCCTGGGCCGCCCCCCGGCCCCGGGAGCCCCGGGCCAAGGGATGGGGTGGCTGCAGGACAGAAGGGGCACAGGGGACGTGGGTGGCAGGTACAGCCCCTCTGGAAGGTGCGTGTCCCTGAGGGTGGCCCTGTGCAGCCACGGAGGCACCTCGGTCTGCCACAGTCCTGAGCCTGGTCCCACGGCCCTGATCCTGTTCGTCCCACTGCCCTGCTCGTTCTCCCTGTGCTCCTGCTCCCATCGCTCTGATCCACTTCCTTCCCCACTGTCCTGCTGCAGCTGCTCCTGATCCAGTTCCTTCTCCCGCTGTCCTGGTCTCCTTGATCCTGATCCCCGGGTTTGGCTCTGGTCCCGTCCCCATCGCCACCCCTGTGTCCCTCCTCCCACCGCCCACCTGGCGCCCCCGCAGTCCCGCAGCGCTGCCCGTGCCTGCCCCGGGCCGAGCGACTGCTGCAAAGCGTTGTGAGGAACCTGCGGGCTGTGTTCGCTCCCGAGCTGGAGGCCAAAGGCCGGGGCTGAGTGTGCGGCCCCCGGGGACCCTGCAGGGCTTCCTGCGGGGGTGGGGATGGGGATGGGGATGGGGCCGCCGGTGCGGGCCCCGCTGCTCCCCGCTCGCACGGCGGGGATGCGGGGGTGCCCCGCCCGGGGGGAAACTGAGGCACAGCGCTGCGGGGCGGCCCCGGCAGCCCCTGTGCCTGCGCCGGGGGTCGGGCACAGCCGGGCAGGGCGGGGGTCACGGCACAGCCGCAGGAAGCCGCGAGTCAGCGCGGGAAGAGGAAGAGCGACTTCCCCATCCGAGGGGGCAGGGACGGGCTGGGGCTCGGGCCGGGGGCTCCGGCCCTTCCCCTCCCCAGCCCTGCGGGCTCTGGGCAGCGGGGACCCCAGCCCAGGACACGCTGCGGCTTCTCTGCCCCGGCCCTCCGCTCCCCGCCTGCCCCGGGCACACGGGCGGGGCTCCCGTCCTCCCGCAGCCATCCGAGGGTGGGCACCGGCTGCCCACGGCCGCAGCGCGCTGGGGAAGGGGCTGCGGGCCCCGGGCTGGGCACGTCCCCAGCCCAGCACCGCGGGGCGCCCCCGCCTCGGCTGGGCAGCGCCGGGCTCCGGCCAGCAGCAGGAAGGGGAGCAGGATGCAGCCCTTAATGGGAATCGCAGAGGGAACCTGAGGAAGGAAAACGCGCGCCGGGGCTGGGGATAAACACAGCTGCCGGAGCGGACGCTGGCTCCGGGGCCGCGCCAGCCACAGCGCCGGCCCCGCTTGGTGCGGGCAGGACGGCGCTGGGACAAACGGCGACAGCCCACGGGCTGCCACAGCCCCGGCACGGCCCTGCTCCCTGCTGCCCTCCGTCCCATTCCGGGCTGGGGGCACGGCACGGCGTGGCACGGCATGGCATGGCACAGGGTGCTGCCACAGCCTGGCTGCCATGGATGCAGCACCCTGGGGACAATGTGGTCGCCATGCACCTGGCCATGGTGGCACACACGTGTCCCTGGGTCACGGTGGGCAGATCCCCACCTGGGGGTCTCTGTCGGGGGTTTTGCCTGCCTGGGACGCTCATCTGGGTTGGATGGTGAACCAAGGGGATGCGATCCTTGTGCAGCCCCCGTCCTCGGGGTGTCAGAGCAGGGGGACCGCGCTGACCCAGCCCTGGAGCGTCCCCTCCCTGAGCCTGTTCTCTTCCCACAGGCTGCTGAGGGGACACCAGGAGCGCCGGCATGCAGAGCATCAAGTGCGTGGTGGTGGGTGACGGGGCGGTGGGCAAGACCTGCCTGCTCATCTGCTACACCACCAACGCCTTCCCCAAGGAGTACATCCCCACCGTGTTCGACAACTACAGCGCCCAGAACACGGTGGACGGCAGGACTATAAACTTAAACCTGTGGGACACGGCCGGCCAGGAGGAGTACGACCGCCTGCGGACGCTTTCCTACCCCCAGACCAACGTCTTCATCATCTGCTTCTCCATCGCCAGCCCGCCCTCCTACGAGAACGTCAAGCACAAGTGGTACCCCGAGGTGTGCCACCACTGCCCCAGCGTGCCCATCCTCCTCGTCGGCACCAAGAAGGATCTGAGGAACAACCCCGAGACCGTGAAGCGGCTCAAGGAGCAGAACCAGGCGCCCATCACCACCCAGCAGGGCATCAGCCTCTCCAAGCAGATCCGCGCCGTCAAGTACCTGGAGTGCTCGGCGCTCAACCAGGAGGGCATCAAGGATGTGTTCACGGAGGCCGTGAGGGCCGTGCTCAACCCTGCCCCGGCCAAGCCCAAGAGGCCCTGCGTGCTCTTGTGACGGGGCTGCCGAGAGACGATCCTGCCCCCGCCCCTGTGCCCCGCACGCCCCCTGCCCCCAGCCCCCGCCGCGCCTCCCCAGCCTCGGTGCTTCAATAATACAGACCTTGTTTGCACTAGCTGGCCGCCCGCCCCGCGGGCACCGGGCTCCCCGCCCCGGCTCCCAGCCATCGCCTCTGCGGTCCTGGCACAGCAACGCTTCCTGAGAAGGGGATGCCCGGGGTGGGCACCCCCACTGCAGCCCTGAGCACCCCACGGGGACCTGCCACCCCCACCCTCTACACCAGCTGGGGCACAGGGGGTCCCCAGCCCCTCTGCGCCTGCCCCGGCACTCGCCCAGCCTGGAGCATCTCGCTGGCACTGCCCGCTCCTGCCCCGGGATCCCCCTGGCAGCACCAGGGGCTCCTGGCGGGTGTCTGGGGTGAGCCCCACACCAGGCACCTCCAGCCCTGCTGAGGGCAGAGCCAGTGTGGCCAGAGTACAGAGCTCCTGCCCTGGCCGGTGCTGGAGCTCCCCAGGGCAGCAGGACTCACCTGTAACCAGCTGCCCCCAGAGTTGCTTCTCCTGCAATAAAATCCTGCCCAGGCCCCCCGTGTCCTGTGCTCTCCCACACACTCCCACCTTTCCTGGCCATGGGGACACTGCCTGGAGGGATATGGGTGTCACTGGCCCGAGCTGGGCAGGGACCCCTCACCGTGCCAAGGCCAAGCTGAGGGTGCTCATGGTGCCTGCCAGGACTCTCCTCTGGGGGGAACTGCCAGAGGAACCTTGGGATGGCCCTGCCATGGCCGGTCCTGACCACACCATCTCTGTGTCCAGCTCAGCTCCCACCCAGGGGCTTGGGGACATTGTAAGGGACAGCAGTGGGACAGTGCAGGAGGTGGCCACGGGGCCATTGAGCTGTGTGGGAATGGGGACACTGAGGATGGGGACACTGCAGGAATTGGCACACGAGTGGGGTCCCCTGCCTGGGCAGCCCCCAGCCACCCCAGCCCCAGTACTGCCTCTGGGGTGGCAGGTGGAGGGCAGAGCCCTGTGCTCCCGTGCCCGGGGGTGCCCTTGGTGTTCCCGTGTCCTGTGGCTGGCCATGGCAGCAGCGAGGGAGCAGAGCCCTGTGCTCCCGTGCCCGGGGGTGCCCTTGGTGTTCCCGTGTCCTGTGGCTGGCCATGGCAGCCAGAGCCCTGTGCTCCCCCGGGGTGCCCTTGGTGTTCCCGTGTCCTGTGGCTGGCCATGCTGGCAGAGCCCTGTGCTCCCGTGCCGGGGGGCCCTTGGTGTTCCCGTGTCCTGTGGCTGGCCATGGCCGAGGGGCAGTGGCATCCCCGGCCGGGCCACCCCTTGTCCGGCCATGTCCGGACTGGGGCCTTCCTGCCCTGGGGCCTTCCTGCCGGAAGGGCAGAGACCCAGTGCCCGCCACAAGCCGCCTTTGTTCCCTGCTCCCCTTGGCACCAGAGCCGGGGCGGGCGTGGGCAGCAGGGCTGGGGGCTCCAGCCATGGCCCGGCCCAGCCCAGCCTCCTGCAGCCTCCCGGGGCATGGCAGAGCCTGGCCCCTGCAGAGCCCGCCCGGGAGCCCACGGCCAGGGAACATGGCCCCAGGGCCGCTGCACAGCCAGGGGCTTGTGGGACCCTGCTGCACCAAATCCTGCTCCCACCATGGGCATCCAACAGCCCTGTCCTGGTCTGGCTGTGGGACGGTCCCCACGGCCATGTCCTGCTCCCACTGTGGTGGATCTTTACAGCCATGTCCTGCTCCCACTGTGGTGGATCCCTTCTTTACAGCCATGTCCTGCTCCCACAGGGGGATCCCCACAGCCACATCCTGCTCCCACTGTGGTGGATCCCTTCAGCCATGTCCCGGTCCCACTGTGGGGATCCCTTCAGCCATGTCCAGGTCCCACAGTGGGGCTGGCGAGGTGCCACCCTGGTGGGCTTTGGTGTAGCAGTGGCTGCTGGGGTGAGGAGGGACCCTGTGGTGCCACGAGCAGGACACAGCCCTGCCCTGGCCCGGCACAGCGCGATGAGCTCATGGCTCTTCCCCTCCCAGCTGCTCCCGGGGCGGCCGCAGCGAGGGCAGGGCCCCACCACGGCCCGGGACAGGGGGAACCAAGCCCTCGGCAGCTCCCCTGTCCCTGCCCAGCCCCAGCAGGGCCAGCACAGCCCTCCTGGTGCCAGGCTCTGTCCCCGGGGCTGTGCTGGCCCTGGCCCCACAGCATCCATAAGATCTGCAGGATCTGCAGCCAAGTGAGCGGCCCCAGGAGCAGGGTGGGGAGCAGGGCCGCCAGCTGCGGGGTGGGCTCAGTCCCACGCCTCCGGCCCGGCCCCTGGCTACTTCCCAGCTTTGCTGAGCCTTCCCGGGCTTCATCCAGCACCCAGGGACACGGCCCACACCACAGCCCCAGGAGCAGGATCCAGAGCCCACGCCCCAGCGATCCACACCCCAGCCCTCAGGATGCACATTCCAACCCCAGCAATCCACATCCTGCAGGGATCTGCATCCTGAGCCCCAGCACCAGGGATCCACACCCCAGGGGTTACATCTTGCACCCCAGCCCCAACACCCAGGATCCACATCCCACACTCCAGCCCCGTAGCCCAGAGTCCATGTCCTGCACCCCATTCCAGCCCCCACCCTGCCCATGGTGCTGGTCTGGACCTGCTGGCTGTTCCAGGGCTGTGCCAGGGCCGTGCCAGGCTGGGCCAGGTGGAAATGCTGTGGGGGCTGCCGAGAGCTCACAAAAATACGTAGTGCTTTATTTCCACCCCAAAGCCAAGGTGCCGTGGGGGCAGCGCGCCACACGCATGCAGGGACACGGATGGAGCCCGCGGATGGGGACACCGACGATGGACACGTGCTGCTCGAAGCCAGCTCGGCCCCAGCTCTGCCAGGGCCCCGCAGCTCCCGCTGGAGGAGGCTCTGCCCAGCCCTGGGATGAGCCCTGGGACATCCCAGGGGACTCTCGATGGTGGCTGTGCTCAGGTGAAGGGCAGGGACCCACACCGGTCCTTCCTGGCCAAGCGCGGGGTGGGACAGGCCCTGGCAAATGCAGACCTCCCCAAAATGAAGACAGCTCCAGGTGCCCCTTCCAGCAGCACTGCAGGAGGAGCTTGGGGACACTGTCAGCCCCCATCTGCCATCCAGCCATGTCCCCTGTGCCCTGGCAGCCAGAGCTGCATGCTGGGGGCACTGCTGAACCCCAGCAGTTCCCAGCTCCGGCCCCACGGCACACGGGAAGCCAAGGGGACGCTGGGGCAAAGACCTCCAGCACCAGCACACTCAGCCTTCCTCCTCAAAGTGGGTTGGAATGGGCACAGCACCCCTGGCACAGCCTGTGCTGCTGGGAGGGCTTCTGGGAAAGGCAGGAGTGAGACATGGATGCCCCCAGCACCTGCTCTGCCCTGTGTGCTCCCACCCTGCTCCGGGCAGTCCCTGCACGGCCCAGCACCTTCCCGCTCCCCTCCTGGGCACCCAGGCACACATGGGCCAGGACCCTGCCCCAGCCAGTCAGAGAGCAGTGCCTGAAGCCAGCCCAAAAGGCCACCAGCCCTTTTTGAGGACCTGCCCTGAGACCCCCAGCCTGGAGGAGGAACTGTGAGACCCCCCAGGCCAAGAAAGGGCAGGGCAGGGCTGGACCCCCGTGCCCCAACACCAGCAGCAGCGCCCTGCCCTCCCTGGAGCATTCTCCAAAGCAACAGGCAGCAGGTCCCTGTTCCTCCTCCGTCCTGCCCTCCTGGAGCTGGAGGGAGCCAGGACAGGGGGTCCCTGGGAGAGCCCAGAGCTCCCCTGGGGCAGAGCTGCAGGTGCAGGAGGGACACACACTCATGGACCTCGGCAGGATCCTCGCAGCAGCTCCACAGCAAACACCCAGCCCTCCTCCAGGCAGGACAGGGAAGAGGAGCCCCCAGCACGGGGTTGGCTAGAAGTGCTTGTCCTCCAGCAGGGAGCTCACCACCAGCTCCTTGTTGCCGAAGTCCCAGAAGGCAGTCATGTGGAAGGCCATGTTGGAGAGGACAACCAGGTACTCCAGGAAGGCGAAGACAGTGTACACTGGGGGAGGAAACACAGCAGGTGAGGGGAACCACAGCTGCATCTGCCCCGGGAGCTGGGGGGGTCTCTGGGCCCTGTCTCTGTTTGGGACAGCAGAGCAGGGGCTGAGGGGCTTGGACCCCCCCAGGGAAGAAGCGTGGCTGGGCACCTGGAGCTTCCCTGGGTTGGGATTGGAAGGCAAGGCATCACATTAGGAGGATGTCAGACATCAGGAAGAATTCTTGGACATCAGGAGAATTTTCTCGTAGGTGGGGTGGTCAGGCTTGGAAGAAGCTTCCCAGGGAGGTTTGGAGCGCCCATCCTTGGAAATGTCCAAGGAAAGCCTGGAGGTGGCACTGAGTGCTCTGGGCTGGGAACAAGGTGGGCATGGGGCACAGCTGGGACTTGCTGATCCCAGGGATCCCTTCCAACCTTAAGGATCCTGTGATTCAGGGATTCTGGGACCACCCAGCCCCTTCCCCACACGCCCCCCGCAGCCCCCTCACCTCCAGGGCCGCAGTACCAGTTGTGGTGGAAGTAAACGCACACGGCGAACGCGAACGTGATGAAGGTGAAGAAGAAGAGCAGCTGCTTCCACTTGTACGACTTGCGCTCCTGGAAGAGGCCAAGGGCCGGCTGATTACAGATGGCCATGCCATGCCATGCCATGCCATGCCACGCCATGCCATCCCCTCCCGGGGAAGCCCTGCCCTGGCCCTGCACAGCCCCGGGGGTCTCTGCACCCTGGCTCCTCATGCACAGCCCCCCAGGCCAACCCCAGGGGTGGCTTGGGCAGGGCTGGGTGATGCCAGGGGCACACGGGGCTCACACCTACATGGAGACACAGGGTGCAAGGGAGCCATGGGGTCCCAGCACATATGGGGCCCCCGGTGCTGGGGTGCTCAGGGGACCCCTTGAGGATGGGCCAGGGCTCTACCAGAGGCAGATGCCCAGGCCTGGGTGGCTGCAGGTGGCCCCAGGGCACAGGGAATTCACCGGGTGCTGCACCCCCTCACTCACAACAGCAGCAGGGAGGAGGAAACCACATGAAGGGCGGCAGCTGGGGCGGGTGCTGTGCTGGGGAGCTCACCCAGCACACGTTGGCACTGGAGGGGCCCCATCCTGCCCCCAGCACCTCCTGTGATGGAGCAGGAACAGAGCATGGGGATGCTGCCAGCAGCCCCACACTCCCAGCTCACCGGCCCTGTCCCCCAGGGCTCAGCCTTTGTGACAAGCCAGGGCCCAGGCCTGTCCCCTGTGATAGGCTCCCAAGCCACTGCCCAGCACCCCAAAGCTGGGGGCTGGGGGTGCAGTGACCCCCGGCAGCCACAGCAGGTGCTGGCTCTAATTCCCTGCCTCTGTTTCTCCCATCACCCTGAGGGTCATGGATAAGGATCCTACAGCCTGGGGGGCAGAGGAACCCCAAGCCATGTCTGGAGCCCAAACAGCAAGGGGGGCTGCAAGGGCCGACAGCCCCACAGAAGGGGCTGGGGATACCACAGACAGCCCCGGCTGTTGCAGGTGGGAGGGGAATTTTCCCCTCGCCTGACGCTTCACATGAGACACAGATTCCATTCCGAGGGAGTGCTGATAACAAGGAAAATTTAAATTGCCCCATCACAGTTTCCATTACCCCCACAACGCGTGCCAGGGCCTCGGCCAGGGAGGAAAACCCAGAGAGGAAGGACGGATTCACGGGCACTTCACCGCGCGGGGACACGCGGGTGACGCCACCTGCAGCCCACGGCGGCGGGGCTGGCCCTGCCTGCTGGCACTGCCGGTCCCTCGGGCCAGCAGCAGCCCAGCCCAGCGCAGCCCAGCCCAGCCCAGCCCAGCCGAGCGGGCGCGGGGTGCGAGGAGCAGCGGCGGCACCGGGAGCCGGGGCGCGGTGCCGAGTTTCACACCGGAAAAGCGGCTGGGAACAGGCGCTCCCACGGCGGCAAACGGCCCCGCCGAGCCCCGGCACGGCCGCGCCGCTCCCACGCACCCTGGCCTGCCGGGGCCCCCGGGACCGGGGCACGCAGCACCCGCGGCACTGCCGCACACACCTCTTCAGGAAAACCCTTTCCTTAGGACTTCTTCTTCTAGGGAAGCTGAGAAGCTTCAAGAACAAAATGTAAACAATGGTTATCTGCTGCTGCGGAATGCAACAGGTAGATCTTTGATTAGCCCATCTTAGATGTTTATAATTAATAGCCAATCACAGCCCAGCCAGCTCAGGCAGAGTCCGAGACAGTTGCCTTTGTTATTCATTCTTTTCTACTCTATTCTTAGCCAGTCTTCTGAGATGAAACCTTTTCTTCTATTCTTTTAGTATAGTTTTAATGTAATATCTATCATAAAATAATAAATCAGCCTTCTGAACATGGAGTCAGATCCTCGTCTCTTCCCTCAACATAAGACCCCTGTGAGCACAGTCACAGTCACCCCGCTCAATGCCCAGGTGCTGCTGCAGGACCCTGTGGGAGCCACCCCGGGTCACCAGAGTGACCTTGCACCTCTGGGTGCCCCCTGAGCTCCCCCTCTCCCGTCTGGGCCGGGGATTATCTCACGGATAATTAGCTGTTAACCCCTAATTCCAGGGCACAGCTGGCTCAGCCCGGTGCCAGGGGATCACAGGGCACCTGGTGGCATGCCAGGATGCTGAGCAGAGCTGGCTTGGAAGGTGGCACCTCGGGGAGGTCCCTGCAGGAGCATGGGCAGGATGCCCAGCACAGCAGGGGCACTGGGGTGCATGGGGACCCCCGTGGGATGTGGGAGCTGGAGTGCCACCGTGCCCTGCTGCAGCTCAAGGGAAAGGGCCAGCACACACTCTGGGCAGCACGGTGGGAGTTCCAGGAGCTGCTGGATGGAGGGGCTGCCCATGCCCTCGCTGGTGCGGGCTGGATCCACTGCCCTGCTCAGGGCTCAGGCAGCGCCAGGCACTGCCCCTGCTTCCCACAGCCCCAGCTTTGTGTGGGGAACCCCCACCTGGGGACAAGCCAGGGAGCCACACGGTGGCCAGAGGAGGGCACCACGATCAGAGGGATGGGGCACCTCTGCTGCGAGGAAAGACTGGGAGAATTGGGATTGCTCAGCCTGGACAGGACCAGGAACCCCGGGTCAGGGCCCTGGAGAGGAGCTGGCAGCTCCAAGCACCCTGGCCAGAAGCCACCAAACTCTGGCTGCCTGTGAGGAAAAAGGGGTTAGACAATCCCAAGGATGGGTGCTCCAAGCTGAGCTGGTGCCAGGCGCCCCTGTGGGCTGGCTGTGGCTGCTGGGCTGGCACAGCTGGGGCTGCCAACTTCCTCCTGGCAAGACAGACCGGAGCACCCGTGGCCCCTGCAAGCAGTGTCACACAGCCAGCCCAGCCCTCCGTGGCTGCATGTGTGTCTGGCTCAGAAAAGCACAGGGGAATTATATTTAGTGCCCAGCTGGCGGGCCTGAGCTGAGGCACATTCCCCAGCAGGCAAAGGTGAGTCAGGAGCAGGAGGCTGGACAGCTCGGGAGGAGAGAGTGGCTGCAGCAGAGAGCCCAGGGGCACACTCTGGGACTCTGCTCCCAGCCCAGGGGCACACTCTGGGACTCTGCTCCCAGCCCACAGGCACACTCTGGGATCACTGCTCCCAGCCCAGGGGCACACTCTGGATGCTGCTCCCAGCCCATGGGCACACTCTGGGACTCTGCTCCCAGCCCATGGGCACACTCTGGGATGCTGCTCCCAGCCCATGGGCACACTCTGGATGCTGCTCCCAGCCCATGGGCACACTCTGGATGCTGCTCCCAGCCCTGGGGCACACTCTGGATGCTGCTCCCAGCCCATGGGCACACTCTGGATCACTGCTCCCAGCCCATGGGCACACTCTGGGACTCTGCTCCCAGCCCTGGGGCACACTCTGGATGCTGCTCCCAGCCCATGGGCACACTCTGGATCACTGCTCCCAGCCCACAGGCACACTCTGGGATGCTGCTCCCAGCCCTGGGGCACACTCTGGATCACTGCTCCCAGCCCATGGGCACACTCTGGGATGCTGCTCCCAGCCCAGGGGCACACTCTGGGATGCTGCTCCCAGCCCAGAGGCACACTCTGGGATGCTGCTCCCAGCCCTGGGCACACTCTGGATGCTGCTCCCAGCCCATGGGCACACTCTGGATGCTGCTCCCAGCCCACGGGCACACTCTGGGATCACTGCTCCCAGCCCATGGGCACACTCTGGATGCTGCTCCCAGCCCTGGGGCACACTCTGGGACTCTGCTCCCAGCCCTGGGGCACACTCTGGATGCTGCTCCCAGCCCATGGGCACACTCTGGATGCTGCTCCCAGCCCTGGGGGCACACTCTGGATGCTGCTCCCAGCCCTGGGGGCACACTCTGGATGCTGCTCCCAGCCCTGGGGCACACTCTGGGACTCTGCTTCCAGCCCATGGGCACACTCTGGATGCTGCTCCCAGCCCTGGGGCACACTCTGGATGCTGCTCCCAGCCCTGGGGCACACTCTGGATGCTGCTCCCAGCCCATGGGCACACTCTGGGATGCTGCTCCCAGCCCACAGGCACACTCTGGATGCTGCTCCCAGCCCATGGGCACACTCTGGGACTCTGCTCCCAGCCCATGGGCACACTCTGGATGCTGCTCCCAGCCCACGGGCACACTCTGGATGCTGCTCCCAGCCCTGGGGCACACTCTGGGATGCTGCTCCCAGCCCTGGGGGCACACTCTGGATGCTGCTCCCAGCCCTGGGGCACACTCTGGATGCTGCTCCCAGCCCTGGGGCACACTCTGGATGCTGCTCCCAGCCCTGGGGCACACTCTGGATGCTGCTCCCAGCCCACGGGCACATTCTGGGATGCTGCTCCCAGCCGAGCCAGCCATGGGCACACTCTGGGATGCTGCTCCCAGCCCATGGGGCACACTCTGGATGCTGCTCCCAGCCCATGGGCACACTCTGGGATGCTGCTCCCAGCCCACAGGCACACTCTGGATGCTGCTCCCAGCCCATGGGCACACTCTGGGACTCTGCTCCCAGCCCTGGGGGCACACTCTGGATGCTGCTCCCAGCCCACAGAAGGCACTGGGGGTCTCATTCCCCCACCCTGGGGAGCCCCAAGCCCTGCAAGTGCAGCTCTGAGGGCTGAGGTGGCTGCTGTGAGCTACCAGCAAGGAGGCACAGGAACCTCCTGCTTCTTCCAGTGCCTCCAGAGAGCAGAAGGACGGTGCCTAGCCCCCAGCTCCTGATGGGGACAGGGATGACAGTGGTCTTAAACACCAACAGCTCAGTCTGCAGGGACCTCCCAGGCCCTGGCTCTGCCCAGGAGCCACCATCCCTTTCTGAGGGACAAGTGGCACCTGCAGGGCTGTGTCACACACCAGTCCCAGCTCCCCCGGAGGGTTTCCGGGTGTGTGCAGAGAGCCCGGAGCCAGAGGGCCCCACACGGAGCTCAGCTGTTCACAGAGGGCTGGTTCACAGGGGCGCTGAGGGAGCTGGGGTGAAACCACGCGTGGTCACCAAGGCGCTTGTGGTCCCCGCTGCTCACAGGGCCCAGCCACCCTGCTCCAGCTCCTGGGCTCAGCTGGGCCCAGGGCACACAGGGGATGTGTGTGCCTGTGCCTTTGCACTGGCGCAGCCTGGGCTGGGCTCAGCCCGTGTGCCCTGCGGATGCCAGGGGAGTGGGACATTGTGGGATAGAGCCCAGGGCTGGTGGCACAGCAGGACCCAGCTCCACCAGCCACAGCATGGAGTAGAACTGACCCTAAATCCCACCCAGTGCCAGCCCTGCCATGGCAGGGACACCTCCCACTGTCCCCAGGGTCCAGCCTGGCCTTGGGCACTGCCAGGGATGCAGGGGCAGCCCCAGCTGCTCTGGGCACCCTGTGCCAGGGCCTGCCCACCCTGCCAGGGAACAATTCCTCATTGCCAAGATCCCACCCAGCCCTGCCCTCTGGCACTGGGAGCCATTCCCTGGCTGCTGTCCCTGCAGGCCTTGTCCCCAGTCCCTCTGCAGCTCTCCTGGAGCCCCTGCAGGCCCTGCCAGGCTCTGAGCTCTGCCTGGAGCTTCTCCTCCCCAGGTGAGCACCCCCAGCCCTCCCAGCCTGGCTCCAGAGGGGCTCCAGCCCTGGAGCAGCTCTGTGGTCTCCTCTGATGGGCCTGAGCCAGCCCAGTGGCCACAACATGCACACACTGGTGTGTGCTGGGGCCACCAGCCCTGAGCTGGGGGTGAAAGTGTGTGTGCAAACAAGAAGTGAAACTGCTCTGCCCCAGTGCCCAGCTCTGCAGCTCAGGGCTGGGGGAAGGAGGGTTTTAGGGGTGAGCAGCCAGCCAGGAACAGCAGAGCTGCCAGCCCAGGTGGGCACTGCCACGCCACGGCCAAGCACCAAGCACAGGGTGCAGTGATCAGCCACAGCTCAAGGCTGCCAGGCTCCATTTCCCTTTTCCACAGAATCTCTCTCCTCTGCTTTGCCCCTTCCCCTCCTTTTCTCTGTCCTGCTTTCTCTTTTCTCCCCTCCCACAGAGCTTTATTTTCCTTTCTCTCACCATTTGCCACCTCGAAACTGGAAACCGCCTGTACTTCCCCATTACAAACCAGTTCCTCTGCACCTTCCTGCCCTCTCACAACGCCAGTTGCAACAGGAGCCCCGCCGGACACGAGAAGCTTTTGCAACACCAATTCCTGTCCCTGCTACGATGCCAGACCTGGGGAGCTCAACCCCCAGCAGCAGCACTAAAAGCAGTGCCAGCCGTGGGGCGGGGAAGGCACAGACCCCTGTTCCCCTGCCCTTCCAGTTCCCCACATGGAGCTTGTCCTGTAAATGGTCCCAGGTTTGGCCCTGGAGAGCCTGGACTGTGTTGGGACCCTCTGCTGGGGAGGAGCGAAGGACAGAACACCGCAGGACCGGAGCCATCCCTCGCCTGTCCCCCCTGCCATCGCCGGCTCCAGGGCTGGGGGCAGCAAATGTGAACAAAGGCCCCACAAGGGACACCAACCAAGCCAGAGCCTGTCCCCAAGGTGCCGTGATGCACACGGAGGGATCAGCTGTGCCCTGGCCTAAGACAGCCCCACGAGCGTGGCTGGGCAGCTCACTGGCACTGCCAAGCCCTGGATGCAGCAGGGATGTGGCAGTGGCACCTCCCGTGTCCCACCCTGCCCGAGCCAAGCAAACCACGGGTGTCACAGGAACTGTGCCAAGCCTGCCAGGGCCACCAGCCGTGAGCAGAGGGCTTGGAGCCTGAGGAATCCAGGCAGAGAGGGGCAAGCCCCAGGAGAGCCCCACTGCTGGGCCCAGAGGATCCGTGGCAGGGATTGGTGGCACCAGCCCAACGCCACCACCGGACACGGGGACGCGGCAGCTGCAGTGACCAGAGTCCCTTAGCCAAAGGGGACGCCTGGTGGTGTGACAAGCACTGTGCCACCTTCACCCCGACACAGCCGGGCTGGGAGCCGTGTCAGCCCGCCTTCCTCCGCCTCCCCCTCCCTCACCCTCGTGCTCTGGGCGACAGCCCCATCCTGTGGCTGCGCACGAAGCGGGCGGGGACACCAGCGCTGGCACAGGGACACCAGCGCTGGCACAGGGACACCGCACCCCCGGTGACACCCTCCTGTCTCCTCGGCAAACGCCCAGCTTTGGGGGGACCACGCACCCCCGAGGGCAGCTCCCCTCCACCAGCTGGGTTGTTCCAGGATGGGAGGAGGAAGTGAGTGGTGGCACTGTGCCAGGTGGCGGCATGCTCAGCCAAGGTGTCACCATGCTCCCTGACCTTCTGCTCACGGATGTGCAGATTCCTTCAGTCCATGGGTAGAGTCACAGAAAACAAGGAGGCTGGAAAACCCCTCTGAGACCACTGAGTGCAACCGCGCCCCAGCAGTGCCAAGGCCACCATTAATCCGTGTCCCCAGGTGTCACACCCACACAGCTGTGAAATACCTCCAGGGATGGGACTCCACCCCTGGCCTGGGCAGCTGTGTCAGGGCTGGACAGCCCTGCCTAGGAAGTGATTGTCCCAATATCCAATGTGAACCTCCCCTCGTTCAGTTTGAGGCTGATTCCTCCTGTCCCTGCTCCCTGGGAGCAGAGCCCAAACCCCTGGCTGTCCCCTCCTGTCAGGAGTTGTGCAGAGCCACAGGGTCCCCCCCTGAGCCTCCTTTGCTCCAGGCTGAGCTCCTTCAGCCCCTTCCCCAGCTCCATTCCCCTCCCTGGACATGCTCCAGCCCCCAAAGGCTCTCTTGTCCTGAGGGGCCTAAAGCTGAGCCCAGGATCTGGGATGCCTCACCCTCCCAGCCCCACTGGGTGACGTGGCAGGGAAGGAGATCCAGGGCCTTGGAGGTCTCACCCAGAAAAAAGACAAGCCAAAACAATATGACAGAAATAAAGGAAGCTGTGGGAAAGCTGCCAGGGAATGACTGCGAGCTCCCGCTATTCCCATATCAGCAGAGAGAACAGATCACTTCCCAGAGAGCGAGGAGACATTCAGCATCTCCACAAGTCCCCTTCCTAAGGAGCCTTGCAGCCAAACAGCTGCTGGAAGCTTCTTTCCCAGGTCTCTGGAGCCAGGCAGCAGGGACAGGCTCGCTGAATTGGCGGAAGGGGAGGATAAGCAGCAGTGACAGAGCAGGAGCTACTCCAGGAATGTGGAGCTGGGCCCCCAGCACTCACCCTGACAGGAATGCAGAGCTCAGCCCCCGAGCACTCATCCTGCTGGGACTGCAGAGCTCAGCCCCACAGCACTCATCCTGCTGGGACTGCAGAGCTCAGCCCCCCAGCACTCATCCTGACAGGGCTGCAGAGCTCAGTCCCCCAGCACTCATCCTGACAGGAATGCAGAGCTCAGCCCCCCAGCACTCACCCTGACAGGGCTGCAGAGCTCAGCCCCCCCCATCCTGACACTCACTCATCCTGACAGGGCTGCAGAGCTCAGCAGCTCAGCCCCCAGCACTCATCCTGACTGGGGCTGCAGAGCAGCCCTCATCCTGACAGGGCTGCAGAGCTCAGCCCCCAGCCCCCAGCACTCATCCTGACAGGGCTGCAGAGCTCAGCCCCCTGCAGAGCTCAGCCCCCAGGGCTGACAGGGCTGCAGAGCTCAGCCCCCAGCACTCATCCTGACAGGGCTGCAGCTCAGCCCCCAGCACTCATCCTGACAGGGCTGCAGAGCTCAGCCCCCAGCACTCATCCTGACAGGGCTGCAGAGCTCAGCCCCCAGCACTCATCCTGACAGGGCTGCCTCAGCCCCCAGATCCTGACAGGGCTGCAGGGCCCTGCAGACAGGGCTGCAGAGCTCAGCCCCCAGCACCTCCAGCACTCAGCCTCCTGACAGGGCTGCAGAGCTCAGCCCCCCAGCAGCTCAGCCCCCCAGCACTCATCCTGACAGGGCTGGGCTGCAGCACTCATCCTGCTCAGCCCCCAGCACTCATCCTGCTGGGACTGCAGAGCTCAGCCCCCAGCACTCCCCCTGCAGGGCTGCAGAGCTCAGCCCCCAGCACTCATCCTGACAGGGCTGCAGGCTCAGCCCCCAGCACTCATCCTGCTCAGCCCCCCCACTCATCCTGACAGGGCTGCAGAGCTCAGCCCCCAGCACTCATCCTGACAGGGCTGCAGAGCTCAGCCCCCAGCACTCATCCATCCTGACATCCTGGGGCTGCAGAGCTCAGCCCCCAGCCCCCAGCACTCATCCAGCACTCATCCTGACAGGGCTGCAGAGCTCAGCCCCCCAGCACTCATCCTGCAGGGGCTGCAGAGCTCAGCCCCCAGCACTCATCCTGACAGGGCTGCAGAGCTCAGCCCCCAGCACTCATCCTGACAGGGCTGGGCTGCAGCACTCATCCTGACAGGCTCAGCCCCCAGCACTCATCCTGACAGGGGCTGCAGAGCTCAGCCCCCAGCACTCATCCTGACAGGGCTGCAGAGCTCAGCCCCCAGCACTCATCCTGACAGGGCTGCAGAGCTCAGCCCCCAGCACTCATCCTGACAGGGCTGCTCAGCCCCCAGCACTCATCCTGACAGGGCTGCAGAGCTCAGCCCCCCAGCACTCATCCTGACAGGGCTGCAGAGCTCAGCCCCCCAGCACTCATCCTGACAGGGCTGCAGAGCTCAGCCCCAGCACTCATCCCTGGGGCTGCAGGCTCAGCCCCAGCAGATCCTGACAGGGCTGCAGAGCTCAGCCCCCCCAGCAGAGCTCAGCCCCCAGCACTCATCCTGACAGGGGCTGCAGAGCTCAGCCCCCAGCACTCAGCCTGACAGGGCTGCAGAGCTCATCCCCAGCACTCATCCTGACAGGGCTGCAGAGCTCAGGCACTCATCCTGACAGGGCTGCAGAGCTCAGCCCCCAGCAGCCCAGAGCTCAGCCCCCCAGCACTCATCCTGAGGGCTGCAGGGCACTCATCCTGACAGGGCTGCAGAGCTCAGCCCCCCAGCACTCATCCTGACAGGGCTGCAGAGCTCAGCCCCCCAGCACTCATCCTGACAGGGCTGCAGGGCTCAGCCCCCAGCACTCATCCTGACAGGGCTGCAGAGCTCTCATCCTGACAGGGGCTGCAGAGCTCAGCCCCCAGCACCCCCAGGGCTGCAGAGCTCAGCCCCCCAGCACTCATCCTGACAGGGCTGCAGAGCTCAGTCCCCAGCACTCATCCTGACAGGGCTGCAGAGCTCAGCCCCCAGCACTCATCCTGACAGGGCTGCAGAGCTCAGCCCCCAGCACTCATCCTGACAGGGCTGCAGAGCTCAGTCCCCAGCACTCACCCTGACAGGGCTGCAGAGCTCAGCCCCCAGCACTCATCCTGCTGGGACTGCAGAGTTCAGCCCCCAGCACTCATCCTGACAGGGCTGCAGAGCTCAGCCCCCCAGCACTCACCCTGACAGGAATGCAGAGCTCAGCTCCCCAGCACTCATCCTGCTGGGACTGCAGAGCTCAGCCCCCCAGCACTCACCCTGACAGGAATGCAGAGCTCAGCTCCCCAGCACTCATCCTGCTGGGACTGCAGAGCTCAGCCCCCAGCACTCACCCTGACAGGGCTGCAGAGCTCAGCCCCCAGCACTCATCCTGACAGGGCTGCAGAGCTCAGCCCCCAGCACTCATCCTGACAGGGCTGCAGAGCTCAGCCCCCAGCACTCATCCTGACAGGGCTGCAGAGCTCAGCCCCCCAGCACTCATCCTGACAGGGCTGCAGAGCTCAGCCCCCAGCACTCATCCTGCTGGGACTGCAGAGTTCAGCCCCCAGCACTCATCCTGCTGGGACTGCAGAGCTCAGCCCCCAGCACTCATCCTGACAGGAATGCAGAGCTCAGCCCCCCAGCACTCATCCTGACAGGGCTGCAGAGCTCCTGACAGGGCTGCAGAGCTCAGCCCCCAGCACTCCCCCAGCACTCATCCTGACAGGGCTCAGCCCCCAGCACTCATCCTGACAGGGCTGCAGAGCTCAGCCCCCAGCACTCATCCTGACAGGGCTGCAGAGCTCAGCCCCCCAGCACTCATCTTGACAGGTGAAGGCAAGCCTGCTGGAGCCAAATGGGCACAGGAGGTCCCCACAGCCTCAAAACTGGATGTTCTGTCCTGAGCCCAGCCCCCCATGGCTGCAGAGTGCCCCCCCACAGTCAGGGGCAAACCTGGATGTCCTGCAGGGCTGCAGAGCCTGCCCCAAAATCCAGGGGAACAAGCCCCCCTGGATATCCTGACCTGCAGAGCTCAGCCCCCCAGCCTCATCCCCATAATCCAGGACCAACATGGATGTCCTGCTCACCTGCCCCATAATCCAGGACCAAGCTGGAGGTGACAGGGCTGCAGAGCCAGCCCCCCAGCACTCATCCTGACCTGCCCAGCCCCCAGCACTCATCCCATAATCCAGGAGCCCCCAGCACTCATCCTGGGAATGGTCCTGCCCCCAGCACTCATCCAGGACTCAGAGCTCAGCCCCCAGCACTCATCCTGACAGGGCTGCAGACAGCCCCCAGCACTCACTCCTGACAGGGCTGCAGAGCTCAGCCCCCATCCAGGCAGGGCTGGAGCTCAGCCCCCAGCACTCACCCTGACAGGACTGCAGAGCTCAGCCCCCCAGCACTCATCCTGACAGGACTGCAGAGCTCGGCCCCCCAGCACTCATCCTGACAGGAATGCAGGGCTCAGCCCCCCAGCACTCATCCTGCTGGGACACAGACCCCAGGCACAGCACCCATCCTGCAGCCCTGCTCACAGTCCCTTTGGAGAAGCTTGTCCAGCCCTGGATCCCAAAGCCTGGGAGGAACAACCCCTGCTCTGCAAACTGTCACCTTCCTGGGGCACCACAGCCCCAGGACCCCTCTCCATTTGACACTGGGACCATGAGGGCTGGACTGGGATCAGCTGGGGAGAGGCATCCCCAGGGGAAAGGACAGATCAGGCTCCATAGAAACAGGCATGGAGCCTGGGGATGGCAATCCCAAGCCCAAAACTGGGATGCTGCCCATGGTGGTGCCCACAGTCCAGGGCAAACCTGGAGTATGATGCCCCATCTCAGTGAAAACTTAATCAGGACCAACATGGGGGTGATGCCCCTAATCCTGGCAAGGGAGGGCAGGCCCATAATGGCTGGAGGTCCTGCCTGGGGTCCAGTGCCCAGAAGCATCCAGGCTGGGGCCAGGGGCTGCCCCTCCACCAGGCCCTGGCCAGTGCCCAAGGCCAGGCTGGACACTGGGGACAAGTGGGAGGTGTCCCCCAGGACCCATGGCAGGGGGCTGGAAACAGGCATGGAGAGGGGATGAGCAATCCCAATCCACAGGGATGCTAAGTGGGCTCTCAGTTACTGGGGGTCCCTTCCCAACCAAAGCTGGGGCTGCCCCCTTCTGGGGTGGTTCTGGCAGGGCTGGCACTGGGTGGGATGAGGTCCCTTCCCAAAAACCAGAAAATAGAAATAAAAAGCACCCTTCCCATTTTGCTTTGTTAAATGGATTTTGGTGAGTTCTTCCCTTTCACCTGCTGCTGTTGGCTCCTCCAGCACCTACTCAGGGTTATTTCACAAGCAAGGACAGCCAAAGCCCTTCAGTGCCAGCCCAGAGCCCCCTCCCAGCTCCCAGCACAGAGAGAAGAAAGGAAAGTGTCTGTACCTCGGGACTTACTGTGTGTTTCTTAGTCATTCTCCAGAGGATGCAGGTGAGCAGCATGTGGCCCAGGGCCGATGTGATGAACACGATGAAGGCATTTTCGTGGATTGCTGGATTGACAAACAACAGGTTTCCTGTTCAATCCAAGCCAGGAGCACAGGGGGAACGTGGGGCAGGATTTGGGAAGGCTTTGTGCTCTGCTGGGAGCCCCAGTACCCCAGTGATGCTGGGACTCCAGTGGGGTCTTGGCAGGAGACAGGCACAGCACGGCTCCATAACCTGCCCATGCTGCCTCAGGGGCCCCTGGAAGGGGATGAAAGTGCCTGGAAGACTTATCCCAAAGTGCCAGGAGGGTGTTTCTGTGCTCTGGGACCACAGCTTCACACAGCTGTAAACTAAGGAGCCCTTGGGAGCAGCTCAGCATTGCCACTGCTGTTCTGGGGATGGGGAAACTGAGGCATGGGGAAGGGTGTGCAGAGTGAGTCAGTCCAAAATCCAGAAAAGTCCTTCTTCTGGCTCCCTGTATTACCTACTTGCCCATTAGCAGCCTCACCTGCAGCACTGAGGTTGCCTTGTGCATACCTGGACTAGCCCAGGGGATCAGGCAGGGAAAGCAGCTGGAGCAAGGCTAAGGCAGAGCTGCTCCCAAGGCCCCAAACCCCACACAACCCCTGCACCTTCAGGTGAGAGATCTTCATAAGTGCTGCTCTGAAGAGAATTTCCCAGCCCCTTCTCCAGAAGCTGAACCTCAGGCTGAGTTCCCAACTGCCTGAACACCAGGAATGCCCGTCCCTGTCTGCCCTCTCCGTGCCAGGGGAAGGGAAGCACGTGAGGAGTGAGGCACCAGCAGGTGGGAGAGGTCAGACCGGGGTGTCCTGCAGGGATGATTAACCTGAGCACGGCAGCTCAGGGCTCAAACTTTCCCCAGAGCTGGGGATTAGTCTGGGGTGAGGATCCCAGGATGTGGGTCAGACGGGGCTCTGCACCTGGCCAGGCCAGGCTGGCCCAGCTGGCCAAACCTCAGAGCAGCACCTGGATTTCCAAGGGCAGGGCCCTGGCCTGCACAAGCTGCAGAAGCCCCTGGGGCAGGCCAGGCTGCAGACCCTGCCATGAGAGGGGCACTGGGACACCTCACTGTGGGGACAGGGAAGGCTGGCAGGAGACAAGGAGGGTGAGCTGGACAGGGGCAGGTCCCAGACCACAGACCTCCATCAGCAGAAGGTTCCTGCCCGGCCATTCCAGTCACGGGGCTCCACCACAGACCATCCTCACCCCAAAGGCTGGGGGAGATCCTGGGACTCTGCTCAAAGCACCACAGCCCTGAATCCCAGAAGAGTTTGGGTTGGAGGGACCTTAAAAACCTTTTCATCCCAATCCCTGCCATGGCAGGGACACCTCCCACTGTGCCCAGTGTCCAGCCTGGCCTTGGGCACTGCCAGGGATGCAGGGGCAGCCCCAGCTGCTCTGGGCACCCTGTGCCAGGGCCTGCCCACCCTGCCAGGGAACAATTCCTCATTGCCAAGATCCCATCTCTGCCCTCTGGCACTGGGAGCCATTCCCCTTGTCCTGGCACTCCATTCTTTGTTCAAAGTCCCTCTCCAGCCCGCAGCTGGACACAGTACCCATCGTCACCATCCTGCTGTGCAGGGAAAGCCAACACATTACTGTCCTGCTGATACAGCCCAGCACAGGCTGTGTTCCCACTGCAACAGCACCACCTTGCTGGCTCCTGCATTTCAGCGCTCTCCACTGGTGCCTCCTCCAGATCTTAGGATGAAACAGCAGCTGCAGACCAGCACTGGCACTTACGTTCCTCTGAGATGAGACCATGTGGGGGAAGAGAATTTCCCAGCCTGTCGTGGCCAGGTTCTGGATACATGGATTTAACCTGAACAACTCTGATTCTGTTTCCAGGAGCTATTAGAGGGCTGGAGCACCTCTGTTCTGCAGCCAGGCTGGCAGAGCTGGGGGTGCTCACCAGGGAGAGCTCAGAGCCCCTGGCAGGGCCTGCAGGGGCTCCAGCAGAGCTGCAGAGGGACTGGGGACAAGGCCTGCAGGGACAGCAGCCAGGGAATGGCTCCCAGTGCCAGAGGGCAGGGCTGGGTGGGATCTTGGCAATGAGGAATTGTTCCCTGGCAGGGTGGGCAGGCCCTGGCACAGGGTGCCCAGAGCAGCTGGGGCTGCCCCTGCATCCCTGGCAGTGCCCAAGGCCAGGCTGGACACTGGGGACAGTGGGAGGTGTCCCTGCCATGGCAGGGCTGGCACTGGGTGGGGTTTGGGGTCCCTTCCCAATGCAAACCAGTGTGGCATTCTGTGATTCTATGAAATTTTGCACAGAAACTCCTGGGGAGGGTTTGTGAAGGCAGCTGGAGCAGAGCCAGCTCAGAGCGAGCCCTGCTGTGGGGATGGAAGGGGAAGCAGGATGAGCTCTGACCCACCTTGCCCACCTGCCCTCGGCCCTGGATCAGGCCTGGGCTCATGGGTGCCAAGGCCTGGTTCAGGCTCCATCCCCAGCCTGAACCCAGGGCTTCAACCAAGCATCAGCAGCCAAGAACCATGGGAAGAGCAGGGCTATTCGCATGCCATGCACACATCATTCCTCTATAACTTTAACTCCAATGGACTCTCCGGGGGCTTTTAACCGCTTTTTCTCTCCCAGCTGCCTCATTGCAAAGCAGTGGCCCAAGGCAGGGCGCAGCAGGGCAGGGGTGTGACACCTACCATAGTTTTCGGTGGAGGACACGTAGGTGAGGATGAGGAGGGCGAAGTTCTCGATGAGGTTGAGCAGCAGGGTGACGTGGCACAGGCGCAGGTAGCGGGGGTGGGGGCAGTGGCAGCTCTGGTAGTGGTTCCAGTAGGCCACGGCCACGAGGAGGCGCGGGGCCGAGTGCAGGCCGATGCACAGGCGCCACACGTAGCGCTGCGGGGTCTCGCCGCCGATGGCCGCGCTGATGGACGGCAGGTAGTTGGGCACCTGAGGGGACACGGGCACACGGCACGGCCTCGCAGGCAGCCCTTCCAGACACTGAAACCGACCTTTCTGTAATGCTGAATGAGTTAATTCCTAGCCCCAAAGCCAGGGAATGCATCGTGGCAGTGCCCCGGTCCATCCCACGGGGTCACGGATCCCACAGCCCTGCTGGGGCAGTCCTGGGGTGCTGGGGGGCCTTGCCCAGGTACCTGCTCAGGTTTCTCACTTTTACACTCCTGATTTTCCATAGAATCCCAAAATAGTTTCAGCTGGAAGGCCCTTAAGGCCTAAGGACACCTCCCACTGTCCCAGCCCCAGTGTCCAGCCTGGCCTTGGGCACTGCCAGGGATGCAGGGGCAGCCCCAGCTGCTCTGGGCACCCTGTGCCAGGGCCTGCCCACCCTGCCAGGGAACAATTCCCAAGATCCCATCCAGCCCTGCCCTCTGGCAGGGGAAGCCACTCCCCCTTTCCTGGCACTCCAGGCCCTGCTGAAGTTCTCCGGCTGGAGTGAAATGTCTCCTGCCCTCCATCCCCAGCTGCTCCTCCAGCAGCCTGAAAGCCTCGAGCCCAATCCCATTCCACATGGAGCTCCAGGCCCTCTCTCCCTGACACCTGTGGCTCCTCTGAACTCCAGCAGACCCGGGGGCAGAAGCTTTGCACCAACCCCTCCCCAGGATGATGTATCTCCCTTCAGCTTCCCCACCTTTATTCCTCACTGCAGTAACCCCCAGCGTGCCCAGTCCAGACACCAGCCTGACCAGTCTGTGCTGCCTTCAGTCCCAGCACAAAGCCAAACCTGCTGCTGCCGGTCCTGAGGCACCACAAGGACAATGAAACAATGCAGCTTGTTCTGGATTCTGGAACACTTTGGTGGGAAAGCCCAAGAGAGGAGTCCAGAAGGAGGGAGAGGAGGCCAGGAATGGAGACAGAAGAGCTCAGGAGAACACAGGAGTTCTGTCACCCCCCAGGACCATGGGTTTCCCCCAGGCAGTCTCTCACCCCACAGTGCGTCGCCGTGGTCTCACGGAAGTTGAAGAGCAGAGACCAGATGACGCAGAAGAGGAAGCCAAAGAGGGGGCAGAACACAGTGCCGAGGGCCAGCGTGGTGAACCGCAGCCGGAACAGGATCCCGTCCCGATCCAGCGGCAGCGGGACCTGCAACATCTTGGAAACCTGGAAATCAAAAAACCAACATCAGACCGGGGCGCTCTGTCTGCTCTGGGCAGGGTGGCGAGGTGGGCATCAGTAACAGCCTGGGCTCCATGACCCTGGGGGCTTTCTGAAGCGCTGGGATTTGGGGATTCTGTCCAGCCCCACACAGCCCTGGGCAGGGACCCCACACACCCCCTGTGACCCCACAGACACACGGCTCAGCCCCTCACACCCCTGTGACCCCACAGACACACGGCTCAGCCCCTCACACCCTGAGTCACCCCACAGACACACGGCTCAGCCCCTCACACCTGCAGTGACCCCACAGACACACGGCTCAGCCCCTCACACCCCCTGTGACCCCACAGACACACAGCTCAGCCCATCACACCCCTGTGACCCCACAGACACACGGCTCAGCCCCTCACACCCCAGTGACCCCACAGACACACGGCTCAGCCCCTCACACCTGCAGTGAGCCCACAGACACACGGCTCAGCCCCTCACAGCTCCTGTGACCCCACAGACACACAGCTCAGCCCCTCACACCCTGAGTGACCCCACAGACACACAGCTCAGCCCATCACACCTGCAGTGACCCCACAGACACACAGCTCAGCCCCTCACACCCCTGTGACCCCACAGACACACGGCTCAGCCCCTCACACCCCTGTGACCCCACAGACACACGGCTCAGCCCCTCACACCTGCAGTGACCCCACAGACACACGGCTCAGCCCCTCACACCCCTGTGACCCCACAGACACACGGCTCAGCCCCTCACACCTGCAGTGACCCCACAGACACACAGCTCAGCCCCAGTAACCCCACAGACACATGGCTCAGCCCCTCACACCTGCAGTAACCCCACAGACACACGGCTCAGCCCCTCACACCCCCTGAGACCCCACAGACACACGGCTCAGCCCCTCACACCCCAGAGACCCCACAGACACACGGCTCAGCCCCTCACACCCCCTGTGACCCCACAGACACACGGCTCAGCCCCTCACACCTGCAGTGACCCCACAGACACACGGCTCAGCCCCTCACACCTGCAGTGACCCCACAGACACACGGCTCAGCCCCTCACACCTGCAGTGACCCCACAGACACACGGCTCAGCCCCTCACACCTGCAGTGACCCCACAGACACACGGCTCAGCCCCTCACACCTGCAGTGACCCCACAGACACACGGCTCAGCCCCTCACACCCCCAGTGACCCCACAGACACACGGCTCAGCCCCTCACACCTGCAGTGACCCCACAGACACACGGCTCAGCCCCTCACACCTGCAGTAACCCCACAGACACATGGCTCAGCCCCTCACACCTGCAGTAACCCCACAGACACACGGCTCAGCCCCTCACACCCCCTGAGACCCCACAGACACACGGCTCAGCCCCTCACACCCCCTGTGACCCCACAGACACACGGCTCAGCCCCTCACACCCCCTGAGACCCCACAGACACACGGCTCAGCCCCTCACACCCTGAGTGACCCCACAGACACACGGCTCAGCCCCTCACACCTGCAGTGAGCCCACAGACACACGGCTCAGCCCCTCACAGCCCCTGTGACCCCACAGACACACGGCTCAGCCCCTCACCCCACCCCACAGACAGTGACCCCCAGACACCCTGAGTGACCCCACAGACACACGGCCAGCCCCTCACACCCCCTGAGACCCCACAGACACACGGCTCAGCCCCTCACACCCCCTGTGACCCCACAGACACACGGCTCAGCCCCTCACACCCTGTGACCCCACAGACACACGGCTCAGCCCCTCACACCCCTGTGACCCCACAGACACACGGCTCAGCCCCTCACACCCCCAGTGACCCCACAGACACATGGCTCAGCCCCTCACACCCCCTGTGACCCCACAGACACACGGCTCAGCCCCTCACACCCTGAGTGACCCCACAGACACATGGCTCAGCCCCTCACACCCCCTGTGACCCCACAGACACACGGCTCAGCCCCCTATACCCCATTTGACCCCACAGCCGTAGGATGGGCAGCCAGAGAAAATCCCATTGTGGGGATGGCACCTTGAGACTCACGGAGAACAGGGAGCAGGGCAGAGCAGGGCAGAGCAGGGCAGGGCAGGGCCGTTCCCTGCAGCCCTCCAGAGGGATCTGGCAGGAAGGGCACGTGAACCCTGTCCCGTGGCATCCATCCAGACCATTCCCTGTGCTCGGGGCAGCGCTGACACAGCCGGGCCACCGCTGTCAGTTGCGCCGGGAGCCGCAGCTCCTCCGGCACAGCCCAGGTCCCCCAGCCCCAGCTCCCCCGGCCCGGCTCCCCCGGCCCCGGATCCTCCGGCACAGCCCGCCTCCCCCAGCCCGGGCTCGCCCCGCCGCACCCGGCCCTGCACGGGCAGCGCTGCCTGGAGCTGGGCCAGGGCAGGGTTAGGCTGGATATTGTGAAAGGCCCTTCCCCAGAGGGTGCTGGCACTGCCCAGGCTGCCCAGGGAATGGGCACGGCCCCGAGGCTGCCACAGCTCCAGGAGCCTTTGGCCAGCGCTGCCAGGGATGCCCAGGCTGGGCTTGGTGGGCTCTGGGCAGGGCAGGGCTGGCACTGGGGGATCCCTGGGGGTCCCTTCAGCTCAGGACATTCCATGACTCCGCACCCCCCAGCTGCAGGCTCAGGGCAGCACAAGCCCCACACAACAACAAAACCGGGGTTCGTCAGGTCGGGAACGCGGGGACAGACGGGTCTGGAGCCGGGCAAACCCCAGAAATGGGGTCCCCCAGCCCCAAGGGATCCCCTCAGCCCCGAGGGATCAGGCTGGGATGGATCCCCCTCCACCACCGCCCGGCTGCGGGACAAATCGGATTTATGGACAATCCCTGAGCCGTCTGGGCAGTGCCCCAGGGCAGCACGCCACTGTGCCCGCACCAAAAGCCCCCCACAACCGGGGACCGAGCCCCGGGGACGGCACCGACCCCAAGCACCGAGGGGCCACGGAACGAACGCAGAGCTCAGCCGCACCCGCGCTGCTGGGCACGGAGAGAGGGAATTATTTGAGCACAAAAGCAAAGAGAAAGGGAAGCTCCAAAGGGCCGGGTGTGGAGGGGGATCCTCGGCCGGCCCAGACTCCCCTCCCCGGGACCCCCCGAGGGCTCCCACAGCCCGGGGCGGGGATGGAGCCCCCCAAACCTTGCTCCTCCCTCGGGGGGCTCGGCCACAGCTCCCCGTGCCGTGGGACACCCCGGGGAGCCCACGGCAGGAGCCCCGCAGCCCCTGCCCTCCCTCCCCGCGGGGGTCTCGCCCAAAGAGGGCAAATAAAAGGCAAACCTTTTGTACCGCGTGTTGAATGGCCGCGATCTGTCCTGCAGGAGAGGGGCTGCAGCGCCCTGAGAGCTGTCCCGGGTACCGCACGCCCTCTGAGACCCCTCCCCGGGCACCCCCCGTTCCCCCGGGCTCCCCGCAGGCGCCCCCCGCCCCAGGACCCCCAGGCTCCCGCAGTGAGTGACCCCTCGGGGCACCCCACATTCCCCCAGAGACGCTCCCTGGGACCCTTCCCCAAGACCCCCGTGCCCCGCTCACCGCTCAGCCCCCGTGGCGCTGCCCCATGGCCCGGCCCAGCCCGGCAGCCCCACCACGCCTCCTCCGCCTTTTCCGCCTCCTCCTCTTCCTCCCTTTCTCCCACCTCTTCCTCTTCTTCCCCCGCCCCAATAACCCGCTGCGGCTCCTTTAAGAGGCGGGGCCCAGCTCCCGCGCGCCGCCATACACGATTGGTCCTCGCGGTAGAAGCCCCGCCCCTCTCTAAACGCCCCGGATGTCAGGGTGGCGCCGCGACGCGGGCCGTTCTGGACCCTTCCGCGGCGCAAAGCCCCGCCCTCTCCGCCGCCCGTTCGGCCAATGGACGCTCAGTGCGCTGCGCCGTTTCGCCCAATCAGCGTTGAGCTCGGGGTCAGAGCGGGGGGGCGCGGCCAATGGGAGGCGGAAGCGGGGCGGGGCCGAGGCGGCGCGCGGGGGAGGCCGGGAGTGCGCGCGCGGGCTGTGACGCAGCTGCGGCCCCGTGAGGCGGCGGCGGCGGCACCGCGGGCCCGACCCGGCCCGGCCGCTCCGAGCGGCGCTTCCCGGCACCCGAGGTGAGCACCGGGGCCTGCCCAGGGCTGTCCTGCCCGGCCCCCGCGCCGAGCGACGCGGCCCGGCTGCCCTGCCCACCCGGCGTGGCTGTGGCGCCGCCGCCAGGCCTTTTGTGCCGGGGGACCGGGCGGTCCCGGAGTGTGGGGGGCGCGGGGAGGCCCCGGGACGGAGGGAGGGCCGGAGGGAGGCGGGAAGGCCGTGAGCGGGTGGGATTTCCCGGCAGCCGTGCCGCTGCTATCTCCGCAGTACCTGCCCGCTTTTGGGGATTTTTAGGCCTTTTTGGTTGTCCCGGTGCGGATCCGGTGGGAGATTCCGGGTGTTTTCTACGGGGGATACGCGGCTCTGGATGCGGGTAACGGCCCGGCGGTCCCCGGGCCCGGGAGTTATTTACTGTCTTGTTAAATAATTGTAGTTTAAAGTTAGGGTGGTTACATGTGACTTGAAGTTATGTTGGTGATATGGGTTTCTTTGGGTGGTTTTGGGGGATTTTCTGCTGTTGCTGTTAAACTTGAAAATTAGAGCTTTTTGGCGCGAGGGTCCCTCCTCAGCTGGGGCTGCAGCGAGTGGGAGAGAGATCCTGTGTGAAACCCTCGAGTTTTACTAATTCTGGTCTAGCTCTTGCGTTCACAGGATCCCAAATCCCTGTGGCTGGCACAGCCCTGCCAGCCCAGGCAGTGCCAGCTGTGCCCCATGGGCACCTTGTGCCCAGCCCAGAGCACTCAGTGCCACCTCCAGGGGACACCTGCAGGGATGGGCACTGCAGAGCTCCCTGGGCAGCCCCTGCCAAGGCCTGAGCTCCCTTTCCATGGGCAAATTCCTGCTGCTGGCCCAGCTGAGCCTGCCCTGGCCCAGCCTGAGGCCGTTCCCTCTGCTCCTGTCCCTGTGCCCTGGGAGCAGAGCCCGACCCCCCCGGCTGTGCCCTCCTGGCAGGGACTTGTGCAGAGCCACAGGGGCCCCTGAGCCTCCTTTGCTCCAGCCCCAGCCCCTGCCCAGCTCCTCAGGGATTCTCCAGCCCCTGCCCAGCTCCTCAGGGATTCTCCAGCCCTGCCCAGCTCCTCAGGGATTCTGCACCCCCTTCCCAGCTCCTCAGGGATTCTGCAGCCCCTGCCCAGCTCCTCAGGGATTCTCCAGCCCCTGCCCAGCTCCTCAGGGATTCTCCAGCCCCTGCCCAGCTCCCTCAGGGATTCTCCAGCCCCTGCCCAGCTCCTCAGGGATTCTCCAGCCCCTGCCCAGCTCCTCAGGGATTCTCCAGCCCCTGCCCAGCTCCTCAGGGATTCTCCAGCCCCTGCCCAGCTCCTCAGGGATTCTGCAGCCCCTCCAGGTCTCTCTTTCTCTGAGGAGCCCAGAACTGGACACAGCTCTCAAGGTGCAGGGGAGGAGGGGTGGGTTTGAAGTAGAACAGAATGCTTGCTGTGGGAGGGGGAAATAATTCCATAACTCGTTTGCTCTTAAAATATGATTTTTTTAGTTTTCTTCTTAGGTAGAGTTTGGTGTTTAGTGATCTTAGGACAATTTGAGAGCAGTGACTTAGAAAAGAGGAGTCACAGAAAATGAGGGACTTGTGAATTTGCAGATAAGGCTGAGAGTCACAACATCGGACAGCTGGAAAGTGCAGGTGATTTTTATCTCGGCTGAAAGGGAAACTTGCACTGGCACAAGGGGAGATGACTGAAAATATTCCATAGGAGTGGAGAGGTGTCTTTGGGAGCAGGTCCTGGTGGAGAGGGACCTGGGGGGGCCAGTCTGGGGAAAAGGATGTGCAGGGTGGACTTCTCCACTCTCATAACTCCCTGACAGGAGGCTCATCTTGGACAGCAGCAGGAATTTGCCCATGGAAAGGGAGCTCAGGCCTTGGCAGGGGCTGCCCAGGGAGCTCTGCAGTGCCCATCCCTGCAGGTGTCCCCTGGAGGTGGCACTGAGTGCTCTGGGCTGGGGACAAGGTGCCCGTGGGGCACAGCTGGCACTGCCTGGGCTGGCAGGGCTGTGCCAGCCCCAGGGATCCCATGGGAGAAGGTGAGGGGGGCTCAGGGTGCAGTGTTACCCCAGGAGCTCCTCTCAGCTTGGGGAGCTCTGTGGGTTTGTCAGAGCCGCTTTTCCTGGCTTTTACCAGGATCATTTCACTGAAATTCCTTTTCCTGGGACAAACGAAGCCTGTAGGGATTTGCCTGTGGGTGTGTGGAGACCCTTAACACTCCATAATTGTGCAGTGTCTGTCTGTTTGGGGTGACACTAAAAATCATCTTTTTGGTTCTCCTGCCCGGGGAGCGTGGGATTGGGCTGGTGGTTCTGGGCTGCTCAGGGATGGGGGAGCCTGTGGCTGCTCCCAGTCCGCATTTGGCCATTCCCAGAAAGTGCTGCTGGTGTTAGGGAAACCAACCAGCGCTTCAGTTTCAAGGATGGGCAGATGGATGTAGCAGTTTCCCTGGGGGAGGCTGTGCTGGGCAGTGCCCAGTCCCTCTGTGCTTGCCTTGGGCACAGGGAAAGGGCAGCTTTGGCCTTAGCTGGAACTGTTTGCCTTGGGAATATCCTGGTGTGGGCCATCCGTGCACTGCTGATGTTCTGCAGTGCTGTGTGTGGCTGCTGCTGCAGCCAGAGTTCCTGGGAATGTGGGGGAATTCCTCATCTCCTGCTGAATGTGGAGGGATGTGGGGTAGTACTAGCATGCTTTTGTTGATGGACGTTATTTTGTAATGTGTATTTCTTCTGGGTAGTATTGTCATTGTCTTGTGGCTAATATGGCTTTTCATGGATCATTACACCCCTTATTTTTGGTTAGCATGGCATTTTTGGGGTAATACTGGCTTTTTTAAACTTTGGCTTTTTCTCGCTAATATGGCTTTTTTTGGGTTAACATGGCATTTTGTTTTTCTAGTTCTAGCTTTTTTTTGTTGCTAGTACTGCTGTTTTGGGGATAATAGGAACATTTTTTGGGGTAGTACTGGCTTTTTTTGTTAATCTGGCACGTTTTTGGCTAATGTGGAATTTTCAGTGGTGAAGCTGCAGGAAAACACCCCACAGTGTGCCAGGGAGCTGTGGGGATTATTGTGCTGGATTTGTTGACAAACTCGGAGAGCTGGAGCAGTTTGTATCTGTTGGTGCTGGGGGAGGAGGCTGGGGAGAGGCAGCAGGGAATGTGCTGTAAAGAAACCTTGGGGGCTGAAGAGGGAGCTGGGCCCAGCAAACTCCCCTGGAACAGCAACTGCTGGGAAGGGGGGAGCAGACGGAGGCTGGGCTCCTGGAGTCCCTGCCCAGTGCATTCCCCTCTGCCGTGCTTGAAGCAGTTGGCAAAGAGGGTGGAACAGGAAAATCATTCCTGGAAACCCCCAGGGTTGCTGTGGCATCGCTGCGGCCCAGGACACAGGCCGAGATGGGCAGGAACTCCAGCCATAATTAAGGGTAACACCTTAATTTTAGGGACACTGATGTTTAGTGACACTTCCTTAGCTGTGGTGTCACTGGAATGGTGGTGCCCTTGGCCCTCCTGGGGTTGTGGCAGGGTTTAGAATCACACAGTGCCATGGGGTTGGTGCTGAAGGACTCTGCTGGGATTGCTGCCCTCGGCAGTGAGGGACGTGGAGAATCAGTTTGCAGGGTGAGCTTTCAGTCAAACCTGAATTCTGCTTTCCAGGTCTAGGAAGAAAACCTGATACATCCTGAAAATGTTCAACAAATCCTTTGGAACTCCGTTCGGAGGCAGCACCGGCTTTGGGACAACTTCAACTTTTGGGCAAAGTAAGTGGAATGTCCAAGGTGGTTTTAATGAGGTGTCTTTTGCTGGAGTGCAGCTCAGAGAATCCCAGGGAGGTGGTGATCCCTCTTGGGATGGAATTAGGGAGCTGCTGGGTGCTCCAGCTGGCTTGGAAGAGGTTCAGGAGCCTGAGGCTTCACCCCTAACCAAGCTTTCAGTTTGGGCAGACAGCCAGGGTTCCGTGTCTGCTGTGGAAACTCCTTCTGTGGGAAGGCAGAGTGGAAAATGCAGTGCTTGGGCAAGGCGGTGTACTGGGGTGTTGGGGGCTGGAACAAACACGCAGTGGGTTTGCTGGGAAGGCCCGAAGGAAGAGCTGTGTGTTCTGGGGCTGTTTGTGCAGCTGCAGCCTGAGGGGCTCACTGGGCTGTGCTTGCAGATGCTGGCTTTGGCACCACCAGTGGAGGAGCCTTCGGGACCTCGGCCTTTGGCTCCAGCAACAACACCGGCAGCCTGTTCGGGAGCACGCAGAGCAAGCCAGGTACTGCCCCAGGGGCATTGCTGAGGGAGGGAGGGGAGAAAAGGAGCAGCCTAAACCAAGGAATCATCAACAAAAACCAGCCAAAAATACCCAAAAAGCACCCTCCCAAGCCCAGCACAGCAAGAACCTGTCCAAGCTCCCAAGCAGAGGAGGTTTGTGAAGGATTAACAGCCTGTTTCTGTCTGCAGGAGGGTTGTTTGGGTCCACCACGTTCAACCAACCAGCCACCTCCTCCACCAGCACTGGCTTTGGCTTTGGGACATCCACTGGGACATCAAACAGCCTCTTCGGAACCACCAGCACTGGTGGAAGCCTGTTCTCATCCCAGAACAATGCCTTTGCACAGAACAAACCAGCTGGTTTTGGAAGTGAGTGTGCCTGGCACCCCTCTGCTGTTGGGTGGGAGAGCAGTGGGAGCTGAATGTACCTGGGGGTGGGGCTGGGGGGTTCCTCCTGGAGGATACAGTGACGTCCCTGTGCCCACAGCAGCCAGGGGAGAGCCCACGTGCTCCTGAATCTGTAGCTGTGATTCCAGCCCTGCACTTTTAAAATAAATTGCCAAAGGTTGTTGGTTGGAATTCTTTATCCTGAATACTGTTTTGGTGCTGTTTGATTTTAGGTTTTTGTCCTGTGGCAGAGCAGTTGCAATTGGGTTTGTCTGGCAGGAGAAGACAGGGAATGCTGTTAAACTCTTCTGTAATTTCACGAGGCAAAAGCAACTGCTTGCAGCCCCTTCTGAAAAAAGAAAACGAGCCTTGGTGATTTTCTTTATTGTAAAGTTTTGTGTTACTTTCTTCCTACCTGGAAGGAAGGAAACTGACTGCTGTAGAAGGAAACTGCTGTGGATTGTCGGGTGTTTCTGGGGTGCTGAGTTAAGGACACTTCTACAGCAGGGAACTGCATTATCAGCACCATCAGCATTCAGCTTTGCTGTCGGATTATTTTTTTCCCAGCTGTTTTTTGCATTTTCAAACCATTTTATAGTTTCAATAAAGTATTAGGGTTTAAGTTTTAAACTTTGGGTTTGCTGTAATACTGATGTTATTTTTTATGCTTTATTCAGACTTTGGTACGAGCACCAGCAGTGGGGGGCTCTTTGGGACCACCAACACCACTTCCAACCCCTTTGGGAGTACATCTGGCTCTCTCTTTGGCCCAACCAGCTTCACTGCTGCTCCAACTGGCACGACTATTAAATTTAATGTAAGTTCTGCTCTTTCTTCTTACTCCAGCCTGTGTACTGTGGGAGGTATTCAGTTTTGCAGTTGTTTGTGTGATGTCTTGGTCACTGAGGTGAAAAAATGAGTTCAAATGCAAGGGTTCTGAAGTTATTTGAAAATATCCCTTCTCAAACACTGTAGAATTCCAGGCTTGCTGGGTTTAGAGCCAACACTGAAGGAGTAAAGGAGCTCCTAAAGCTGAGCCTTGCCAGCAAGTGCTGTGGAATTCAAGGTGATCCATGGCAAATGCTGGCAGCAGTAAGGGTTAGAGGCATCTTGGGATGGGTCAGAATCAGCACAGCTCTGCTGAGCCAGCCTGGCTCTGGGAATGGGATCTGGGAGGAGAGGAGTGGTGTCCTGCCTCCTCTGGACGAGTCCCCTTTAAGACAGGATTCAGTAACTGCTACAAAGTTCTGTGGCAGTTGGGCCTGGAGGGTGGCCCAGCAGAGAGGCCTTGAGGAACTGGGCTCCCTGGGAGGAGGGACGCTGTTCCCCAAAAAGTTGTTTGTGCAGATCTCAGCCCTCTTCATCTCTGGACTGAGCTGATGTAAGACTGAGGCTTCGGGGGCAGAGCTGTGCTGCTGCCTGGGCTCTTGCAGTGCTGCTGATTTGTGCTTCCATAGCACTGTTAAAAGAGGGGGGATACTGGGATTCATGCAGAGCTCCGGGGTTTGAGTCAGAGGCTGAGGTAAATTGTTCTAAAAGTGAAACTGAAAGCAAACTTGCTGGGAGTTGTTTTGAGTGCTCCTGTGACTAATTCCACTGTTGATCATCATTAAACATGCTTGGGTGAGGCCTCAGCTGTACAAATAATGATGGAATCATAAAAACATGCAATCACACAAGGTTTGGGTTGGGAGGTACCTTAAATCCCACCCAGTGCCAGCCCTGCCATGGCAGGGACACCTCCCACTGTCCCCAGTGTCCAGCCTGGCCTTGGGCACTGCCAGGGATGCAGGGGCAGCCCCAGCTGCTCTGGGCACCCTGTGCCAGGGCCTGCCCACCCTGCCAGGGAACAATTCCTCATTGCCAAGATCCCACCCAGCCCTGCCCTCTGGCACTGGGAGCCATTCCCTGGGTGCTGTCCCTGCAGGCCTTGTCCCCAGTCCCTCTGCAGCTCTGCTGGAGCCCCTGCAGGCCCTGCCAGGGGCTCTGAGCTCTCCCTGGAGCTTCTCCTCTCCAGGTGAGCACCCCCAGCTCTGGCAGCCTGGCTCCAGCCCTGGAGCAGCTCCGTGGCTCCTCTGGGCTGGCTCCTGGAGCTCCACATCCTCCTGCTCTTAGGCCCCAGGGCTGGGGCAGCTCTACAGGGGGGTCTTGCCCGAGCAGAGCAGTCACACAGAGCCTCAGGTCTGTGCTGGATGTAGGATTTCCTGGGATCTGCAGGGAGTTGTGGCTGTGTTCCCCCATGTCTGGCTGGATTTTAACCTGGCCCTTCCTCCCTTCCCGGCAGCCCCCAACCGGCACGGACACCATGGTGAAATCCGGCGTCAGCACCAACATCAACACCAAGCACCAGTGCATCACTGCCATGAAGGAGTACGAGAGCAAGTCCCTGGAGGTCAGTGCAGGGGCACACAGCCCTACCTCGGGCCTTTCTGGGCCTCTGCTACTGTCAGTGCTCATTAATGTAGAAGTGTTAATGAACCTTCAATATCTGCATCACACACAAGAGGTGTTGTCAAGTAAAACAATTAATGCAACGCCACATTAATTGCAGTTGGGTTTAAGTGTTTGATGCAGGTCTGGAAGAGCTGAAATTCCATCTTGTGAGAAGGACGTGAGGTCCTGTTGGGAACAGCCCTGCTCTGGTGAGATAACAGCAGGATCCCAGGCAGAGCTCAGTTGTTTGTTATAAACTAATATTCCCAAGGATTTATCCTGAGGCCTTCCCATTTGGGCTGCATTGTTTGACCCTTCAAAACAGATACTTCATAAAATATCTGAAAAGGCTCTGGGATGTCAAATTGAAGTAAAAACATGAATCTAAGTTCAGGTCCCATTTTCAGTGTCCTTATTTTTAAAAATGTGGATGTTGCAGCTTTTCTTGAGCCTTCACCTTGGTGAGGATGGGGTGCTGGGTGAGTGTGGTAAGGACATTTGCCTGCCCTTGTCCTGGGTAAAAAGAGCTGGATTTTCCTCTAGGAACTCCGTTTGGAAGACTACCAGGCAAATAGGAAAGGGCCCACAAATCCTGTAGGAGCAGGAGCAACTGCTGGCTTGTTTGGCTCTTCCACTGCCACGTCCAGCACAGCCACTGGACTTTTTGGCTCTTCCACTACCAATACAGGCTTCTCCTATGGGCAGAATAAAACTGCTTTTGGAACCAGTAAGTACTGCCTGGCCCTGGTCTTCCTGAGAGTGCATGTGCAAATATTCTGTTAAACCATTTAGAATTCTGTCATGCAAAATGCTGAAACACTGCTGTGAGCTCAGAGTTGTGCTGGTTATATTGCCAGCATTGACTGGTGCAGCTCTTTGCCACAGGAATCTATTTTCTTACTTTCTCTTGGAAAATTTGAGACAGCTGTTGGATTTTTATTAGGTTTTGGTGCAAATTGAAACATAAATAGATCATAGAATCCCAGAATGGTTGGGGTTGGGGGGGGACCTTGAAGCTCACCCAGTCTCACCCTGCCATGGGCAGGGACACCCTCCACTGTGCCAGGCTGCTCCCGGCCCCAGTGTCCAACCTGGCCTTGGGCACTGCCAGGGATCCAGGGGCAGCCCCAGCTGCTCTGGGCACCCTGGGCACCAGGGCCTGCCCACCCTGCCAGGGAAGGATTTTCTCCTAGTACTGGATATTTGTGTTTGTGGAATTTGACTGTAAACACATACAAATCCTCCAGGCTGTAGGAATGGAGGTGGTTGTTGGATGAGCAGAGACTGGACCCAAAGAACAGCTGGAGCTGGCCCAGGGGAGGGATTTAGGTTGGATTTTAGGGCAAGGTTCTGCCCAAAGGTTCAAGAGGTGTTGTCAAGTAAAACAATTAATGCAGCCATAATTGCAGTTGGGTTTAAGTGTTTGATGCAGGTCTGGAAGAGCTGAAATTCCATCTTGTGAGAAGGACGTGAGGTCCTGCTGGGAACAGCCCTGCTCTGGTGAGATAACAGCAGGATCCCAGGCAGAGCTCAGTTGTTTGTTATAAACTAATATTCCCAAGGATTTATCCTGAGGCCTTCCCATTTGGGCTGCACTGTTTGAGCCTCCAAAACAGGTACTTCATAAAATATCTGAAAAGGCTCTGGGATGTCAAATTGAAGTAAAAACATGAATCTAAGTTCAGGTCCCATTTTCAGTGTCCTTATTTTTAAAAATGTGGATGTTGCAGCTTTTCTTGAGCCTTCACCTTGGTGAGGATGGGGTGCTGGGTGAGTGTGGTAAGGACATTTGCCTGCCCTTGTCCTGGGTAAAAAGAGCTGGATTTTCCTCTAGGAACTCCGTTTGGAAGACTACCAGGCAAATAGGAAAGGGCCCACAAATCCTGTAGGAGCAGGAGCAACTGCTGGCTTGTTTGGCTCTTCCACTGCCACGTCCAGCACAGCCACAGGACTTTTTGGCTCTTCCACTACCAATACAGGCTTCTCCTATGGGCAGAATAAAACTGCTTTTGGAACCAGTAAGTACTGCCTGGCCCTGGTGTTCCTGAGAGTGCATGTGCGAATATTCTGTTAAACCATTTAGAATTCTGTCATGCAAAATGCTGAAACACTGCTGTGAGCTCAGAGTTGTGCTGGTTATATTGCCAGCATTGACTGGTGCAGCTCTTTGCCATAGGAATCTATTTTCTTACTTTCTCTTGGAAAGTTTGAGACAGCTGTTGGATTTTTATTAGGTTTTGGTGCAAATTGAAACATAAATAGATCATAGAGTCCCAGAATGGCTTGGGTTGGGAGGGGACCTTGAAGCTCACCCAGTCTCACCCTGCCATGGGCAGGGACACCCTCCACTGTGCCAGGCTGCTCCCGGCCCCAGTGTCCAGCCTGGCCTTGGGCACTGCCAGGGATGCAGGGGCAGCCCCAGCTGCTCTGGGCACCCTGTGCCAGGGCCTGCCCACCCTGCCAGGGAAGGATTTTCTCCTAGTACTGGATATTTGTGTTTGTGGAATTTGACTGTAAACACATACAAATCCTCCAGGCTGTAGGAATGGAGGTGGTTGTTGGATGAGCAGAGACTGGACCCAAAGAACAGCTGGAGCTGGCCCAGGGGAGGGATTTAGGTTGGATTTTAGGGAAAGGTTCTTGCCCAGAGGGTGCTGGCACTGCCCAGGCTGCCCAGGGAATGGGCACGGCCCCGAGGCTGCCACAGCTCCAGGAGCCTTTGGCCAGGGATGCCCAGGCTGGGCTTGGTGGGCTCTGGGCAGGGCAGGGCTGGCACTGGGGGATCCCTGGGGGTCCTTACAGCTCAGGGTGTTCTGTGACCCTTTTTGCTGTGTGCATGTGCTGGGCTGGGCCTCTAACTGCCCTTGGTGTCCCAGGTATGACCAGCTTTGGCACGGGCACCACCGGGGATGCCCAGGGTGGGGTTGCTGGGGGTCTGGGCAGGGCAGGGCTGGCACTGGGGGATCCCTGGGGGTCCTTCAGCTCAGGGTGTTCTGTGACCCTTTTTGCTGTGTGCATGCTGTGTGGATGTGCTGGGCTGGGCCTCTAACTGCCCTTGGTGTCCCAGGTACGACCGGCTTTGGCACGGGCACCACCGGGGGGCTCTTTGGGCAGCAGTCCCAGACCACGAGCCTGTTCAACAAACCCTTCGGCCAGGCCACCACCACGCAGAACACCGGCTTCTCCTTCGGGGGCACCAGCACTCTGGGCCAGCCCAACACCAACACCATGGTAAGAGGGGCTGCAGCACTGGGTGTGCCTCACTTTCCACTGCCGTGGGGCAAAAGCAGCGTGCCGAGCTCTGGAGGCTGTGCTGCACTGAGGAACCTCCTGGCAGTCAGCTTTGTTCTGACAATTGGCAAACAGTCAGCTGTTCACAAATCATGTACCCACTCACCTCCTCAAGCAGCTGCTCTCTAGCAACTCCTGTGCTTCTGATCATTTTCACACAGATAATGTCATTCCATTGCCAGCTTTCTTTGGGAATTCAGTCTTGGGCTTTCTGGTGATAAATGAGCAACATTTGGGGCCTTTTGTGACAGAAAGATTCTACATGGTTGTAACTTGTTGTATGACTAGAGGCTTTGGCTCCAGATATCTTTGTGTTTGTGAATTTGTTGTGACTTCTCCCAGAAAACCTTGTGAAATGTTTCTTTTCCATCTCCCTTGCTCAAAGCGATGAGGAAATTCCAATATCCTTTAAGTCTTAGAGCATAAATTTTTGGGGCTTTTTAATTTCCCTTTAGTAACTAATTTTTGGAGGAGGACTAAAGCTTCTGGAATGCTCTTCACCCCTCCTCTTCCCCCAGCACAAGGGCAAATGCAGCATTGTTTTATTGCCTGATTTTGTGTGTTGGATCTGTCATTGTCAGTGCTGGACTTGGAAAAGCCTGGGAGCATTACCTTAACCTGGTTCCTTTTTGTAGGGTCTCTTTGGGGTCACCCAGCCCTCGCAGCCTGGAGGCCTTTTTGGGACAGCTGCCAATACAAATGCTGGGACTGGATTTGGAACGGGAACTGGCCTTTTTGGACAAGCCAACACGGGATTTGGTGTTGGTGGTTCGGTATGTCTGTGCCTCTGTAACAAAGAGAAAACCAAGCAGAGCCCTGTTCAGGGTGCTGACTGCACAGAAGTTGTGTCAGCTTAGGAATTAGGATGTCTGAGATACAAAAGTCAGGTGGTTTGCTGGAAACTGGAGGATAAACAGCGTAGTAGAGTCATTTTTTTAACAAGTGATGTGTGGAGTGATAAAAGCAGCCGGAGATACTGGGGTTCTCAGTGCCTGAGGTGCCTCAGCATAGGGCTGGAAATACAGGTTGTAAGTTGTGATAGACCAAAATCAACCTTGGTTTTTGATACTCGGTCGTTTTGGTTCTGGTGGAGCAAAAATCACAGGATTACTGAGATTGGAAAAGTCCCTTAAGCCCCTTGAGTCTGACCCTAGCAGCTGCTTTTGGGGATCTTGCAGGTGGCTTGGGATAACCCCACTCATGGGAGGGTGGGCTGGGGGACTCAGCTCTGCTTGGCTTCAGTTCTGCATCCTTGCCTGCAGCCAAACACCGACACAATTCCTGTGGTGTCAGCATCCCAGGTTTCCACATTCCTGTTGTTTTCCTTTCAGACCCTGTTTGGGAACAAGCCTGCTGGATTTGGAGCCACCACGACCAGCGCTCCCTCGTTTGGTACCACCACGGGCGGGGGCCTCTTCGGTAACAAACCTGCTCTGAGTTTAGGAACCCCTGCAAAACCTTCCAGTTCGGGGACAGGGAAAAAAAAATGTGGTTTCAAGTCATTTAAATCTACTGTGCACACCCCACACTGCAGAGAGCACATGCTGTGTGTGTAGTGTTGGAATTGTCAGGTGAACGATGGCCCTGGCGCAGTGCCGGGTGCTGGGCTGTGCCTTTGCTCTTAGTGGGGCTCCCTGACTTGGGAAGTAGATGGTCAAGTGCCACTTTTGAGTGGTGTTTTGGTGAGTCCTTAAGGGAATTTTCAGCCTGGGATGGCCAGGAGAGCCCCTGGATCCAGGGCAGCATTGGGAAGGGCATTCCCAGCAGGTCAGGGAGGGGATCCTGCTCCTCTGCTCAGCTCCAGGGAGGCTCGTCTGGAGCGTCCTGTTCAGTTCTGGGCTCCACAGCCCAAGGAAGACCAGGAGCTACTGGAGAGGGTCCAGGGAAGGCCACAGAGATGATTTGGGGTCTGGAGCATCTCTGGTGAGGAGAGACTCTGGGAGCTGGGCCTGGTCAGTCTGGAGAAGGGAAAGCTGAGAGGGGATCCATCCATCCACCCAAATACCCCATCCCTCCATCCATCCACACATCTCTCCAGGGGTGTCAGGATGGTGCCAGACTCTGCTCAGTGGTGCCAGTGACGGGATGAGCAGCAATGGCCAGGAACTAAAACACAACAATTCCAGCCCAGCCTGAGGAGGAGCTTCCTTCCCTGGAGGGGCAGAGCCCTGGAGCAGCTGCCCAGGCAGGGGCTGGAGTCTCCCTCTCTGCAGCCATCCCAAACCCCCTGGGCACGTTCCTGAGTCACTGCTGCAGTGACCCTGCCTGGGCAGGGGCTGGGCTGGATGGACCCTTCCAACTCCAACCATCTGTAATTCTGTGGTTGAAGACTCTTGAATTCGAGGATTCAGGGAGCAGTGGGGTTTTAGGAGGCTGTGAACACCCTGGTTGGCACAGCAACACTGGGAGAATTGGGGTAAAACCAGTGATCCCTGGGCTTGGGCAGGTGTCAGGAGATCCTGCGCTGCAGTGAAGGTGAAATGAGCCAGCTCCAGTTCAGCTGGTGGCTGTTGTTGTCCCTGGTGGTGGGAAGGACCAAAGTCCAGAGGAGCTGCTGGTGTGTTCCTGGTGGCTCTGATGTGAGAATGGATGTTGGGTGGGTGTGACTGAGCAGGAGGAATGTGTAGGGATGGCTGAAGGGAGTGGCAGCTTCTTTCATGGGACTCTGAAATCTCTCCTGCCTTTTTAATTCTGCATTTCAGAGCAACAGAGCTGTGTCTCTGAGAGTGAGTAGGGGAGGTTGGACCCTGCCATCCCTGTCCTGCAGTTTTGTGTTGGTTATTTGAAGGCAGTGGGGCCTGCCATGCCTTCAGCTGCTGTGCCAGCCTGCCCATATAGACAGGGAAGAGCTGGAGAGGGCTGGCTGATCGTTTAGGTCCTTCCCAAATCAAGCTCTTTGTAGTCCTCAGTGCTCTGAACCAGGGCAGCACCTTGGCAAGCAGGGTTTGACTGTGGTCAGCAGTCCTGGGCAAACCTTCCAGGGGTGTAAAAGGTGCTTTTGAGTTCTTGTTCTGCTGCTCAGGATCTCCATAGCAACAGTGTTTTGGCACTGTTTGGTGGAGATCAGCCTTTGCAGTGTGTGGTTTTGGTTTGCCTGTGTAGCAGTTTATACGAGGAATGGAGCTGGATTCCAAGGGGTTGGTGCACACCTGCACTTTTTCAGTTTAATCCTGGCTTTCTGTAATAACCAAGCACGGGATGGGGTCAGCATCAGCAGTAGAACTGAGCTCATGGTAGATTTGGGGTGGCCTTGTGGCAGCTACAGCTGTGCCCTTGAGCTGTGCAGATCTGAGTTCCCACCTGCTCTGTGGTGAGGGTCAGAGAAAGGAGTGTGTGGTATGAACAGGATGGATTGAGGTTTGTTCCCTCCAGGCACTCAAAAAACCCCAGCACATTTTGTTCCATTGCCAGGCAGAGCAGCATCATGTCAGCTCTGGGAAACTCTGAAGTTTGTAACAAACTGAAAAGCTTAAGAAGGCAGACCAACATTTTTCTGTGCTGCTTTAATGCTATAAGTGTAGCTAAAATGTGTTTATTACCAGTGAAGTCCCTTCTTCCTGATTGCCAGTTTAACCTGCGCTGCTGGAAACAGTGAGAAATTTGGCTTTGGCAGGGCTCTTCGACCCTGTGAGGCTTATTTATTTAAATACATGGTTTTCATTTATTCTCTAATGAGCTGCTCATTCTGTTGTTGAAGGTTTTGGTGCCAACACTGCTGGAAATAGCTTGTTTGGAAATAAGCCTGCGACTGGGACTCTGGGCACTGGACTTGGAACAGGGTTTGGAACAGGTAAGCAGTTTCCCAGCTCATTTCTGGGCAGCTCCAGCCTGGGCTTTGCCTGTAACTGAGTTAGGAAAAGGCTGGGCACGTTTGAGCTTCAAGCCAGGGCAGCTCCAAGGGGAGCTTCTCAGCACAGTGCCAAGTGGCCTGATGGAAATTGAGCAGCACTGGTGGGACCGCTGAGGTCCTCTGTGCTCAGAGCCTCTGCTGCCTGCAGCATCCATGGGCATGGAGAGTGTTTCCTGCAGTCCAGTAAGGAATTCTGTGTTGTGCCTGTGAACTTGTCAGAGTCTGTGGTAACTGTGCCCTCTCCTGTCACAGCTCTGGGGGCAGGACAGACGTCCCTGTTCGGGAACACGCAGCCAAAGCTGGGCGGAACGCTGGGAACAGGAGCCTTCGGAGCCCCAGGATTCAACACATCCACAGCCACCCTGGGCTTTGGGGCCCCTCAGCCTGCTGTAGGTGAGTGCCATGAGCCTGCTGCCTTGTGCCCATGTGCCTGAACGCAGGAGCACTCCCCTCCCAAAGGCTTTGGAACAACAAAACATCTCCTTGCAGCCACTTCTGTTCTCAGTCGCAGTGCAGACCCCGTTAATGACCCTTGGTTTGCTAGCTATATGTATGTTTTTAAAGGAATTCACAGTTGCTTTACGTGCCCAATAATTGCACCTATTTTAGAGCATTGTCTTGAAGATTAATAAATTTCCCAAATTGAATTTGGGGCAGCAAGAATAGATGTGTACAGTGAAAAGTAAGGGAAGTACAGCATTGTTTTTTTCAGTATTTCCAGATAGGAGAGGCCTAGGGGGCCTTTATTAACAGGAATGCTGTGCCTTTGGGACAAAAATAAGACCCAGTTGTCTCCAGCTCTCCTCCTGACTTCCAGCAGACCCTGACAATAAGCTGCTGTTGTGAGAGTGGTTTTGTAGTTCTTTGGGAATGCCCACATCCATCCTGAATTTATTGGAATTAGAATTAAGCTGCTTTTGGTGGCATGAATGTTTCATGGGGTGAAGTCTTAGAGCATTTCAATAGGAATTAAAATAAAATGCTTTAAGACAGAGACAAGATTTAGAATCCATTGTAGAGGAGACTCTAGACCTGTGTGGTTGTGGTAGCAGTAATGTCAAAATTCTGCATGAAATATTTTTCCTGCACACGCTTTCAGAAGCCAGCTGGATTAGTTGAATATTGTGGCAGGCCATACTCTTTCCACTGCTCTGTAGCTCTCAGTGCCCTCAGCTTTTCACCCATGGGAACTCAGTGAATAGGGTTGGACACTGATGGAGGAAGGAGATGCTCTGGGTGCTGCTGTGTTTCTCCCTGCCCTGGTTCTGTTCCCAGAGCTCTAAAACTGAAATGCTGCTCCTTTGCTCCTTCTGTAGCTCTGACAGACCCCAACGCCTCTGCAGCCCAGCAAGCTGTCCTCCAGCAGCATCTCAACAGCCTGACCTACTCTCCCTTTGGGGACTCCCCACTCTTCAGAAACCCCATGTCAGACCCGAAGAAGAAGGAAGAGGTGAGTGCCCATCAGCACTGAACTCATGGTAGGGGTGACAGTTGGAATCTGGTCTGTGTGCAGTCCTCATCACTTCAGTGCACACTGAGCAGCCAAGGAAGTTGCCCTCTGTTCTCTCCCAGTGGTGCAGTTATTAAAAAGCCACTGTACCCTCCAGGGCACAAAGGGCTTCATTTTATCCCAGTGGAAGGTTCCCTGCCCGTGGCAGGGGGGTTGGAAGTGCATGGTCTTTAAGGTACTTTCCAACCCAAACCACTCCATCATTTCCTGCTTTTGCCTGCATCACAACCTTGGCTGTGGAGTTCCTGTGCTCCCTGCTGCTGATGGGGAGTAAAGATGGATCATTGTTAATGCTTGGAATAATTGTAGTGCTTTGCTTAGGACATCCCTGAGAGTCTATGATAAACCTTTTCCTCTTGCTTTGTTCAAGAGATGATAAAACAAACACTTCCTAGGCTTTTGAGGAGTTAGGGGAGGTTCTGAGTGTCTGCTACCCCTGGGCAGGTTCCAGGGGCTGGAGGGGAGTCCTGCCTGGCAGCTGGAGCCCAGTGTGCCCATGGATCCAGGCTGATGGCTGGGGCTGTACATGGAGCCCAGGGTGCCCATGGAGCCCAGTGTGCCCATGGATCCAGGCTGATGGCAGGGGCTGTGCAGGGAGCCCAGGGTGCCCATGGATCCAGGCTGAGGACAGGGGCTGTACATGGAGCCCAGGGTGCCCATGGATCCAGGCTGATGGCAGGGGCTGTACATGGAGCCCAGGGTGCCCATGGAGCCCAGGGTGCTCATGGATCCAGGCTGAGGACAGGGGCTGTGCAGGGAGCCCAGGGTGCCCATGGATCCAGGCTGGTGGCAGGGGCTGCCCATGGAGCCCAGGGTGCCCATGGAGCCCGGCTGCCCATGGATCCAGGCTGATGGCAGGGGCTGTGCATGGAGCCCAGGGTGCCCATGGATCCAGGCTGGTGGCAGGGGCTGCCCATGGAGCCCAGGGTGCCCATGGAGCCCGGCTGCCCATGGATCCAGGCTGATGGCAGGGGCTGTGCATGGAGCCCAGGGTGCCCATGGATCCAGGCTGATGGCAGGGGCTGTGCAGGGAGCCCAGGGTGCCCATGGAGCCCAGGGTGCCCATGGATCCAGGCTGATGGCAGGGGCTGTGCAGGGAGCCCAGGGTGCCCATGGAGCCCAGGGTGCCCATGGATCCAGGCTGATGGCAGGGGCTGTGCAGGGAGCCCAGGGTGCCAATGGATCCAGGCTGAGGACAGGGGCTGTACATGGAGCCCAGGGTGCCCATGGATCCAGGCTGAGGACAGGGGCTGTACATGGAGCCCAGGGTGCCCATGGATCCAGGCTGATGGCAGGGGCTGTACATGGAGCCCAGGGTGCCCATGGAGCCCAGGGTGCCCATGGAGCCCAGGGTGCCCATGGATCCAGGCTGATGGCTGGGGCTGTGCAGGGAGCCCAGGGTGCCCATGGATCCAGGCTGATGGCAGGGGCTGCCCATGGAGCCCAGGGTGCCCATGGAGCCCGGCTGCCCATGGATCCGGGCTGAGGACAGGGGCTGTACATGGAGCCCCCTAACTTGGGTGCAATTATTGATTCCCTTTGCCTACCACCCCCTTTGCCTTTCAGGGCCCTGGGCTGGAGCACCCTGCAGCTCTGTCCCCGCGCCTGAGATTTGCAAGTGTCCCTCTTTCTGTTCCAGAGGCTGAAGCCAACCAACCCAGCAGCGCAGAAGGCCCTGACGACCCCCACCCACTACAAGCTGACCCCCCGCCCCGCCACCAGAGTGCGGCCCAAGGCCCTGCAGTCCGCGGGCTCGGCCAAGTCCCAGCTCTTTGACGGGCTGGATGATGACGAGCCCTCCCTGTCCAATGGAGCCTTCATGCCAAAGTGAGCTTCTCTTTTGTCTCTGTGTGAGAATCTTCTGGGAACTCCTGCGTATTACCCTGAATCTTGTGATTTTGTGCTCTGGTTCATATTGGAAGAACGATAAGTTGTAAGACTTCACTAGAACTGTTTTCTGTAGAGGAGGGGAAAAGGTTCAGCTTAAACTCTTAAGGCTAAATAAGCTGTAAAATGAGGTCAGCCCATGATGGGAGCAAAGCTCCTATAAAGTCAGTGAGGAACTCATACAAGGAAAGCTTGCACAGGGTAATACTTCCTGCTCCTGAACTGGGAGTGTCAACAGGTTTGCTCATGCCCTAAGTATGGAGGCAGATTTCTGGTGATTTTATCCCAGCCCTGGTTCTGTTTCAGATCCACAGATGTTTCTGTGAGGAATAAATCATGGATCTTCCCAAGTAAAGCTTTGGGTTCAGTTTTAAGGTGCATCAGTGGCTGTCATATAGAAAAGGGGTTTGGAAATATTTGAAGTTGAGTAAAAACAAAGGGCTAAAAGATTAAAGTGACCATGCTGCAAAATGAACCTGCACCTGTGGGCCAGACCTGTGTTTCTAGAAAAGCTGATTTGGGAAACAGGGAACACTGTGGTTTGCTGAACTTCGGCTTTGAGCCTTTCACTGGTTTGTGCTTTTTACACCTCTGTATAAACCAGAGCCTTGAATGGAATTCCTCAAAAAATTTTAGGATCTCTTACGGGAGACTTGATATGTTCTGGGTGTGGGAACGTGTTTTAGAGCTGGTTCCTGGAGCATCTGAATTAAGTACAAAGTACACACGTATGCAGTGGATAGATCCAAATTTCCCTTCCTTGGTGTGCTGTGTGTTTAGGAAGAGCATCAAGAAGCTGGTTCTGAAGAACCTCAACAGCAGCAACCTGTTCTCTCCCGTGAGCCGAGAGAACGAGGACCTGGCGTCGCCATCAGAGTACCCGGAGAATGGGGACAGGTGAGTGAGTCACCCTGCAGGGCTTGTCCTCACAAGTGCAGACTGGTTCTGCCTGTCCCTAATTCCTGCTGGACAGCAGCCCCTGCTTCTCAGGGATGTCACTTCATTGTTCATGGAAGGCAGTTGACCTGCGGGGAGATGCATTTCCTCCTGCACTAACCATGTGTTCTTGCTGTGTGGGCACTGCCAGGTCACCCACCCACAATCCAGGTCAGGGAGAAGGGACTTCGGTTCTGGATGAGTCTCTCTTCCTTCCCTGTGGCAAGAAACCAGGATATCCTTGGGGGAAGTGCTAAACCTGATTGTGAGGGGAAAGGAACCTCTGCTGGCCAGTCCTCAGTGATGTGGGAATTGCAAGGGAGCTCCACTGATCCCCGTGTTTTGTATTTCTATTTTCTATATAGTATTTTGTACAGATTACAGTGAGGAGCCTCTAAGGCTACATCCTCCCCATCAAACACCAGAAATTCCAACCTCCTCTAAAAAACCTGTGGCCATATTTCAATTGAACTCTGATTTTTGCCTTGGGTTTCTTTTAATCAGGGTCTGGAAAAAACCTGCCCAGCCCACCACATTGATTTTACTGAAAGCTACTAAAATAAGAGCTGCTGTGGGAGGGAGGTCACCCTGGCCCTGTGGGCAGAGGGTTTGGAGCTGTGGGGTTGCTGTTACACCCCGTTTGGAGGCTTCTCTGCTGCCTGAGCTGCCTGTTCCACTCAGCTGTGCTCAGGGCATGTGCCTTAGTCCCCAGCCTGTGGGACTGTCCCAGTGTCACCACTGTCCTTGCTGTAGTGGGAGCCTCAGTGGCAGTCAAGCAGGAGCAGAGGGAAGGGGGATAATCACTGGCGCTGCAGTTGGTGTAGTCCTGTTTGCTCTTTGTGTGGAAAGAGCAGAATTTTAATCATAGAATGACAGAGTCCTGAGCGGGGAGGGACCCACAGGGGTCACCAAGTCCAGCCATGGCCTGACAGGGATGCTGGTGTAAGTCCCTGGGAATGAAATAATTCACATTATCCTTCCTCTGCCCAGGTTCTTCCTGTCGGTGCCTCCCGAGGAGAACCACAGGCAGGACGGGGAGCGGGAGGAGGAGGAGACCCACGAGGTGACCAGGTTTTACACCAACCCCATTGCCAAGCCCATCCCGCAGAGCCTGGAGGGCAGCGGGCACAAGCCCCACTCGGGCGTGGACGACACCATCGTGGCGCTGAACATGCGCGCGGCGCTGCGCAACGGCCTGGAGGGCAGCAGCGAGGACGCCTCCTTCCAGGAGGATTCCCTGCAGGAGGAGTGGGACAAGGAGATCGAGCCTGGCCTCCAGCAGCATCCTGCAGGTGAGGCTGCATGGGGGGGCAGCATTGCATGCGGAGTTTGCTGTGCTTTGACACCCTCAGCTTTTGCTTTTTTCCCTCCTCCTTCCCCCAGAATACAAGTGTTGCTTTTCTTACCTAGTGCAGAAATTTTATCTGCTGAGTCAGTGAGCATTTAAATTTTATGTGCTAAGTCAATGAGCATGTAAATTTTATCCTCCAATTTTATATCACGTGTGTCAGAGTTTTTTAAACTTGAGAAGGTAAAGGGAGAAGATTTGTTAATCCTCCCAGCTAATACTTAGGTGGCATGTAATGAAACTGGCAGGTGACGTGTGCAGAAGAAAAGTCTATAGACATTTTGGAGATGCAAAATGCTTTTGGTAAATAGGAGGATCATTAAACAAATTAATAGATGAAGAAGAATTGAAGCCTGTTAAATGTAGAAGAAGCTGCAGTTTGGTCAGCAGTGCCTGAGGCCCCAGGCTACTAAAGCTGGGAGAGTGTTTCCTTCAAGTGTTGATATACTTGCTAATTTTTCTTCTCCCTGCACACCTTCTTCCCTTCCTGTGTGCACACCCGCTGCTCCCTGGCAGGTGCCTGGGCAGAACCTGCCAGAGCACTTGGTTTAAATGTGCTCTGGAGGCTATAATGAAGGTGTTGTGGTGTCTGTTGGCTTTGGGTGCCCTCAGTGCCTCTGAGGCTTTCAGCTGTTCAGGCTGGCAGAAGAAATGGGATAACAGTCTGGGAGTGTTGATGCATTGCTGCCAGCCCTGTTCTCAGGGAGTGTTGTGTTGCAGGGATTGTCCTGACACGAGCTGGCTACTACACCATCCCGACCCTGGAGGAGCTGGCCCGCCTGACCAACGACAGGAAGGAATGTATCGTGACAGACTTCACCATCGGCCGCACAGGTGAGAGCCCCGGCCCTCCTGGGCCTTCACCCTGGCCAGGGATCCTAAAGCTGCAGAGCCTCAGTTGCCAGCCCTCAGTCTGGCTTTCACCAGTGCCCTTGCTTTGGCAGCAGTTGGCATCAAAGTTTTGTAGGATTTTACGATAAAATAAATCCCAGTATCACAGACTGATTTGGTTTGGGAAAGGCATTAGAGCTCATCCCATTTCATGAGCAGGGACACCTTCTACCATCCCAGAGTGCTCCAAACCCTATCCAGCCTGGCCTTGGCACTGCCAGGGATCCAGAGGCAGCCACAGCTTCTCTGGGGCCTGCCCACCCTGCCAGGGAACAATTCCTCATTGCCAAGATCCCAGCCAGCCCTGCCCTCTGGCACTGGGAGCCATTCCCTGGGTGCTGTCCCTGCAGGCCTTGTCCCCAGTCCCTCTGCAGCTCTCCTGGAGCCCCTGCAGGCCCTGCCAGGAGCCTTCCCTTCTCCAGGTTGAACATCCCCAGCTCTCCCAGCCGTTTGGTGTTGGTGTCCAAGTTGATAAGGCTCCTCCAGAGTTTTCTCAGGGGGAAGGAGATGTCGCTTTGCTCAGGAGACAGGATGGGGCTGGGTGGGGACAGAGGGAGCACAGCAGGAATGTGGGCTCTCTGGCACATGCCTTTTCACAATTTTAATTGTGACCTTTTGGGTTGTTGTGCAGGTTACGGATCGATTTACTTTGAAGGAGAAGTAAATCTAACAAACTTAAACCTGGATGAGATTGTACATATCCGGAGAAAAGAAGTTATCGTTTACCCTGACGACGAAAAAAAGCCTCCCATTGGGGAAGGGTTAAATAGGTAAGTGTTAGATAAGGATGAGTTTTAGAGCCCTGACAGTCTGCTGTGCTTGCAGGCTGCAACCAGGAGAGAAATCCAAATGGTGCATTCGGTTTACAGTGTCAATGAGTTACTTCAGGTTTCTGAACCATAAATAGGGTTTAAAAGCCGATGTGAGTTTCCCTGTGTGGGGCTGTGCCCTGCTCCCCTGGTTCTGAGCCTGTTGTGGTTCGGCAGGCGAGCCGAGGTGACCCTGGACGGGGTGTGGCCCACGGACAAGACGTCGCGGTGCCTGATCAAGAGCCCCGAGCGGCTGGCCGAGATGGACTACGAGGGCCGGCTGGAGGCCGTGTCCCGCAGGCAGGGCGCGCGCTTCAAGGAGTACCGCCCCGAAACCGGCTCCTGGGTCTTCAAGGTGAGCCACCTGCAGCCCTGCCCGGCCTGCAGGCCCCTCATCATCCCCCGGTCAGGGCGTTCTGGCTTTGGACACCTGTCTGGAGTCCCTCAGCTCTGGTGAGAACCGTCCTCACCAAAGCAGCTCCTCATTCCTGGGAGCGTTCAAGGTTGGGTTGGATGGGGCTTGAACCAATGGACCAGCCTGCACTAGTGCAATGTGCCCCTGCCCATGGAATGAATGAGCTTTAAGGTCTCTCCCTGTCCAAACCAGTCTGCAGTTCTGTGGTAAAAACTGGCCCCAGACCTGCCTAGAGCAGGTGATTTTGTAGTACACATAATCAATAACACGTGTGAAATGGATGGGCCTTGGACCAAGCTGCACTAGTGGAAGGTGCCCCCGCCCATGGAATTAATGAGCTTTAAGGTCTCTCCCAATCCAAACCAGTCTGCAGTTCCGTGGTAAAAGCTGTGGTCCCAGACCTGCCTGGAGCAGGTGGTTTTGTACTACAAATAATCAGTAACACATATGAAATCATACAATTACCAAGCACTACAACACTGAACTGTCATCCCAGAGTCTGCGACAGCTGATAAACTTTAAAACAGCAGCCTCTGTAGAGAGGCTGAATTTGTTGCAGGTGTCCCAAGAGTTGTGTGTTAGGACACCTGTATAGGGCACAGTTACACCTGCCCAGTGTCCAGGCCTTCCAGAAATTGCACTTCCAAGCTGTGACACGTTTGTCCTTCTCCTTAACACAGGTAGCACACTTTTCCAAGTATGGCTTGCAAGATTCTGACGAAGAGGAGGAGGATCATCCTTTAAAAGTGGACACCAAGAAGTTAAAGACCACACCTGTGCCACCCCCAGGGCACCTGCCACCCCAGCAGATGGCCCTGAACGGCAAACCAGCGCCCCCGGCTCAGGTAGAAGGAGAGCAGTGACTAAAGGGGGTTGATGACACGGAGTTTGGAGAATAGCTGTGCCTGGGAAGGGGGTGGTTGGAGTAACGTGCAATCTGGAGAGTGAAGCCTCACAGAAACTCTTCTGAGCTCTGCCTGAGTGGCTGCGTGTTGTTTTCCTTTGAGACACTTGACATTGCAGACTAAGGATGGGGTGGGGAGGCTTTCAACCCTTGTTTCTTGTTTGAATTCTAGTCTGAGTTTGGCAGATTTGCACCTCTTCTGGAAGAACCCTTGTTTTTGTGACTATTAAATGCACGCCCGTAATGCCACCACCGTGTGCTGCCTGCCTGGACAGTGATGCTGTGCACTCAGTTGCCTTTACCACCATTAGTGTGCAAGACTGTCTGCTTTCCATTTTAAGAATGTGCTCTATTTTTATTAAAAGAATACTTTTTGTAAGGCTGGCTATATGCCGGCTTCATAAACATATTTGTGTTGGATGTGACTGCTTTAAACCTTTGCAAAACATCCTCAGTGCCGGGCCCATCTTACACAGCAATGTTTGATCCACAGGCACTGTTTGATCTAGTTCACTGGGAATACCAGGAACCCAGGTGGGCAAGAGGCCAAGGGCCCCTGCCTCTGGGCTGCCCCAGCCATGGTGTGACCACAGCCCCAGGGCAGGGACTGTCCCCTGTGCTGAGCACTGTGTGACACCTCAAAAGAGAGTGTCCAGTTCTGGGAAAGAGAGACCTGGAGGGGCTGGAGCGTGTCCAGGGCAGGGAACGGAGCTGGAGCCCCAGGAGGGGCTGAGGGGGCTGGGGCAGGGGCTGAGCCTGGAGCGGAGGAGGCTCAGGGGGGACCTCGTGGCTCTGCACAGCTCCTGCCAGGAGGGTGGAGCAGGAAATGGCCTCAAGTTGTGCCTGGGGAGAGTTAGGTTGGATATTGGGAAAATTTCTTCCTGAAAAGGGCTGTCCAGCCCTGGCACAAGTTGCCCAGGGCGGTGCTGAAGTCACCTCCCTGAGGGGCTCCACAGCCTGTGGATGTGGCACTAGGGATGGAGTCAGTGGTGGCCCTGGCAGTGCTGAGGCACGGTTGGACTTGGTGGGCTCAGAGGCTTTTCCCACCCCAGCAGTCCTGCGTTTGTAACACAGCTTCTCCCTGATCCCTGTTAGCAATTCCAGAAGCACCATCTGCTCCCTGGGCAGAGCATCCTGCTGCTGGGGCGGGCTGGGGCTGCCAGCTCTGCTGGGTTCTGCGTGGAGAATCCCCGAGCAGTGGCCAGCTGCTGCTCCAGCTCTCCTCAGCTAATTAACACCCACTCATCCATCCCTCTGCTGGAGTGGATCCTTAATTATTTGCATTTTGAGCTGCGCCCGTGGCTGCCCAACAGCATCACTTCAGCTCCCCTCCCTGCTTCATGTTCAGACTCCGGGACCAGAGCTGAGGTTTTAAACACTCAGGAACACTGGGAATATCACCGATATATTCAAATATTCTTGTGCAATCCAGTGTACTTAGCAAATACTCCTCCAGGTTACTTAACCTCTCTGACTTGCATAACATTAACTTAGGTTTTAGTTTCTGAAATTAGGAAAAACATCAGTTTCCCAAAACCCTAAGGAACGTCATAGCATCGCTTACAACGTCCCAAACTCTTGGTGTAGAACATATCTGGTAATACTATTATTTGAGCTGTAAGAAGCATTTAGTATCTAGACTTGGTTTTTGCTTTGTCCTCCCTCACTAAGTTAAATATTAATGAATTTATTAATATTGCAAGGGAGCTTGCTGCATTAAAGCCCAATGAAGGGAGCAGTGAAACTTGCATGTTTGTAACCATATTTTGACTTGTAAATCTGTTCCACACGTGGGGCCAGGCTCAGATTCTGCATCTGCCACTCAGTTCCATCCTAACAGCTCCCCACGGGTGATTTTATCTCAGCGGGGACCCTTCACCCCATCCTGGCTGGTTCTACAGAGCTAAGCACAGCCTTGTGAAGGTGCTCCTTAATTCCTGAGCAGGATTCCCAGGATGCTCCCTGCCTAGGCTTCCTAACTCCTGCTTTTGCATCACTTCAGTGCTCTGTACCGTGTTTTTCTGGGAAGCTGGAAGCATGAGGCTTTCACAGGACACAAAGCTGAGTCATGGGATGGTTAAACTAGAACCAAATCAGTACAAGGGAGCTCAGGTCCCACGGAGCCAGCTGGACAAACGTACAGCCCATGTGAGCAGTTACCCATGGAATCATGGAAGGGTTTGGGTTAGAGGGACCTCACAGTCTATCCAGGGCCACCCCTGCCATGGCAGGGACACCTCCCACTGTGCCAGGCTGCTCCCAGCCCCAGTGTCTAGCCTGGCCTTGGGCACTGCCAGGGATCCCGGGCAGCCCCAGCTGCTCTGGGCACCCTGTGCCAGGGCCTGCCCATTACAGTAACCATGTGAAATGCAGCTCTTTGTGGAATGTAGGCTCTGTGACTGGAGTTGGTACCACATGGGATGGAGCTGGGAGGAGGGGAGGGAGGGAGGCAGGCAGGACACACAGAGCTCTCCCTTCGCTGGGCACGTGAGAACTGCACTGCTGAAGAACAGTTCCCTAAACTGCATGGCAGAGCTGGGAAAACTCCAGGAGGGCACCGCTGCTCTGGGACTGCTCCTTCCCTGGCATGGCACACCCTGAAGGTTCTGTGTGTCCGTCCCTGCCCTTGGTGTGCAGCCGTGGCAGAGCCCTCCTGGGAGCCGTGGCTGTCCTGGCTGAGCTGTGCTCTGTGGGTGTGACCTGGCCTCTGTATCCGCAGCCCCTGGAGCTGGAGCAGCTGGGCAGGCTGGTGGAGCTGGACAGTGACATGGCAGACGTCACCCAGGAGCCAGCCCAGGAGCCCTTGGCAGAGGATGCCCTGGCCGAGGAGCAGGAGGCAGTGCCAGCGTCCACGCACATCGCATCCACCCAGGGCATCCACCCAGGGCATCAACCCTGCTCCTCTCTGGGCAGGTCAGTGTCCTGCCCTGTCTCCAGCCTGCAATGATGGGAATGGAGTGGGACTGAGCACACACCAGCCTCAGTGAGGAGTGCCTTTGCGCCCCAGGGGACTGAGCTCACACGCCAGCCTGCAATGATCAGTGCAGCCCATGGAGTGGGACTGAGCTCACACCATACCTCTGTTCTGGGGAAACCCCACACGTGGAGAGCTCAGTGCTGACATGGAACACCTTAAAGCCAGAGCTCAGTTTCCAGAACTCTGGCCTGTGGGCACTGGGACAAGCTGAACTGATACCACAGCAGCTGCCTTGGGCCCCTTCTGCCTTGGTAGAAAAAAATGTTTTGGGGTAACTGGTCTTGATTTGGCGCTTGGTGTTGATGCTTTTATTTTACAGTACCACAGAAGATTTGGGTTGAGAAAAATCATAAAGCCCATCCCATCCCACCCCTGCCATGGCAGGGACACCTCCCACTGTGCCCAGTGTCCAGCCTGGCCTTGGGCACTGCCAGGGATGCAGGGGCAGCCCCAGCTGCTCTGGGCACCCTGTGCCAGGGCCTGCCCACCCTGCAAAGGGAACAATTCCTCATTGCCAAGATCCCATCCAGCCCTGCCCTCTGGCACTGGGAGCCATTCCCTGGCTCCTGTCCCTGCAGCTCTTTGTAATTTTTGTGGAAGGACAGAACCTTGAGCACTTCTGGGCTTGTCCCTGTAATGACAAACAGACCGGAAGTTAATCCTTAAGCTGACATACAGCAGACAGAGCTCAGATCTAAGCAGTCAGGATTATTGTGGGGTGTCACCCCCATCCCCAGTGAGTCCTGTGCACTGATGTCACAAGCAGTTGTAAAACCCCATCCATCAGGCAGCAAGCCTGAGCTGTGCCTGCACTGTTCCTTGGGATGTTTGCAGCGTGGCTGTGTTGTTTGGTCATGTGCTGCATGTAGGAGTTTTTTGGGTGGGAAGAGCTATTTTGATGAGCTTAGTGAGCTGCAGCTGTGGGAGGGATTGCTGATGTTCTGGCTTGGTTACCCACATCCTCAGATCATGAAAGCTTCCTTGCTTGCTGATGATGACGACCTGGATTTGATCCTGGATTATCCTGGGAAGCAACCTGTCAAGATGGAAACTTCCCAAGAGATCTGCTCCCCAAGGCTTCCCATTTCAAAATCACAAGGACAGAAAAGACACTCAGGTATGGTGAGAAACCACAGGTTGTGTGAAGAAAGGTGAATTTTAACATCAACAGGCAAAACCATGGGGTCTGCAGCAGTTCCTTCCTGCCACTCCTCCCTCTGTTCATTCCCTGCCCAAGCACGAGCCCTACTCTGAATGCTCCAGTGCCTGGAGCACCTCCTCACCTCCTCTGATGCTTGCACTGATCTTTTAGCTTCTTTTCTTTCTTCCAGATTTTTTTTCTGCTTGTGTGGGTTTTTTCCCCTTTTAAGATCTCCCAGATGCACCAACTTTGCAGCTTGCTTTGGAGGTGGCCTGTGGTGGCTCTGCTGTGGGCACCAGCTGTGCCCTGCACAGGGCAACCCCTACCAGATTCCCCCAGTGGCCAAACCTCGCCCCTTGCACCCAGTGCACCCACTAAGTGGTGCTTTCCGTAGGGATGTTGAGGAATACCTCTGGGAACAAGCAGGAAGGTGCTCCCTGATGGAGGAACCCATTAATTCAGATCTGTTTATCAATTCAAAGCCCACATGACTGGCAGGGACAGCCCTGAGGTGTGTGTGAGCCCTTCTGATCCGTGTGCCACCCCACTTCTGTTCTGATGTCCTGATTCCAACATTAAATCAGGACTCCTTTGGAATGGCCCAGTTTGGGCTGGGGCTGTGCCTTTCCCCTTCCTGGGAACACCCCACGTGTTCTGTGGGCAGGGCTGGAGTGTCAGTGGGACTAAGCACTGCACACACTCACACTTAGCTCCATGTTCCCGTCACACCATCCAGACATTTGCCACGGGCTGTTCTGGCAATTCCTGAAATCCCTGCAAAGCCCAGCAGTGCCCTCTGAAATACGGCTGCCCTTCCACTGAACCGTTCTTCCTGCTTCTCCCCACCAGCTGCTGGGCTGCTGCAATCCAGGTTTGCCAGTGTCCTTTCCCAAGCACCGAGTGCTGCCGTGGCAGATGCCAAGGGCCCCAGGACTTTGGACAGTGCCCCCTCTGCTGCTCTGTGGTCGCCGCTGGCCTCGGCCTTCGCGGTGCCCGCGCCCGTGCCCGAGGTGCAGGTGAAGACGGTGGGGGCGCGCAGGCAGCGCGGGCTCGTCCCTCTGGAGAGATCCATCACCTACGGGAAGGGGAAGCTCCTGATGGACATGGGACTCTTCATGGGCCGCTCCTTCCGCGTGGGCTGGGGCCCCAACTGGACGCTGGTCAATTGTGGAGATCAGCTGAGCGGCTCCAGTGAAGCGGAGGATGCTCAGCTGGAGCCCGTGGAATACGGATTCCTGCCCACTCCCGTGGCTCCCAAATCGTGAGTAGTGCTTCCCTTCAGGATGGATGGGACAGGCTTGCTCTCCATGGCTGGCAGAATCTGCTGTTCCTTCTGACATGCAGGAGTGGTGCAAGATGGTGTTAGCCATGGAGATCCGCCTTCATGGCCATTCTCCACAAAAATATCTCTGTTAAAATCTGGAATAGCATAGTAAGAGGATTTGGTTTTTCTTTTTTATCAAACCAATAGCAATGTCAGCCAGCACAAGGTTAAAGAGAAGGTTCAAATTTGTTGTCCAGAAACTTCCAATCTCTTGGTTCTCCCTGAGGACATCTGCCCTACCTGAGGAAGTTCTAGTTCAGTTCTCAATTCAAAGACACCTTCATACTGCCTGTGCATCCAGCAGCACGTGGGCCTTTAGGGTCTCCATACCTGAACTAGACTGGAATAAAGCCCAGTCCCATCATGTAAGTGCTCCAGAAAGCTTGTCCGGATGTTCTCCAGCATATGTGAAGTGCTGAGGAATGAGCTGGGGTGAAGGTGTGCTTGCTGCCTCTGCAGAGTTCAGTGAGTCACAGTTTACTCACCAAATCACAGAAGGTTTGGGTTCAGACACTTAAAGACCATCTTGTTCCAACTCACTGCTGTGGCCAGGAACACCTTCCACTACCCCAGGTTGTTCCGGGTCCCAAAGCCTGGCTCCAAATCCCAGACTCACCAGAATCTTCATGCCTTGGCTCATGTTTTACTGTTGTGTTGATTAGGACAAGCTGCAGGATGAGCTGCTCCACTTGCATGGAGAACATGCAGAACTTTTGCTACTTGGTCTGTCTCCCCTTTTCCTCCAGACTCAGAGAATCTCCTTTCAAAGTTCACGTGGAAAAGTTGAGCTTGGAGCAATGGAAGATGGACAGAGACAAGGAGCTGTATCTCACCCCTCTGGAGATAAAGCTGAAGCACACCACTGTCCATATGGATGAGCCCTGTCCTCTCCTGGCCCCCAACCCTGGAGTCTCTGCTATCCATGACTATGCTGACTGGGCCAGGAAAGCATCTGAGGATCCCACTGTGGGAGAGAGTGAGTAGAGAATGATCCTTCTCACAGAATGGCTTAGGCTGGCACAGCCCTCCCAGCTGTGCCCCATGGGCACCTTGTCCCCAGCCCAGAGAGAGTGAACCCTTCAGTTTGAGGAGAGTGAACCCTTCAGGGTGGGGGCAGTGAGCTCTCCAGAGTCATCCTCACATGAGCCCCTCGGTGTTGTGTGCTCCCACTGCTGACGCTGGTGTGTGTCCCCACAGGCGTTGTGAAGCACTGGTGCCTGGCCTGGACTGGAGATCAGCTGAGCGGCTCCAGTGAAGCGGAGGATGCTCAGCTGGAGCCCGTGGAATACGGATTCCTGCCCACTCCCGTGGCTCCCAAATCGTGAGTAGTGCTTCCCTTCAGGATGGATGGGACAGGCTTGCTCTCCGTGGCTGGCAGAATCTGCTGTTCCTTCTGACATGCAGGAGTGGTGCAAGATGGTGTTAGCCATGGAGATCGCCTTCATGGCCATTCTCCACAAAAATGTCTCTGTTAAAATCTGGAATAGCATAGTAAGAGGATTTGGTTTTTCTTTTTTATCAAACCAATAGCAATGTCAGCCAGCACAAAGTTAAGAGAAGGTTCAAATTTGTTGTCCAGAAACTTCCAATCTCTTGGTTCTCCCTGAGGACATCTGCCCTACCTGAGGAAGTTCTAGTTCAGTTCTCAATTCAAAGACACCTTCATACTGCCTGTGCATCCAGCAGCACGTGGGCCTTTAGGGTCTCCATACCTGAACTAGACTGGAATAAAGCCCAGTCCCATCATGTAAGTGCTCCAGAAAGCTTGTCTGGATGTTCTCCAGCATATGTGAAGTGCTGAGGAATGAGCTGGGGTGAAGGTGTGCTTGCTGCCTCTGCAGACTTCAGTGAGTCACAGTTTACTCACCAAATCACAGAAGGTTTGGGTTCGGACACTTAAAGACCATCTTGTTCCAACTCACTGCTGTGGCCAGGAACACCTTCCACTACCCCAGGTTGTTCCGGGTCCCAAAGCCTGGCTCCAAATCCCAGACTCTCACCAGAATCTTCATGCCTTGGCTCATGTTTTACTGTTGTGTTGATTAGGACAAGCTGCAGGATGAGCTGCTCCACTTGCATGGAGAACATGCAAAACTCTTGCTACTTGGTCTGTCTCCCCTTTTCCTCCAGACTCAGAGAATCTCCTTTCAAAGTTCACGTGGAAAAGTTGAGCTTGGAGCAATGGAAGATGGACAGAGACAAGGAGCTGTATCTCACCCCTCTGGAGATAAAGCTGAAGCACACCACTGTCCATATGGATGAGCCCTGTCCTCTCCTGGCCCCCAACCCTGGAGTCTCTGCTATCCATGACTATGCTGACTGGGCCAGGAAAGCATCTGAGGATCCCACTGTGGGAGAGAGTGAGTAGAGAATGAGCCTTCTCACAGAATGGCTTAGGCTGGCACAGCCCTCCCAGCTGTGCCCCATGGGCACCTTGTCCCCAGCCCAGAGAACCTTCAGTTTGAGGAGAGAACCCTCCAGGAACCCTTCAGTTTGAGGAGAGAGTGAACCCTCCAGGGTGGGGACAGTGAACCCTCCAGGGTGGGGACAGTGAACACTCCGGGGTGGGGGCAGTGAGCCCTCCAGAGTCATCCTCACATGAGCCCCTCGGTGTTGTGGGCTCCCACTGCTGACGCTGGTGTGTGTCCCCACAGGCGTTGTGAAGCACTGGTGCCTGGCCTGGACGTTGTGTGAGGCCATCTGGGGCAAGCTGAAGGAGCTGGAGGCCAGCCTGGAGGAGCCCAGCGAGTACGTGCTGGCGCTGGAGCGGCGCCGCGCGTTCTCGCGGTGGCTGTCCCAGACGGCGGCCGCGCGCATCGAGGAGGAGGTGGCCCTGGCCCGGCACGGCAGCCACGTCGAGGCCGTGTTCAGCTGCCTCACGGGCAAGAGGATCGGCGAGGCCTGCAGGCTGGCACAGCAGGCAGGTGAGCACCCCGGGCTGCTGGGCACTGCCCAGGGAATGGGCACGGCCCCGAGGCTGCCACAGGTCCAGGAGCCTTTGGCCAGCGCTGCCAGGGATGCCCAGGCTGGACTTGGTGGGCTCTGGGCAGGGCAGGGCTGGCACTGGGGGATCCCTGGGGCTCTCTCCCAGCTCAGGACATTCTGTGATTCTGTAAGGTTCCTAAATCACCAGCTTTTGTGTAGAGGAGAAAGGACATGCAGAAAGAGAGATTAAACTTAGAGAGCTCATAGTCACTGGCTGCTCTGCATGTGAAATGTTCCCTTGTCAGTGACCACAAAATCATGGAATGGGCTGGACTGGAAGGGACTTTAAAGCCCAGCTGGTCCCACCCCCCACCAGGGCAGGGACTCCTTCCATGATCCCTGGTTGCTCCAAGCCCCATCCAGCCTGGCCTTGAAGATTGGGTAGGAGCTGCTGCTGGACTCCCTGGTCCCCTTCACTCTGGCTCTGTCAGCTACCCACCCAGTTAGGAAGTGCTGCTGGAGTGCATTTGGATCTGGGAGTTTTCATAGTCACTCCTTTGGTTTTAATGAATGATCTTTTTAATTGTGCTTCTGTTCAGACATTTATAATACATTTCATGTATTTTCAGAGCCTTATGGCAGGTTTTATCCCTGTCTGTTATACCAGGTGTTTATGGAGTGGTTTATTTTGTAAGAAATACTGGAGTTGTGGCCTCCCCATTCCATCCCCCAGTGGATGGGGCTTGGAGCAGCTGATCTAGCAGAAGCTTTCCTGCCATGGGCAGGGCTGGAACGGGATGAGTTTTAGGATCCCTCCCAGCCCAAAGCCTTGTTGGGGGGCTCTAAGGTGTGCAGCTGAGGGGTGTCCCTGCAGGTGACCACCGCCTGGCACTGCTGCTGTCCCAGCTGGCCGGCAGCCAGCCCGTGAGGGACCTGCTGACCCTGCAGCTGGTGGACTGGCACCGCCTGCACAGCGACCGCTTCATCCAGGAGGAGCGGCTGCGCCTCTTCGCCCTGCTCGCGGGCAAGCCGGTAAGGACAGACCCAATGGGGACAGCCCAATGGGGACAGCCCAATGGGGACAGCCCAATGGGGACAGTCCCGGTAAGGACAGACCCACTGGGGACAGCCCCTCGGGGGACAGCCCAATGGGGACAGCCCAATGGGGACAGTCCCGGTAAGGACAGCCCCTCGGGGGACAGCCCCACTGGGGACAGCCCACTGGGGACAGCCCCACTGGGGACAGCCCCGGTAAGGACAACCCCACTGGGGACAGCCCCTCGGGGGACAGCCCAATGGGGACAGCCCCACTGGGGACAGCCCCGGTAAGGACAGCCCCACTGGGGACAGCCCCTCGGGGGACAGCCACACTGGGGACAGCCCAATGGGGACAGCCCCACGAGGGACAGCCCCACTGGGGACAGCCCTGCTAGTCCTTTCTTTCCCTCCCAATCAACCCCCCTCTGGTGAGCTGTGCCACACAGCCACGGGTACTGCAGGGAGGGGCTCCTCTCTCAGAGTCACCTCCTGCTGCTGCACACCTGGCTCCAGGTGTGGCTGAGCAGGGTATGTGGCTCCAGGGGTGTCTGATCAGGTTTTGTGGCTCCAGGTGTGGCTGAGCAGGGTTTGTGGGCCAAGGGGTGGCTGATGAGGGTTTGTGGCTCATTGGGGTTTGTGCCCAGGAGCATCTGAGCAGGGTTTGTGGGCCAAGGGGTGTCTGATGAGGTTTTATGGCTCCAGGTGTGGCAGCTCTCTGAGAGGATCAGTGTCAACGTGTGCTCGCTGCTGGACTGGAAGCGCTGCATGGCCGTGCACCTCTGGTACCTGCTGCCCCCCACAGCCTCCATCTCCAGGGCTCTGGCCATGTACGAGTCAGCCTTTCAGGTGGGTCACTCCCTCCTGCCTAAAGGGGCCCTTCAGGGTGCTCCTGCCTGCTGGTGCTGCACGGAGGCTCCTGTGAGCAGCCAGGAGTTGCTGAATGTGGGATTGAGTATGGGATATAAAAGGAATTGCTTCCCACTGCCAGAGGCCACGGTTAGCTGGGACACTGGGGAGGAATTCCTCCCTGGGAGGGTGGGCAGGCCCTGGCACAGGGTGCCCAGAGCAGCTGGGGCTGCCCCTGCATCCCTAAAAGCATCCCAGGCCAGGGTGACAGGGTTGGGAGCAGCCTGGCACAATGGAACATGTCCCAGGGGTAGGGGGTGGAACTGGATGATCCAAACCATTCTGTGATTCTATAGAGTCACAGGTTCTGTGGAGAAAACCCATTTATGGAGTGTTTCCAGAAATTAGGAAGAGGGACAGTGGCAAAAAGCAGAAAAGCTTTTTTGAGGCAGGCAGCCTGTTCTTCCACTGGGGTCGTTAGTCCTCAGCTGCCTTGTCCAGCAGCCTGTGGTGCCCCACACCCCATGTGTGCCCCCCCCAGCCCCTGTCCCACACCCCATGTGTGCCCCCCAGCCCCTGTCCCACCCCCCTGTGTGCCCCCCAGCCCCTGTCCCACCCCCCTGTGTGTCCCCCAGTGTCCCACCCCCCCCTGTGTGCCCCCCAGCCCCTGTCCCACCCCCCTGTGTGCCCCCAGCCCCTGTCCCACCCCCCTGTGTGCCCCCCAGCCCCTGTCCCACCCCCCTGTGTGCCCCCCAGCCCCTGTCCCACCCCCCTGTGTGCCCCCCAGCCCCTGTCCCCACCCCTGTGCCCCCAGCCCCTGTCCCACAACCCCTGTATGCCCCAGCCCCTGTCCCACCCCCTGTGTGTCCCCCAGCCCCTGTCCCACCCCCCTGTGTGCCCCCCAGCCCCTGTCCCACACCCCCGTGTGCCCCCCAGCCCCTGTCCCACCCCCCTGTGGCTCCATGCATTATGCAGAGCCCTGTGTCTTGCTGCAGAGCTCTCAGCTCTGTGTGCAGCAGGACAAAGGGTTCTGCTGAAAAACATGTTGAATCATTTAACTAAAGCCAGCTCAGCCCTCCATCCTCAAGGCAGCCTAAGCACAGCAGCAAGTCTGGAGACTTGTCACTGATGTTTGCTTCAATACTCAGTGTTGAGCACTTCTGAATACCCAGCTGGAGTGAAAGTTCTCAGCTGATTGTTCTGGCTGACTCGGTGTGTCCTGTGCTGTTGTGGCTGCCCAGACCCTGCCTGGCTACAGAGAGAAGGCTCCCTGGGATGCACCCACCTCATTCCACCAAGGCCCACGTGGTTTTCCAGCTACAAAAGCCTTTGGGAATCCAGGCTGTGTGTGAGAGCTGGCTGTACCTCCAGGCAGTGGTTTTTATGAGCTCAGTGTGAGACAAGAACCTGCCCAAGCATTTTGGGTTCAGGTTTTTCATGTTGGTCCATAGTTCTGGGGAGGTTCCACCTGCAGGTGCAGAAAGAGTCTCCTGAGCCTGCTGAGCTGTGGAATTCAGTTTTGTTCAGAATATGGTTTTCAAACTAACTGTTGAAACTAATCTCCCTAGAACACATCAGAATGTGAAAAATACGCCTGCTGTCCTCTGCCTCCTTATGTGGAGGATTCTGGGTATGTCATTGAGGAGGACGACAATGGAGGAAGGCCCCTGAGAGATGTCTGCTTCCATTTGTTAAAGCTCTACAGTGACAGGTAGGTGGGCAAAGAGTTCAGTAAGTATTTAGAAAAGTCATGATCAGTCAGTGACTGCCTGAGTTCACCAAGCAGGGGTCTGAAATCAGCCCGAACCTCTTGGAGCTATCCAAAATCAGCCCCACACAGAAGGTGTACCCCTGACAGAAGGTGGTGTCACCTGGGGATGGTAGAGTTGGGAACCTCAAGCTTTGGGGCACATTTGTGGGGTTTTAGGTGCTTTCTGTGTCTGAGGAGTGCAGGAAGGCTTCTCTGTAGCTGCCTTTGTTGAAGGCAGTGAGAAATCTGCAGGGGAGCACACACAGAGGAAAAGGGGTGACAGTCTGGGTGCAGACTCACAAGAGTTTAGCAGTAAATACTGTTAATTTCCTTCTTAAAAAAGACAACCAAACCCCCACACCAATGTAAATCACACACGGGGGGTGGGTGAAGGGAGGGGATTGGGCACAACCAGCTCTCCCAGTTACCAGTTTTCCTCTGCAGGTCCTATGAGCTTGACCAGCTTCTGGATCCCAGGAGTGTCACCTCTGACCCGCTGGATTTCTGCCTCAGCTGGCACCTGTGGGAGGTGCTCAGGGCCCTCAACTACTGCCACCTGTCCCAGCAGAGCTGGGGGGTGCTCAACACCAGCTATGCTGCCCAGCTGGAGAGCGAGGGGCTCTGGGAATGGGCCGTGTTCGTGATGCTGCACGAGCCTGACGCACAGTGAGTGACCCTGGGTGGCTGTGCTGGGCTTGGTCACATCCTGAGTGACCCTGGGTGACTGTGCTGGGCTGGACACACAGTGACAGTGACCCTGGGTGGCTGTGCTGGGCTGGACACACAGTGACAGTGACCCTGGGTGTGATCCTGGGTGGCACATCCTGGGACCCTGGGTCACACAGTGGGCTTGGTCACATGACCCTGGGTGGCTGTGCTGGGCTTGGTCATCCATGACCCTGACTGTGCTGGGCTGATCCTGGGTGACTGTCCTGGGCTGGACACACAATGACAGTGACCCTGGGTGACTGTGCTGGGCCTTGCAATAACTTGGGGTCAGTCCTAAGGACCTGTGGTGTAGTGGCTTCTCCCACATGGAGCTGTGCACCCGGAGGCTTTGTGCCACCTGGGAAAACCCCAGAATCCCAGACTGCTGTGGGGTGGGAGGGTCCCGAAGCCCATGTTCTCCTGCAGTGCCCTGCTCCTGTGTGGGTGGCAGGAGCAGTGACAGCTGCCCCGTGTGCCCGCAGTGGGGTGGGAGGGTCCCGAAGCCCATGTCCTGCAGTGTGTGGGGCAGGAGCTGAGCAGTGACAGCTGCCCCGTGTGCCCGCAGTGGGGTGGGAGGGTCCCGAAGCCCATGTCATGCCCTGTGTGGGTGGCAGGAGCAGTGACAGCTGCCCCGTGTGCCCGCAGTGGGGTGGGAGGGTCCCGAAGCCCATGTCCTGCCCTGTGTGGGTGGCAGGAGCAGTGACAGCTGCCCCGTGTCCCGCAGTGTCCGCGAGAAGGCGGTGCGGGAGCTGCTGGGCCGGCACTGCGCGCTGGCCGAGGGCCCCGAGGGCTGGGCCAAGGAGAGCTTCCTGACGCAGCGCCTGTGCGTGCCCCCGCGCTGGATCCACGAGGCCAAGGCTGTCCGGGCCAGGATGGAGGGAGACAAGCACAAGGAGGCCCTGTTCCTCTTCAAGGCTGGCCACTGGAACCAGTGCCACAAGCTGGTTGTCAGGCACTTGGCCTCAGGTGGGTCTTGCTGCTCCTCTGGCGTCCTGAACTTTGAGCAGCACACAAAGGCATGGCGGGAGTGGGAGTGGGATCCCCTCTGCTCTGGAGCCAGGCTGGGAGAGCTGGGGATGCTCAGCTGGACAGGAGAAGCTCCAGGGAGAGCTCAGAGCCCCTGCCAGGGCGAAAGGGGGCTCCAGGAGAGCTGCAGAGGGACTGGGGACAAGTGGAAGGGGGTGGGATTGGATATTTAAGGTCCTCCCAACCCAAACCCATGAGTGGCACCATGATTCCAAGCCATGGGGCGGCCAGTGAAGGGACCAGGCTGGGTTTGGAGCAGCAGAGTCAGCTGAGAGGGCCTGGCAGTTCCAAACCAGCTGTCCCTGCATACCTGGCGTGGTGCTTTTCCTGGGCAAACAGGGAAGCAGGGCAGTGCTTTCCCTGCTGCACAGCCCCACCTTCCTGGAGCCCAGGGGCCTCTGGGGACAAGGGCAGCAGTGGCCTTCTGTCCGTGCTCTGTGGGAGATGGGTGGGCTCTGTTCCTAACCCCAGCTCTCTGCAGATGCAATTATCAACGAGAACTACAAGTACCTGAAGGGGTTCCTGGAGGACCTGGCGCCGCCGGAGCGCAGCGCGCTCATCCAGGACTGGGAGCTGGCGGGGCTGGTCTACCTCGACTACATCCGTGTCAACGAGATGCTGGACAGGATTCAGCAGGTGGGGCAGCTGCCTTCCCCTGCCTTGGCAGCTCACACAGGGGCTGCACTGAAGCTCTCGCTGGCTGCTGAGGGGGAGTTGCTGCTTCTCTTTGGCAGGCGCTTCAGTCCGAACGTGGGGCATCTCTAAAACCGGGCTTTGCTGTGTGCTGTCACAGAAAGGGGTGGGCAGTGCCCTGTGGGTGTGTGACAGTGACAAGTGAAAGGGACGGGACAAACCCAGCAATCTCATGTCCATTCCCCCAAATTCCTGTCCAGGCTTCCCCTTTGCCTGCTCGGGTGTGAATTCAGGCAGGTTTTGGTGGGGAGTTGGGCCTTGGAGCTGACCCGTGTTTGCTTCCAGCTGGATGTTTCCACCTACGAGCTGGAGCGGTTACACACCAAAGTGACCTCCCTGTGCAACAGGATAGAGCAGCTGCAGTGCCACACGGCCAAGGACCGCCTGGCTCAGTCAGGTATGCTGACACCCTGTCCAGCAGCTCCCTGGGACACCCGGGCAGCAGCTGTATCCCCAAGGCACAGATCATTTAGGTTGGAAAAAACCTTTCAGATTGAGTCCAACCATTCCCCAGCATGCCAGGGCCACCACTGGTGCATGTCCCCAAGTGTCACATCCACACGGCTGTGAAATCCTCCAGGGATGGGGCTCCAAACCTCCCTGGGCAGCTGTGCCAGGGCTGCACAGCCCTGTCTGGGAAGGAATTTTGTCACTATCCCTCCGGAGCCTGCCCTGGGCCAGCCTGAGGCCATTCCCTGTCCTCCTGTCCCTGTTCCCTGGGAGCAGAGCCTGATCCCCCGCTCCTGCCAAGGAGTTGAGCGTGAGAAGGTCCCCCCTTGGGCTCCTTTTCTGCAGGCTGAGCCTCCTGACCCTTCGGGGGAATAATTTTTCCCCAGTATCCAACCTCAGTCTCCCCTGGCACAGGCTGTTTGCTCTCCCTCTGTGGCAGCGCTGTCTGTGCTGAGGGAGGGCACAGGGAGAGGACAGCACACCCAGTGCCCTCCCTCCCGAGCTGTTCCTGCCCATCAGTCCCAGCTGGGTTTGCTCTGCAGCGCTCCAGGGGTGGAGCACACAGGTGGTGGTCACAGGGATCCCAGGATGAGGGGAGGGATGAGAATCTTGACTCCATGTTTCAGGAGGCTGATTTATTATTTTGTGATATATTAAAAGAAAATTATATACTAAAACTATACTAAAAGAATAGAAGAAAGGGTTTCATCAGAAGGCTAGCAAAGAACAGAATAGGAAGGAATGATAATAAAATCTTGTGACTGAGCAGAGAGTCTGAGCCAGCTGGACTGTGATTGGCCATTAATTAGAAACAACCACATGAGACCAATCCCAGATGCACCTGTTGCATCCCACAGCAGCAGATAATCATTGTTTGCATTTTGTTCCTGAGGCCTCTCAGTTTCTCAGGAGAAAACCCCTAGCGAAGGTATTTCTCATAAAATCCATCTGTGACAGCAGAGCTGTGTCCCCGCTCTTGCAGACATGGCGAAGCGCGTGGCCAACGTGCTGCGGGCGGTGCTGAGCCTGCAGCAGGGCCCCGAGGCGGGCCCCGAGCCCGCGGAGCCGCGCGTGCCCCTGCGCCTGCTGGCCCCGCACATCGGCCGCCTGCCCATGCCCGAGGACTACGCGCTGGAGGAGCTGCGCGGCCTCACCCAGGCCTACCTGCGCGAGCTGGCCCTGGCCGCGCACTGAGTGCCCCGCAGGGCTCGCCCCGCAGGATGCACCCCGGCACGGGCGGCCGAGGCAGAGCTGCCCGCTGCGGAACGGCTCCGTGCCCGCCCCGGGCCCTGCCCCGGCGCCCGGCACCGCCCCGGGGTGCGCGCCGAAGGTCTTCATGCATGAGGAGTATCGAAAGGTTTTTATCGAAAAAATATAAATAAATGCTCTAGATTATTTTCCTGTCTTTTTGAAAACCACAAATAAAATGTTTATAGTACTCCCATGGGTGCCTGTGGTTCTTAAGGCAGGGTTTGGGTTTGGAGGTGTGTGTCCTTTGCTGTGTCACCCCGGGATGGTTGGGCTGTAAGGACAGCCCCAGAATGTCTGACAGAATCCCACCTTGCCTTCGGTGGTCATCTGGGTAGGCTCCTCCAGAATCTCAGGAGGAAGCATCACTCATCTCTGGGAAGAGTGTGGGGAACCCAGATAAACCAGATTGTGGCCCTTTGGTGCTGAAAGGGGCTTCTGTAAAAACTGGAGAGGGACTGGGGACAAGGCCTGCAGGGACAGCACCCAGGGAATGGCTCCCAGTGCCAGAGGGCAGGGCTGGATGGGATCTTGGCAATGAGGAATTGTTCCCTTTGAGGGTGGGCAGGCCCTGGCACAGGGTGCCCAGAGCAGCTGGGGCTGCCCCTGCATCCCTGGCAGTGCCCAAGGCCAGGCTGGACACTGGGGACAGTGGGAGGTGTCCCTGTCCCTGGCGGGTGGCACGTTCAGGTGACACTGGCTGTGTGCAGGGGCCGGGTCACTGCGGCTTCGCCTCCTTCCATTACTGTAATTGGGCCTGAGCGGCCCCGGCCCGGGCGGCACGGGCTGGGATGAATAATTCACCGCCTGGAAACAAAACCTCCGGCCTCAAAACCGCTCGGCATCTGCCGCCGGGGCTCGGCGTGGGAAAGGTGCCAGGAGGCCCCGGGGGAGAGGAGCCGGCGGATTCCCCGGGGCTGCGGCTGGGGATGCTCCGGCACCCCCGAGCCCGGCGCCGCTGCCCCTCAACCGCCCGGGATTTCTTCCCACCAGACGGGAACGATCTGCCCCTTCCCTTCCCTCCCTCGCTCTTCCCAGGCCCGGAGAGCGGCATGTCCCTTGCTGTGCAGGGCGGTCACTCCGTTCCGGGGCTCCTCCGCCGCCGCGGTGTCCCGGTGCCGCGGGTGCGGTGTCCCCGGGCTGGGGCCGGTGCGGGCAGCGACCGGCACCGCGTGGCTGCACCAGCGCCCCCCAAACCCATCCCCGAAGGGGCTCGGCTGCGCTCGGAGCCCATCCCAGCCGGGCCCCGCGGGGGTCGCCCACCGCAGCCCCTCGCCCTGGGTGCCTGGGGGCCGAGCCCCCCCGCCCTGTCCCCGCCCTGACGTCACCCGCCCCCCCGTGTCCCGCACCTGCGGCGGGATGGAGCCCGCAGCTCGCCTGTGCCTCGCCCTGTGCCTCGCCGGCCTCCTCCCGGCCCCGGGTGAGCAGCGGCGCTCCAGGGGCGCGACCCCTCCCCCGGTCCTCCCCCGGTCCCTGGGGCAGCATCGTCCCGCACACGGGGAATCCCGGGGCTGGGGGCTCGGGCTGGGGGCTCGGGGGATCCCGAGGGTCCCGTCGTGCTCCCTGTCCCTCACGGCTGCCGGAGGGTCCCGCGGCCGGGCCCTGGGGATCCCGCGGGAGGGCTCCGGCTGCGCCCCGGCCCCTCCGAGCCCCGCTCCGGGTGTCCCCAGGCTGCCGGGCGGCGCCGGGAAGGTTCGCCTACAAACTGCTCCACGACCTCTTCGCCAACTACTCCAGCGCCCTGCGCCCCGTGGAGGACACGGACCGGGCTCTCAACGTCACCCTCAAGGTCACCTTGGCCCAGATCATCGACATGGTGAGCGCCAGGCACGGCACCGGCCCCGCGCCCCGCGCCCCGCGCCCCGCGCCGGCTCCGGCTCGACCCCGCGCCGACGCTCAGCCCCTGAAACCAGCCCGGACCCGCCCCCGAAGCGGCCCGGGTGGCCTCGGGTCAGCTCAGAGCACTTTGCAGACAGCCCGGTGCCCCCAAAACCGGCACGGGCCCCCGAACCCAGCTCAGCTCCGCGGGGCACCCGGAGAGGCCGCCGGGCTGGGGGCCGAGGGGAGCGGGGCGGCCGCGGGTCCTTTCCCCCACGCCCGCCTCTCCCCTCGGCAGGACGAGAGGAACCAGGTGCTCACCTCCTACCTGTGGGTCCGCCAGACCTGGCTGGACGCCCACCTCACCTGGGACAAGGACGAGTACGGTGGCATCGACAGCATCCGCATCCCCAGCAGCCACGTCTGGCGGCCGGACATCATCCTCTACAACAAGTGCGTTGTGCTGGGTCCCCCCGGCTGCTCCCGGGCCTGGGGGGCCCGGCTGGGGCTGGAGGCTGCGGAGGATGCTGCCAGCCTCGGGGGGCCAGCAGGAGGGTCCTGGGGGGGACATGGGGGGGTGCTGCCAGCCTCGGGGGGCCAGCAGGAGGGTCCTGGAGGGGGGGGACATGGCTGGGGGTGCTGCCAGCCTCGGGGGGCGAGCAGGAGGGTCCTGGAGGGGGGGGGACATGGCTGGGGGTGCTGCCAGCCTCGGGGGGCGCAGGAGGGTCCTGGAGGGGGGGGACATGGCTGGGGGTGCTGCCAGCCTCGGGGGGCCAGCAGGAGGGTCCTGGAGGGGGGGGACATGGCTGGGGGTGCTGCCAGCCTCGGGGGCGAGCAGGAGGGTCCTGGGGGGACATGCAGGGTGATGGGGGGTGCTGGCAGCAGCCAGCTGTGCCTGGGACTGACCCCAGCAGCGCGGGGACAGCCGGGGGCTGCAAGGGGCACAGGGAGGGGATGCGGCCCCACGGGCACCCGTCCCTGCCCAGCGCCGACGAGCACTTCGGCGGCTCCATGGAGACCAACGTGGTGCTGCGCTCCGACGGGCACATCACCTGGGACTCGCCCGCCATCACCAAGAGCTCCTGCAAGGTGGACGTGTCCTACTTCCCCTTCGACGGGCAGCAGTGCCGCCTCACCTTCGGCTCCTGGACCTACAACGGGAACCAGATCGACCTCCGCAACCAGCTGGACAGCGGCGACCTGACGGACTTCGTGGAGAACGTGGAGTGGGAGGTGCTGGGCATGCCGGCCACCAGGAATGTCATCACCTACGGCTGCTGCTCCGAGCCCTACCCCGACGTCACCTACACCCTGCTCCTGCGCCGCCGCGCCTCCTTCTACATCTTCAACCTGCTCCTGCCCTGCATCATGGTCTCCTTCCTGGCGCCCCTGGGCTTCTACCTGCCCGCCGACTCGGGGGAGAAGGTGTCGCTGGGGGTGACGGTGCTGCTGGCCCTCACCGTGTTCCAGCTGCTGGTGGCCGAGAGCATGCCCCCCTCGGAGAGCGTCCCGCTCATCGGTGAGCCCAGGGCCGGGCTCGGTGCCGGGGCAGGGCTCAGGGCTGGGCGCGGGGGGCAGCGGGACCCCCTGTGGGCCGTGGGACCCGCGGTGCCCCCTGCCAGCGCCGCTGCCCCCGCAGGGAAGTACTACATCGCCACCATGACCATGATCACGGCCTCCACGGCGCTCACCATCTTCATCATGAACGTGCACCACTGCGGGCCGGGGGCCCGGCCCGTGCCGCCCTGGGCGCGCCGGCTCATCCTGCGCCACCTGGCCCGGCTCTGCTGCGTCTACGAGGTGGGTGAGAGCTGCAAGAGCCCCCAGCGGGCGCCGGGCGGGCGGGCAGCCGCGGGGGATGCCAGGGCAGCGGGGGAGAGCCCCGGGGACGGGCAGGGGGGCGCGGAGGTGCGGGGCTGCCCCTGGGACCACTGCCTGTGCCACCACGACGGCCTGCTGAGAAACGTCGGGTACATCGCCGGCTGCTTCCGCCGCCACCGCGCCAACCAGCGCCGCACCGGCGAGTGGAAGAAGGTGGCCAAGGTGATGGACCGCTTCTTCATGTGGGTCTTCTTCCTCATGGTCTTCCTCATGAGCGTGCTGGTCCTGGGCAACGCTGCCTGATGGCTCTGCGGGCCCAGCAGTGTGACCCTCCCTGGGATGGCGGGGGCTGCGGGTGCCACCCTCGTGAGGGTGACACAAATGTCCCTGGTGCCCCCCAGAGCTGCTCCATCCCTGGGGAAGGGGTGCCTGAGAGTGGGAGACCCTGCTGCAGGGCTGGGGGGTCCCAGCCCCTGTCCCACTGTACCGGAGTGGGCACCCACAGCCCCCCGCGGCATCCTGCACCTGGGAAATGCACCAAACTGGAAATAAACCACGGAATGCACCAAACTGGAAATAAACCATGGAATGCACCAAACTGGAAATAAACCATGGAATGCACCAAACTGGAAATAAACCATGGAAATGCACCAAACTGGAAATAAACCACGGAAACGCACCAAACTGGAAATAAACCACGGAATGCACCAAACTGGAAATAAAATGGAAACCAAACTGGAAATAAACCATGGAATGCACCAAACTGGAAATAAACCATGGAAATGCACCAAACTGGAAATAAACCACGGAACGCACCAAACTGGAAATAAACCACGGAAATGCACCAAACTGGAAATAAACCATGGAATGCACCAAACTGGAAATAAACCATGGAATGCACCAAACTGGAAATAAACCACAGAAATGCACCAAACTGGAAATAAACCACGGAATGCACCAAACTGGAAATAAACCACGGAATGCACCAAACTGGAAATAAACCACCGAATGCACCAAACTGGAAATAAACCATGGAAATGCACCAAACTGAAAATAAACCACGGAAACGCACCAAACTGGAAATAAACCACAGAATGCACCAAACTGGAAATAAACCATGGAAATGCACCAAACTGGAAATAAACCACAGAAATGCACCAAACTGGAAATAAACCACGGAATGCACCAAACTGGAAATAAACCACGGAATGGAAATAAACCACCAAACTAAAACCACAGAATGCACCAAACTGGAAATAAACCACGGAAACGCACCAAACTGGAAATAAACCACGGAAACGCACCAAACTGGAAATAAACCACGGAAACGCACCAAACTGGAAATAAACCACGGAAACGCACCAAACTGGAAATAAACCACGGAAATGCACCAAACTGGAAATAAACCACGGAATGCACCAAACTGGAAATAAACCATGGAAACGCACCAAACTGGAAATAAACCATGGAAATGCACGAAACTGGAAATAAAACATGGAAATGCACCAAACTGGAAATAAACCATGGAAATGCACCAAACTGGAAATAAACCACCGAAACACACCAAACTGGAAGTAAACCACGGAAATGCACCAAACTGGAAATAAACCACGGGAATGCACCAAACTGGAAATAAACCACGGAAATGCACGAAACTGGAAATAAACCACAGAAATGCACCAAACTGGAAATAAACCACGGAAATGCACCAAACTGGAAATAAACCATGGAAACGCACCAAACTGGAAATAAACCATGGAATGCACCAAACTGGAAATAAACCACGGAATGCACCAAACTGGAAATAAACCACGGAAATGCACCAAACTGGAAATAAACCATGGAATGTGTGTCCTGCCTCTGCTGCCTGGGACAGGGTGGCCCTGGGAGGGATGGGGGGTCAGGCCCTGAGCCCTGGCTGAGGGATGGGGGGATCAGGCTCCCCATGAGAGTGGTGGGGGAAGGAGTGCAGGGCCCAGCTCTGGAGCTGCTGCCCACCCTGGCCAGGGCAGGCTGGTCCCCTGGTCCATCTGTGCCCACCTGGGCCAGCCTGTGGCAGCCACTGTCCCGTGGCAGCCCGGGAAGGGAAGGGAAGGGAAGGGAAGGGAAGGGAAGGGAAGGGAAGGGAAGGGAAGGGAAGGGAAGGGAAGGGAAGGGAAGGGAAGGGAAGGGAAGGGAAGGGAAGGGAAGGGAAGGGAAGGGGATAAACTCTCCAGGACTGGCGGGTGTTGTGATGGGGGAGGCTCTCCTGGGCACACAGTGACCACCAAAGGAGGAGTTTTGGATTCTCAGAGAAGCAAGGACGGAGGCAGCAGGAATTGAGAGGGATGGCCTTTGGAAGAAGGGGCGGCAAAGCAGGAGGTGACAATGATATCCTGAAGTCCTGCATGGGGAAAATGAGAAGTCCCAGCAGCTCTGGATGAACCTTGGGAACACCTCCTGGAGCTCCTGGAACTGTGTGGGAAGCTGACATGGGGCTGCAGCTCCCCAGCACTGCCTGTGTGCTCCTGGGCAGCCCCATGGCTCCACTTCGATAGCCTGGCACATGGGCACGTCCCCTTTGTCAAGTGGCACTCAGATGTCACACAGGGGCCTCTGCCTGTCCTGTGATGTCACACAGGGGGCTCTCGCTGCCCCACGCTGTCACAATGGGGCCTCTGCCCACCTGCTGGGCTATAAAAGGGACCGTGGGACGCTGTGACACCGCAGACTGCCACCACCAGGGCCTCTGCCACCCCAGCCGGGTTGGGGGCCCTACACTGGGGCCCCGCAGGTCACTGGGGAACCTCCTGAGCAGCCTGTGCCAGTGACAGGGGCCGTGCCATGGGGCCCCTCACCATCCTCACCATGGGGGAGCTGGTGGCAATCACGATGGTGCTGCTGCAGCTCATCCTGGTCATTGTCATGCTACAGGACAAGCGCCTATGGGTAGGTGGCCCCTGATTGCTGTGTGGGCTGGGCCGGGCTGGGCTGGGCTGGGCCGGGCTGGAAGGGCTGGGCTGGGCTGGGCTGGGCCGGGCTGGGCTGGGCCGGGCCGGGCTGGGCTGGGCTGGAAGGGATGGGCTGGGCTGGGCTGGGCTGGGCTGGGCTGGAAGGGCTGGGCCGGGCTGGGCTGGGCTGGGCGGGCTGGCCGGGCTGGGCTGGGCCGGGCTGGGCTGGGCTGGGCCGGGCGGGCCGGGCTGGGCTGGGCGGGGGCTGGAAGGGCTGGGCCGGGCGGGCCGGGCCGGGCTGGGCTGGGCCGGGCTGGGCTGGGCCGGGCTGGGCTGGGCTGGAAGGGCTGGGCCGGGCTGGAAGGGCTGGGCTGGGCTGGGCTGGGCCGGGCCGGGCTGGGCTGGAAGGGCTGGGCTGGGCTGGGCTGGGCTGGGCTGGAAGGGCTGGGCCGGGCTGGGCCGGGCTGGGCCGGCCCGTGTGGGTTTGGGGTGTGTTGGGGTGTGCCATGCGTGGCAGGACGGTGTGGAGCGCTCTGGGGAGCTGCTCCTGTCTCACCCATCCGTGGCCCTTGCAGAGGATCCGTCAGAGCTCAGAGCATCCGAGCGCAGCCAGAGGCCGGCTGGAGGGGCAGAGCAGCGTGGGCAGGGCACGGAGATCAGCACAGATGGGGCTGCCCCACGGCAGCTCCCCACGCGGCTCCATGAGCTCCAGGAGGCGTTTCCCGAGGTTCATCCGGAGCTGCCAGGACTCGCAGGCGCTCTTCGAGGAGCACCGCAAGGAGCTGGAGGCGCAGCTGCCCCAGCGGCCGAGGACGCAGCGGGGCTGCAGGGCGGCCCAGGCCGAGGTGCCCGAGGAGCCGGGGCTGCTGGGGGGCAAGGAGTCGCCGCAGGGCCCCGCCGAGGAGCGGCCCACGGAGGGCACGGACGGCGCGGCCGCACCGGACCGGGCCGGGCCCGCGGGGCTCAGCAGCGGCAGCGGCAGCGGCCCGGAGCCCGAGCTCTGCAGCGGCTGCGCGGCGCTGGCCTGGTTCATCCCCAGGGACGTGCTGGTGGCCGAGACGGGCTCGGAGGGCAGCAGCAGCAGCAGCAGCAGCTCGCTGGGGCTGACGTTCGGCCTGCTGAGCGCGGACCCGTGGTGGGGCCCGGCGCTGCCGCCGCCGCCGCCGCCGCAGCCGCTGCCCGCGGTCCGGGGCCGGGAGCCGGGCAGGGCCCTGGGCAAGCTCCGTGCCCGGCTCGGGGAGAGCCTGGCAGCCTGGTGCAGCCGCCACTTCCCTGCCTGCTGGCGCCGCCGCTGAGCCCCCGCTGCCCCCGCGCTGCCCAGCCGCGGGAACGGGACGCGCCCGTGTTCGTGCCCGTGTCCGTGTGCCGTGCCCGTGTCCACGTTCCTGTCCGTGTCCATGCCCATGCCTGTGTCCGTGCCCGTGTCCATATCCGTGCCCATGCCCATGTCCATGTCCATATCCCTGCTGTCTCCGTGTCTGTGTCTGTGTCTGTGTCTATCTCTCTGCCCATGTCCGTGTCCCTGTCCGTGCCCATCTCTGTGCCCCTGTCTGTCTCTGCCCATCTCCGTGCCCATCTCCGTGCCAATCTCTGTGCCCGTGCCCATGTCCATGCAGAACAGCCGTGGCTGGCCCAGCAGTGCCACCTCCCCAGCCCTGCCCAGCCCGGCGGGCACCCAGCCTGGAAGGAGCAGCTTGCCCAGGCAGGAGCTGACTGCCCCAAACCCACGCTCTCCAGGCTCCTCGGACTTTTCCTCACTCTTTGTCTCAATGTTTCCTCTCAGCAGTGAAAAAAAACCAAACAAAAAATACCCCAAGCAAACCAAACCAAAGCGAAGGCATTATTTGTACAAGGAAGTTTTAGTGTCTGTCACACACAGAGGGCTCTGGCTGCCCCACGCTGTCACACACAGAGGGCTCTGGCTGCCCCACGCTGTCACACACACAGGGCTCTGGCTGCCCCACACTGTCACACACAGAGGGCTCTGGCTGCCCACACTGTCACACACAGAGCTCTGGCTGCCCCACACTGTCACACACAGAGGGCTCTGGCTGCCCACTGTCACACACAGAGGGCTCTGGCTGCCCCACACTGTCACACACAGAGGGCTCTGGCTGCCCCACGCTGTCACACACAGAGGGCTCTGGCTGCCCCACACTGTCACACACAGGGCTCTGGCTGCCCCACACTGTCACACACAGAGGGCTCTGGCTGCCCCACAGTGTCACACACAGAGGGCTCTGGCTGCCCCACACTGTCACACACAGAGGGCTCTGGCTGCCCCACAGTGTCACACACAGAGGGCTCTGGCTGCCCCATGCTGTCACACACAGAGCTCTGGCTGCCCCACACTGTCACACACAGAGGGCTCTGGCTGCCCCACGCTGTCACACACACAGAGGGCTCTGGCTGCCCCACGCTGTCACACACACAGAGGGCTCTGGCTGCCCCACGCTGTCACACACAGAGGGCTCTGACTGCCCCACACTGTCACACACACAGGGCTCTGGCTGCCCCACACTGTCACACACACAGAGGGCTCTGACTGCCCCATGCTGTCACACACAGGGCTCTGCCTGCCCCATGCTGTCACACACAGAGGGCTCTGGCTGCCCCACGCTGTCACACACAGAGCTTTGGCTGCCCCACGCTGTCACACACAGAGGGCTCTGGCTGCCCAGTATGGCACACAGAGAGCTCTGGCTGCCCCACACTGTCACACACAGAGGGCTCTGACTGCCCCACGCTGTCACACACACAGAGGGCTCTGGCTGCCCCACACTGTCACACACAGAGGGCTCTGGCTGCCCAGTATGTCACACAGAGAGCTCTGGCTGCCCCATGCTGTCACAAAGGAATTTCTGACTGCCCCACGCTGTCACAGAGGGCTCTGGCTGCCCCATGATGTCACACAGGGGACTCTGCCAGGCTATAAAAGGGGCCCCACAGGAGCAGACAGTGCTGGGCACCACAGTCTGGCAGTGTCCTGGCAGACAGCAGCCTCAGCCTCTGCCACCCCAGCAGGGTTGGATTCCCCTCACTGGGATCCTGCAGGTCTCCGGGGAGCCTCTCCAGCAGCCCGTGCTGGTGACCTGGAGCTCCAGGGATGGTGCCATGGGGTGCCCCAAGCCTTTCAGCCAAGGCTCTCCCAAAGCTCGCAGGCGCTCCCGGAGGAGCAGCACAAGGAGCTGCCGGCACGGCTGCCCCGGCGGCCGAGGATGCAGCGGGGCTGCAGGCGGGCCCAGCCTGAGGTGCCCGTGGAGCCGGGGCTGCTGGGGGGCAAGGAGCCGCCGCAGGGCCCCGCCGAGGAGCGGCCCACGGCGGCCATGGACGGCACAGCCAAAAAGGACAGAGTCAAGGGCAGGAAACGAGGCAATGCCATTTTCCTGGAGATGGGGCAGGGCAGCAGCTCAGCAGCCCTGGACTGGTTCATGCCCCCTGGCGAAGAGCAGGCCGTCAGCCCCACGGCGCCGAGGGGCAGCACCACCTCGCTGGGGCCGGGCAGGCCCGGCAGCGCCGCTCGGGGCAGGGGGTCCCTGCCGGTGCCCCCGCAGCTGCAGGAGCCCGAGGAGACGGGCGGGGGGCCGGGCTGCGGCCTGCTGGAGCTCTGCTCCTCCCTCAGGGGGCTGCTGGCGGCCTGGTGGGCGCGGCACGTCCAGCGCCGCCGCCGCAGCCGCCACGTGCGCTTCGCCAGCCCCCTGGTGACGGTGAGGTACATTGACTAGAGGGGCCGGGCAGCGCCCTCCGAGAGCCGGGGAGCTCAATTCTAGTCAATAAATTACCAAAACCACGGGCTTCTTGCTCGTACCGTTTCAGTTGTGCCCCCATCCCTACAGGGATGCTGGGGAGCTGGAAGGAGATGGCTTCTAGGGTCCCTCCCAACGCCAACCGCTCCATGACTGCGCCGCGATGCCACGCTGCTGTTTGGGCAGCTCCATGCCATGGCTTTCCTGTCCGGGGCGAGTGGCTCACACCCCGGTACCGCTTCTGTCCCAGCACTCGAACCTCGGTCCCGGTTCTGTTCTCAACAATTGAACCCCGGTGCTGGTGCCAGTTCTGTTCCCAGCACTCGAACCCTAGTCCCATTTCTGTTCCCAGCATTAGGACCCCGGTCCTGCTTCTGTTCCCCGGTCCCGGTTCTGTTTTCCGGTCCAGATTCTGTTCCCCGGTCCCGGTTCTGCCCGGGAACCCCTGTCCCGGTTCTGTTCCCCAGTCCCGGTTCTGTTCCCCGGTGCCGGTTCAGTTCCCCGGTCCCGGTTCTGTTTCCCGGTCCCGGTTCAGTTCCCCGGTCCCTGTTCTGTTCCCCGGTGCCGGTGCCGATTCTGTTCCCCGATCCCTGTTCTGTCCCCGGTGCCGATTCTGTTCCCCGATGCCGGTCCAGGTTCAGTTCCCCGGTGCCGGTTCTGTTCCCCGGTGCCGGTTCAGTTTCCCGGTGCCGGTTCTGTTCCCCGGTGCCGGTCCCGGTGGTTCCGCAGCCCCTGCAGTTCCGCGCGGCGCCGCCGGGGGGCGCTGGTGGCGCGGCCGCCGCGGGGCCGTTGGGAGCGCGCTCCGCTCCCCCCCTCCGGGTATCCCGGTCCCGAACGTCCCCAAATGTCCCCGAATGTCCCCAAAACCTCCCCGAACCTTCCCTGACCTCCCCGAACCTCCCCGAACCTGGGCCGGCCCTTCCCGAGCTCCCGGCCCCGAGCGGGGCTGGCCGTGCTCATCGGGCACATCGGGGTGTCACAGTGCCACCTCCAGGGGACACCTGCAGGGATGGGCACTGCAGAGCTCCCTGGGCAGCCCCTGCCAAGGCCTGAGCTCCCTTTCCATGGGCAAATTCCTGCTGCTGGCCCAGCTGAGCCTGCCCTGGCCCAGCCTGAGGCCGTTCCCTCTGCTCCTGTCCCTGTTCCCTGGGAGCAGAGCCCGACCCCCCCGGCTGTGCCCTCCTGGCAGGGACTTGGGGACACTGAGGGTCCCCCTGAGCCTCCTTTGCTCCAGCCCCAGCCCCTGCCCAGCTCCTCAGGGATTCTCCAGCCCCTGCCCAGCTCCTCAGGGATTCTCCAGCCCCTGCCCAGCTCCTCAGGGATTCTCCAGCCCCTGCCCAGCTCCTCAGGGATTCTCCAGCCCCTCCCCAGCTCCTCAGGGATTCTCCAGCCCCTGCCCAGCTCCGTTCCCTGCCCTGGACACTCTCCAGCCCCTTCGTGTCCTTGTCATGAGCACCCAGAACTGGACATTTGTGGAAGGTGGGAGTTCTTCCATCCCCAGCTGTGTGGGACGTGTCCATAGGAGGTTTGAACTTCATCCCACCTGGGTGAGTGGTCACACCAGGCCCTGCCACCCCCAGGGTAGCTGCTGTCGGTGTCCCCTGTCCCCACTCAGGGGCAGCCTCTCCCAGCACAGCCTTTCCAAGCCTTTCCAGGCTTTTCTCTCCAGCTCTGGGCACCTTCGTGCGCTCCTGCTGCTCCCAGGACTGCATCCCCCTCTCTGGTAGCTTCAACTCATTCCTGGGGAATCATCGCAGAGCTGGAAGCCGCCCAGGGCATGCCCCTGTCTGTCTGTCTGTCTGTCTGTCTGTCTGTCTGTCTGTCTGTCTGTGTGGGCGCACCCACAGCATCCATCCCCCCCAGCCCGCAGCCTGGGATCCTCTGCCGCTCTGGGCGGGCAGGGGGGGCCTGGGCACGGTGGGGAGCCGGGGCAGGGGGAGCCGCTCGGGGGTGCCAGGGCGGGGGGGGCCTGGGCACGGTGGGGAGCCCGGGGCAGGGGGCAGGGGGAGCCAGGGCGGGGGTGCCAGGGGGAGGGGGGCAGGGGGGGTCCCTGCAGCCAGGGCGGGGCACGGGCAGCAGCCCTGGCTCAGGAGCCCGGCTCAGTGGCGGGCCCAGGATCCAGGGGATATTCCCTGGAGCCTGCTCCTCATTTCCTGGGGCAGGGATGCTCCGTGGGACTCCCCCTTTGGAATCTGTGCTTTTCCCCGCCGAGTCCGGGGCTCCCCCGGCTTTTGGCTGGGCTTCTCACGGCGCGTTTTGGGCTCTGCCCCATTGGCAAGGCCACCCCCTGCTCCAGCTGACCCTTGGGCCCAGGTTCAGCCCTGCACTGGGGCTGTGCGATCTGCCCAGGAATTCTCTCGGAGCCCAGGACTGGGAGCTGGAAGAGCTCGGACTTCTCTCCTTGCCCTTCTGTCTCTGTGTGTTTGATGCTTCTTAATTTATGGCAGCAAAGCCTGATGGAGATCCTTAACTCTGCATCTGCAATGCAGCACGCAAACAAGGAGCTCTCCCCCCTCCCAGGCCCTTTCCCAGCTATTTTCCTATTTTAAAAATTACAATTTTTTATGCATCACTTCACGGCCCTCCCAGCTTTCGTAGACACTTGGAAATATCAGCTGGCAAATAGAGCAAGGTGCTCCCAGACCCCCCCGTCTGCACAGAACTCATTTGTGTTCCATAAAAAATGAGGCTTTTATGCTGGGGGAAGATATTAATTCCCTGGAGTCCTTGCATTGCCCAGGATTTTTTTTTTATTATTTTTTTTTTCCCCACAAGCATAGAAGTCAAACTCAATAAGAGCATTAAACATTGCCGAGCAGCTCCTTGGGTTTAATATTCATCTGGCAGCTCCTGCCTCCCTCCCAACCTCATCCCCACGCACAGCAGCCCCTTGGAGGTGTGGAGACGTGGAGCTGCTCGTTAATCTGGGCCTGCCTGGCTGGAATGAAGTGCTGGGAGGGCTTGGAATGGTGTTGGTGAGGCCGAGGCAGTGGGCTGGGGCTGCCCCCGTGGGTATCCCTGCAGGCCTGGCTGCTGTGCAAGGCAACAGCATCATTCTGACGGCGATTTCCACAGGTCTGCCATCCCCGGCACAAAGGATCCCCCGTTCTTTGGTTTCTGCTGTACCGTACAAATCTATCTTCCTACGGATCGGATCACAGCTTTTTCGGTTGTGTCACACAGAGCCCGAGTGTGCCGTCCCTCACGAAGAGTTTCCACTGACTGCAGACAGTGCAGTGCTGGGAGCTGAGTGCTCCAGCCCCTGGGAGAGGCAGCCAAGGGCTCCCCCAGGCCCCAGGGACCCCCAGAGTTCGGGGGGTTTGGGAAGGTTTGGGGTGGTGTGGGAAGGGAGTTTGGCTCCAGGGGTCAGAGGAGGGGGAGCAGAGCCCCCTTGCCCAGAGCTGAGACAGCCAGGGGCTCCCCAGGCTCCAGGGACCCCAAATTTGGCTCCAGGGGTCTGAGGAGGGGGAGCAGAGCCCCTCGCTGGCTCCCTGCTCACCCAGGGCTGTGCTGCAGGGAGGGCATGGGGGAACTGCCAGGCTTGAACCCAGCACCTGCAGAAATCAGAAATCAGAAACCAGAAATCAGAAATCAGAAACCAGAAACCAGAAACAAGAAACCAGAAATCAGAAATCAGGATGGAAGCTGCAGCCAGCAGCCAGCGCTGCCCTCCCTGCCCAAACCTTGTGCCATCCGAGGTTCACGGGCTGAGTCACAGAGGAGCAGGGCCTGGGAGGGATCCAGCCTGCTTTGGCAGGGGGCTATGGCACAGGCACACATTGCACACGGAGGGCGCTGGGGTTAGCCAGGCTGAGAGCTAATTGTGACATTAATATAATTAGCACAGAGGAGCCAAAGTCCCTAGGGAAAATTCCTGACTGCAGGGGGAGGGCTCGAGTGAGATAACCCAATCAAAGATATTGTGGAAATAATTAAATATTGAAAATTGACATAAACCAAAGCAAATACTCTGATTAAGGGATGGAAGAGGTGAAACTGCTGCAGGGGAAGGGAGGGGTCTGGGGGAGTGTTGTGGTTGGGAGGTTGGACATCATCATCACCTTTAGAGCCCTTGGGGACAGAGTGACCAGCCTTGTCACTGGCTTTGCACCAACTGCCCATTTTCTCAGTACTGAACTGCATGAGGAGGAGCTGGCACAAAACCTGGATGTGCCAGTGTCGCACCAGCCCCGGCTGACTGGGGCTCCCTCCCTGGCAAGCCACCAGGGCCACCCTGCTGGGGCCAGAGGGACACGGGTGCCAGCCTGCGTGGCCATGCAGAGAGGACGTGGTGGCCTTGTTTGAACCCAGGGAATGCCCCCGGCTGCCCAGGAGGGCTCAAAGCCCTGCCAGGGGGCTCAGAGACCCTGGCACAGAGCCCAGGACCCCTGTGCCTTTCACTGAGGCCTTGGAAAAAACAATTACCAACCTTGTATGAAGGATTACAAACCACGACAGTTTAGGTAGAATGATAGTGAATTTATCACGGGGTGAAAAATAGATTTTTGGGGTTTTTAGAATGGGGGTTCAGGGGCAAGATGGAGGAATCTGGGCATGTTCAGCCTTTCTCCTCCTTCTTCTTGGCCTCCATCCTCTGCTGTGATGGTGGCACTTTGGGATTGGTTTAGGGTAGAAGCTCACTGTCTAACACAGGTGATGGGTATTGGGAATTGTAAATATTGTACAGGTAGTTTTTAGTATAAAAAGATAGCACTGCCTCTCAGGTGGTCAGAGTGCCTCTGTCTGTCCTGCTGAGCAGACCTCAGCTGGACAAGAAAAACAATTTTATAGATAAGGAACAATGAACAGCCTTGAGAATGAGAAATGAAGAGCTCTGACGGCTTCTTCAAGCGCCAGGCTGGGAACAGAGACTTTAACCCATCTCGGGGTCACTGTGAGCAGCAGAGACCCCAAGAGCGGCCAAGCAGCCCCAGATCAGGCACTTTAGGGCAGGAGAAGTCTGGGGCTGCGTGGTCAGCCCAGGGCAGGATCCCTGGGAGCGCGGGGAGGGTCTCCAACCCCAGCCCTGGCACCTTGTCCCTTCGCTCTGCACTCCAGGGGCTGAGCCCCTGAGAGCAACCATCAAAACGGAAACCAGCAGGGGTTGTGAACTCCGGCTGGTGCTCCTGGTGCTCTGCCACGCCCGGGGATGCTCAGCTGGGGAGGTTTCCCTGCCCCAAAGGTCTCTGCTGTTCCTTCATGCTGGGCTTGGCAGCGTCCCCCAGCCCGGGCGCCAGGCTCGGCGCTTTCCTACACCTGGTCAGCTCCGCCACGGTGTGGTTTTCCTGCACAGTCCTGGTTTTCCTGAACAATCCTGGTGGTTTTCCTGCACAATCCCGGTGGTTTTCCTGCACAATCCCGGTGGTTTTCCTGCACAACCCTCCTGGTTTTCCCCACAATCCCGGTGGTTTTCCTGCAGAGCCCTCCTGGTGGTTTTCCTGCACAATCCCGGTGGTTTTCCCACACAATCCCGGTGGTTTTCCTGCACAATCCCGGTGGTTTTCCTGCACAATCCCGGTGGTTTTCCCCACAATCCCGGTGGTTTTCGGGGCAGGCTGTCTCTGCTGCCCCAGCGCCCCAGGCTGGGTGTGACACCTCCAGGCTGGATCTGAACCACAGGAATCTGCATTCCTGTGAGCTCCCTCTGGGTTTCCATGGAAGCTGAGGCGGCTCCACAGCCTCCTCTGCTCTGTGTGGAGCACGCAGGATCCCCGGGAGCCTCAGCAAGCAGGCAGGTGGGAAAAGTGTCGGGATCTCTGCTGCTCACAGTGACCCCGAGATGTGTCACAGTCTCTGTTCCCAGCCCCGTGCTCAAAGGAGTCAGACTCTTCAGTTCTCACTCTCGAGGTTGTTCATTGTTCCTTATCTATAAAATTCTCTCTCCTGTCCAGCCGAGGTCCATTCAGCAGGACAGCCCAGGCACTCTGCCTGCCCCCGGGGCAGTGTTGGCTTTTTATACTAAAAACTACCTGTACAGTATTTACAGTAACTTCCCAATACCCATCACCTATGTTAGACAGTCTGTCTCTACTCTAAACCAGTCCCAAAGTGCCACCATCACAGCAGGGATGGAGGCCAAGAAGAAGAAGGAGAAAGGCTGGACATGCCCAGATCCCTCCATCTTACCCCTTGAACCCCCATACCAAAACCCCAAAATCTCTTTTTCACCCCATGGTAAGTTCACTATCATTCTAATAAACTGTTGTGTCTTGCAGACCTTCATCTAAGGTTGGTAACTCGCTCCATGGCTCATAATCAAACCCACAGGGGCATCCTGGGCTCTGTGCCAGGGTCCCTGAGCCCCCTGGCAGGGCTCTGGGCTGCTCAGGACAGACAGAGGGGTGTCCTGGGTCCTGACAGGAAAGCACAGCATTTATCCTGGGCTGGCTCTCGTCCGGGGCTCCCTGGGGTTGTCACCAGAGACAGGCAGGGCCAGGGTGAGAGCAGCTGGGAGCAGAGGGAGCCAAACAGCACCAGGAGGCTCCCGGACACCGCTCGTGGCTGTCCCCATGCCAGGAGTGCCCCTGAGCCAGGCCCAGCTGGGCACAGGGACCTGTCACAGGTGAGCCACAGCCCAGACTGAAGGCCAGGAGAGCCCAGAGCATCAGCTGAGGCTGGCAGAGCTGGGGGTGCTCACCTGGGACAGCTCAGAGCCCCTGGCAGGGCCTGCAGGGGCTCCAGCAGAGCTGCAGAGGGACTGGGGACAAGGCCTGCAGGGACAGCAGCCAGGGAATGGCTCCCAGTGCCAGAGGGCAGGGCTGGGTGGGATCTTGGCAATGAGGAATTGTTCCCTGGCAGGGTGGGCAGGCCCTGGCACAGGGTGCCCAGAGCAGCTGGGGCTGCCCCTGCATCCCTGGCAGTGCCCAAGGCCAGGCTGGACACTGGGGACAGTGGGAGGTGTCCCTGCCATGGCAGGGCTGGCACTGGGTGGGCTCTGGGGTCCCTCTCAAGCCATTCTGTGATTCCATGGCTCTGGCTTGGGTCACAGAAGGTCAATCCCATGCTCAGGGCCGTTCCCAGAGCTGTCCTCAGGCAAGTCCTGGATGTGGAGTCCAGCCTGAATCCCCTGTGCCCTCCCTGGGCGCTGCCCATGCCCTGAGAGGGGGCACAGGGGGGCAGTTCAGGGTAGTGGCTCTCCCTGGCACAGGGTGACAGGGGACGGCCATGCAGGGAGGTGGCAGGGGTGACAGCGAGGGGGTGACAGTGCAGGGAGGTGGCAGGAGGTGGCAGGGAGGTGACAGCGGAGCGGTGGCAGTGCAGCGCGGTGGCAGTGCTGCCTTGTGGCCAGGAGGGGCCTCCTGCGCTCCACACTGAGCGCCATGCCCGGTGTCGGTGTCCCTGTCACCGCCGCGCTCCCGGGACCGCCCGGCCCGGCTGCTGCTGGCCCTGGCACAGGGACCACGCTGGGAGTGGCATCCATTTATTGTGTTCCTTGCCGAGAGCCTGGCAGGGCGAGCGCCATCGGCATCACCAGCACCAGCAGCAGCACCATCATCATCATCATCAGCACCACCATCATCATCAGCAGCAGCAGCAGCACCAGCACCAGCACCATCATCACCATCATCACGATCATCATCAGCACCAGCAGCAGCACCATCATCATCAGCAGCATCAGCAGCAGCAGCAGCATCATCACCATCATCAGCAGCATCATCATCATCAGCACCAGCAGCAGCAGCAGCAGCAGCACCAGCACCAGCACCATCATCACCATCATCATCATCAGCACCAGCAGCAGCACCATCATCAGCACCAGCAGCAGCAGCAGCACCACCACCACCATCATCACCATCATCACCATCATCATCATCATCACCAGCAGCAGCAGCGGGGCAGGGTGACCTCCTGGGTGCTGTGGTCACTTGCCAGCACAGAGGGACACCCCCCAAGCCCCCTTGCAGAGGCAGCTGCGAGGGGCCAGGGTCCTGCTGGAGAGGTGTCCATGGAATTATGGAATGGTTTGGGCTGG